>CANJKZ010000579.1:7500-279383 GCA_947471745.1 Closterium sp. Naga37s-1
TCGCTCCCGTCTTCGGCACTGGAGATGCCGCAGGTGAGGAATGCTTTCTTCACTAGCTCCTCTGGCACATCAGCCCATGACTCGACGATCCACTTCAGGATCACTTCAGGGGGGGGCTTCTTCAAGTTCCCTGGATTTCACAAGAAGGATGAATGGCAGAGATGTAAAGGCAGTGGAGTTAATGCTGCCTAGTCATCTTAAAGCTCGCAAATCGACCACGACTCACCTGCACGTGTCGTTTGGCTGATCCCGACCTCCTCAAACCACGTGCTGTAGCGGTGGCGAACACCGCACTTGAAACTGCGGTTGATGGAGACATCAAGTGGTTGCACCAAGGGGGTGCAACCGCCAGGGATGACGGCACGCGTCACCTTAAACATCTTCAGAGTTTGCCCCACGGATTCCGTCAGGTGCCCCTTGTACGAGTCGAAGACAAGGAGCGCTTGCTTGCGCCGTCCGCCCTCGTCCCGCAACGGCTTCAAGAAGGGGACGAGCACCTGTGTTGTCCAATCCTGGACAAGGCGCTCGTCCATCCAGCCCTTCTCTTGGGCGCGGATGACGATACCTGCACACGCCACAACTAGAAATCAGTAACGGAGAAACGAGGAACATAAGGAATCAACGACGGAAACACATCGGGCTCACCTGGTGGCACCACGATTCGTGGCACCGTCTTCCGCTTGAAGATGACATACGGGGGAAGATTCAGGCCGTCAGCCGTCACTGCCAACATGACAGTGACACGCTCCTTCTCGTACCCCGCCGTCCTGACATGCACCGTGCGGGCGCCTTTCATTTCGAGGGTGCGTTCCGCCGGCATCTCCAACCAGAGCGGGGTCTGGTTAGCATTCACGATGAGGTTGAGGGGAAAGCGATGAACCATGCGCATCTGGCGGACGAATTCCCAGATGACTCCACCTTTCCCTTGCAATCTGTTAAAAACACAACGACACATGCGTTAGATAGCATTTTACCTAGACCGTTACTGCAAGGGGGGGTGACAGGCAGCTTGCTCACCGGCGGCTAGTTTTTGCCCCATCTTTGTCTTCACGCGTTGCGCCAACGACCACCGCACGCGGTAGCGAAAGGTCCAACGTGCCGATGCACGAAAATCGGCGGTAGGCTGACAGTGCTTCATGTACTGAGATGCCCATTTGCGGAGAAGGCTCACCGACACCGCCAATCCTTTGGCACGGTGCGCCAAGAATTGGCGGTAAACTGCTTTCTCCATCAGGGGCCACTTCGCCCTACGCCCTCCACTGTTAAGACGTCGGCGACAACCAGCGGCGACCTAAACCCTAAACCCTATGACGAGGGGAAGGAGGTGCAGCATCTAGAATTCTTCGTTTCATGCCTTGCGGGCGACTAGACTCCGGAAAAGTAGGGATCACGACTCTAGGAAGCGGCGGTCGGCGAATGCCATGGGAACTGTCGCTAGGATCACTCGAGGAAGGTGAAGTTGTTGGCAAAACGGGACGGGGTGAAACTCGTGCTTGCGATGCTCGATTAGCGTTAGTGGGACGAGGGCACCTTGCGTGCGACATTCCTGAATCTGGAGACGTCACCATCGTGAACGATAGCTTACACCTCTAGCTACTGCTCTAAGTACTTCCTCCAGCCATGTTAAGACGACCATCCTAGAGCTACGGCCCCTAAGCGCACCACTCTGCCGAGCAGAAATCATTTTCGTGCGTGGATGAAGAAACAGGCGGAAGAGAAGGATTGACGTGCCTCCTGTTAGAATCACTAGCTAGGTGAGGAATGGTGATTAGGTAAGGGAGAGGGAGTACAAGAGTGTTGAGAGAATTGGGTTGTACCCTCTAAGGGATGACCCCTACACAACCTAGAGTAAAATAGACATAACTCTATGTTTTGACACACCCCCATAGGTGAAGTAGGGGATAGCCAAACCTAACAGTGGTCACAAGACCAGTCAAGCAAGAGAACAAGCAAGACAAAGCCCAGGGTGGATCTCAAGGACACCACACAATCTGAGCACAAGCAGGCGGCCACAAGGCCAGTTCACATGCAGAGTTATAATAGCAAGGCAGTACACTGATCACAACCTAGCAAGAGTAAACAAGCACGTATAGAGATATATATCAGTGTACCTCGTCGACCTCGGCCTGTGCAGCTCCTGTGCAGCCATGGCCCCAGCGTAGATCTCGGCCTCACAGCTGGAACCAAGCACAGAAGAAGAACGAGTGGACTTCCACGAGACAGAACCAGAGCCAAGACTGAAGGTGTAACCCTGTGACGAACGCTGAGTCGCCTGGTCGTCGGCCCAAGAAGCGTCAGAGTGTCCTGTGAGGACCACCGAACCCCGTCCTCCAAGCACGAGCCCCATGCCCGATGTGATGCACAAGTAACGCAGTACCCTCTTCGCAGCATCAAAGTGCACCTTTCGGTGTCTACCGGGTGCCACGTAGCGAGCCAGAAGGCTCAGAGGGTACGCGAGGTCAGGTCGTGTGCACGTCATCAGGTACATGAGGCAGCCCACAAGCTCTGGGTACGGACCACTCGGCTCTACGGACTCGTCCGAAGGTGAAGCTGAGAGCGAGTGGCCAGTAGCTAGAGGAGTGGGCTGTGGCGAGGAGTACGTGAAGCGGAAGCGCTGTAGGACCTGGTGCACCATGTGTGACTGAGTCGGGGTGATGGTGCGCCGTGCTCTGTCCCGGGTGATCTGCAAGCCAAGATAGCTCCGCAGCTCACCCAGGTCAGTGCAGGTGTGTCTCTCCTGCAGCTCCGTCTTCACTAGGGCCAGTGCCTCAGTGTCAACAGTAGCAAAAACCAAGTCGTCGACGTACACGAGGATGTAGAACGGCGGCAGAGTAGTGTCGGTGCGTAGAAACAGCGACGGGTCAGCAGTCGAAGGAGCAAACCCAAGAGCCGCAAGTGTCGTCCTCAGTGTGTCGTGCCACTCGCGGGGCGCCTGACGCAAGCCGTACACTGGTCGCCGTAGGCTCCACTGGGTACCCTCAGGAAACGACTCAGTGAAGCCCTGTGGACGGCGCAACCAGATGGCCTCGTGAAGGCTACCCTGCAAGAAAGCTGTCGAGAAGTCGAGGGAGTGCAGCTCGTAGTCACGCTGAGCTGCAACGTGTAGCAACACCCGAAGAGTGGTTATCTTCGGGGTGGGGGAGAAGGTCTGAAAGAAGTCGACCCCCTCACGCTGACTGAAGCCTCGAGCAACGTAACGTGCCTTGAAGACAGGCGGAGAACCCGGCAGCCACTTCACCCTGAAAATCCACATGCCACTGACGATGTTCGCCCCAGGTGGGGGAACCTCGTCGACGTAGGTGCCTGTGGACTTCCAGGAAGCCATCTCTGCGTCCATGGCTGTCTGCCACTGAGAGGAGTACTCACCCGAAATCGCCTCCCTGTAGGAGCGCGGGGTGGGGATGGAAGTGCATCCGGGTCTCCCTCAGGGGCAAGCAGCATGGTCGCGTGATGGGGTGAAGCGGCAGCAAGGCACTCCAGCTCCTCCTGTCTGTCCTCAAGAACGTCACAGCCAAGGGCAGTGCAGCCAAGAGCAGTCTCACCCCCGACGGACGGAGGACAAGCAGGGACAGGGTCAGAGACAAGACTCGCAAGGTAGTCGAGGCGGTACACAGCAGCAAAGTCAACGAGCTCAGCTACTAGGGCAGACGCAGCAGGAGACGAGAACGCAGGGTCCGTCACAACCGTAGCAAGAAGGCGAGTAACAGTCGGACTGGACGCACGAGCAAGGTCAGACGGAGGGTCAGCAACGTCAGGCAAAGAGGACGCAGGAGGTAACGGTAGGACAACACGCTGAGGAACAGAGGAAGGACGGAGTGTCATATCGTGAGTGCCGGGGACAGCCGGAGCACGCTGACGACGAACACGAGGAACACGAGCACGGACAGCAGCTCTAGGCTCAGGCTCAAGGTCAAAGCTAGACTCAGGCTCTCGACGCTCAGGGGTGGAAGCACGAGTCTCAGGCTCTCGACGCTCAGTCAGGGACTCTGACACCGCAGTGTAAGGAGCAGGAGCAGGCAGTGGGGAGTGTGGTAGCAGCGGCGGCTGTGACTGGTCCGCCTGTGGACACAGCAACGGCGGAGTAGTACTTGCCACAAGGAAGCCAGTAGCACCTGGCTGAAGACTGAGAAGGTGGCGAAGAGCACCTGTAGCTCCACCAGGACCTCCAGCACCTCCAGCACCTCCAGCCCCAGCAGCTCCAGCTCCTCCAGCACCAGCAGCTCTAGCAGCTCCACGACCTCCAGCACCAGCAGTACCTCCAGTACCTCCAGCACCAGCAGCTCCACGACCTCCAGCACCAGCAGCACCTCCAGTACCTCCAGCAGCAGCAGCTCCACCAGGACCAGCAGCACCTGCAGCTCCCCGACCTCCAGCACCAGCAGCACCTCCAGTACCTCCAGCACCTCCAGGACCTCCAGCACCAGCAGCACCTCCAGGACCTCCAGCACCAGCAGTACCTCCAGTACCTCCAGCACCAGTAGCTGCAGGTCCTCCGGTAGGAGCTCCGACGACACCAACACCAGAAGGACTCGCAGCACCCCCAGAGTCAGCACCCGAACTCGAAGCACCCCCAGAGGCAGGACCCTCGGTCTCAGCACTCGCAGGCTGAGTACCCTCAGTCGCAGCACCCTCAAGCCCATTACTCTCAGTCCTAGCACCCCCAGGCTCAGTACCCTCAGTCCCAGCACCCCCAGGCTCAGTACCCTCAGTCCCAGCACCCCCAGGCTCAGTACCCTCAGTCTCTGCTCCAGTGTCCACAGCAGCAGGCTGCAGAGGCGACGAAGACGGCAGAGGTGGGAACCCGGGGGGTGTAGCCAGACGAGGAGAGCGGGCACCCCCGGAATCACCACCCCCAGCCCCAGCTCCAGTAGTCTCAGCTCCAGAGTCCACAGCAGCAGGCTGCGGAGGCGGCGAAGACGGCCGTGGCGGGAAACCCGGGGGGGTCTCCAAGCGAGGAGTGCGGCGAGTGGTCGCCGTGTCGTCGGCGACGGCGTCACCCCCCTCAGGTGAGTCAGAGGAGTCAGAAGAGATCTCAACTGGCTCATCCAAGGGGGGTGGGTCTACCTGGGACACACCTGAGGGAGCAAGACCCTGTGGGGGAAGGGGGTCTACCTGGGGGGGGGGGCTGGTACCAGGAAGAGAGGTGCGAGAGGGACCGGGTGGGACGCGTGCGGGTGAAGTCAGTAGTAACAGACCGACTCGTCAAAGGTGACATCCTGAGAGGACAGAACACGACGCGAGGCAGGGTGGTAGAACTGCCAGGGTGGAGTGTCGGTGGGGAAGCCCAGGAAGACACAGCGGAGAGTGCGAGGGGAGAGCTTGCTCGCTTTGGTATCGCGAACAAGGGAGAGCGCGCCCCAGACCCGAAACGACGATGCATCACCAGGCTGTCCCGTCCAACGGAGTGTGGGCGAGGTCTCTGGAGCAGAGACACGGGGCCAGAGGTTGAGCTGATGTGCAGCGTATCGGACCGCAAACGGCCACAGGAAATGGGGAGCAGCCGCATGGATCATGGAGGTACGAGCAACCTCCATGATCAGGCCAATGCGACGCTCAACGATCCCATTTTGCTGCGGAGAGGCCGGAAGCGTGAACGACTGGGCGATGCCCTCATCCTGGCAGAACGTCTCAAGGACGCCAGAGGAGAACTCACCACCCCTATCAGAGTGCAGACGCAGGACTGGAAAGTCCCGCCGAAACCGCTCGCGCAGCTGGTGACGAGTAGCACGGATCCAGGGGATCAAGACACCACTGACATCCGCCTTGCGCCGCAAGGGGAAGACTGTGGTGTAGCGTGTGTAGTCCTCAACCACCAGCAGGAAGTAGCGCTCCTGGTCCGTTCCACCGACGGGGGCCGGGCCCCACACGTCCATGTGGAGAGTCTGCAGAGGAGCAGTGGTCGGAGGAAACTCGGAGGAGTGAGGAGCGGCGCGCTGCCGCCCCTCGACGCAAGGAAGGCACGGCGGCGCAAGTGAGCGCGGGAGGGGGGGCAGGGTCTCAGGGAGGCCAGTGACCAGGAGCCGGGAGTGCATGCGGCGCAGACGCTGCAGGGAGGGGTGACCAAGACGGTGGTGCCAGCGCTGAGTCTCGTGCGTGAGTACTCGGCACGAGCAAGACGCAGCTAACTGCCCTGACGCAGACGCTCGACTCGACGTAGCTACCTGACCTGACTCAGCCACCTGTGCAGACGCAGTGGTCAGTGTGTACAGACTAGACCCAGGCTGTCGAGTGAACGTAGCCAGGTGACGGCCAGTCCGGGAGCACGTACAGATCGCCACACGCTGCCCTCGAGGAATAAAGGTATCAACCCAGACATCCTGAATGGCAGCGTTGCTCACCAAGTTCGTCGAGAACGTGGGGAGGTGGAGACCTGACAAAGAGCCGGAGGGGACTGCTGGACAAGGGAGGACCGTGGAGGCTCTCGCAACCACTGGGCCCCCAGAGGGGTCAGCCAGTGAGACTGGGACAGGTGCTGTGAGTGGTGTGACTGTGGTGCAATCACGGAAGAAGCAACGTGACGCGCCGGAGTCAAGCGTGAAAATGTGCAAGACCTCAGCTGAGGCAGGACCGGTGGTAGTAGACGCACTAGCAACTAGAGCGTCGGTAGACTCACGGGCACCTAGAGCTGCAGCAGACTCACTAGCAGCTGGAGTGGCAGCAGACTCACTAACACCTGGAGTGGCAGCAGACTGACTAACACCTGGAGTGGCAGCAGACTCACTAACACCAAGAGCAGCGGTCTTAACAGAACGATAACCTCCACCACCAGGACGACCTCGCTGAATAACCCACTCACGAAGCTGCCGAGGGGTGGGGTCGTCCGGGAGAAGCAGTGCCCGCTGCTGTCCACCCCTGGCCGCAGCGACTGCCGCGGAAGTGGCCATGACAGACAGTGACTGTCAGGAGTAGGTCCAGCACCTCCAACTCCTACAGCGCCAGCAGCACCTCCTACACTCCCAGCAGCACCTCCTCCACTCCCAGTAGCACAAGTAGCAGCAGCAGCAGTAGTAAGAGCAGCAAGGCGGTTCGGTAGGGGTGGGAGGCCGCACCTCCACCACTCCCAGCAGTACTCCCTCCAGTAGCAACAGTAGCAGGGCGGCTCGGGCAGCAGCAGCAGACCGAGCAGCAGCAGAATCAGCAGCAGTAGACCGAGTAGCACTAGCTGTAGCAGTAGTAGTTGCAGTAGCAGCAACAGTGACAGCTCGGGCTGGGCGGCGCGGCTCGGACACAGTGGCAGAGCAGCAGTAGCACTAGCTGTAGCAAGTGCAGTAGTAGGAGCTGCAGCAGTAGCACTAGCTGTAGCAAGTGAAGTAGTAGGAGCTGCAGCAGTAGTACTAGCTGTAGCAGCAGTAGCTTCAGTCAAGCAGCAGTAGCATCAGTCAGGAGCAGCTGTAGCAAGTGCTGGAGTAGGAGCTGCAGCAGTAGCACTAGCTGTAGCAAGTGAAGTAGTAGGAGCTGCAGCAGTAGTACTAGCTGTAGCAGCAGTAGCTTCAGTCAGGAGCAGCTGCAGTAAGTGCTGGAGTAGGAGCTGCAGCAGTAGCACTAGCTGTAGCAGAAGTAGCTTCAGTCAGTAGCAGCTGTAGCAAGTGCAGTAGTAGGAGCTGCAGCAGTAGCACTAGCTGTAGCTGGAGTAGCTTCAGTCAATAGTAGCTGTAGCAAGTGCTGGAGTAGGAGCTGCAGCAGTAGCACTAGCTGTAGCAGCCGTAGCTCAGTCAGTAGCAGCTGTAGCAAGTGCCGTAGTAGCAGCAGCAGCAGTAGCACTAGCTATAGCAGCACTAGCTTCAGTAGCAGCAGCAGTGAGTAGCGCTAGCTGTAACAGGAGTAGCGTCAGTAGCTGCAGCAGTGAGTAGCACTAGCTGTAGCAGCAGTAGCAAGGAGGAGCAGCTGCAGCAAGTAGCAGCAGCAGCAGCAAGGAGGAGCAGCTGCAGCAAGTAGCAGCAGCAGTTGCAGGGCAGTACAGGTGGCAGCAGCACTGCAGCAGCAGTTCAGGCGCAGCAGTGTAGCAGCAGCAGCGAGTGCAGCAGTAACACGGGCCGCGTGCGGGCCAGGCGCGGGCTGTAAGGGCTGCGTGCAAGCCTGGCGCGGGCTTTACGAGCTGGGTGCGAGCCTGACGTGGGCTGTACGGGCTGCGCGACGGCCTGGCGCGGGCTGTACGGGCTTCGCGACGGGCCTACGCGGGCTGTACGGGCTTCGCGACGGGCCTACGCGGGCTGTACTGGCAGCTAGGGCGCGGTCAGGGGGGGTCGCACGTGACTAGGAAGGAAAATCGCGTCTACGGCAGAAAAAGGAACCGTCTCGCCTAGAGCACGGTTTCGAATTTCGCGTTTCTCCTAGGGGCGCGACTCGGGCAGTAGATCGAAATAGTAGTGGTGGGCCCTTTTAAAAATTCGGTCCTAAGGAGCATTGTGCTCTTAATACCATGTTAGAATCACTAGCTAGGTGAGGAATGGTGATTAGGTAAGGGAGAGGGAGTACAAGAGTGTCGAGAGAATTGGGTTGTACCCTCTAAGGGATGACCCCTACACAACCTAGAGTGAAATAGACATAACTCTATGTTTTGACACCTCCCGTTGAACAATAGGGGTTCCTGCTGGGGCCACCGTGCAACCCCTGCGCTCGAGCCGTGCATGTGTCAGGGTGTCGAAGTGGGATGGCACGCTGACGAGCCACAAAACGAATCTTAATGATGCAATGTGGTAACGTGCGATTTCGGCCAATGAGAAGGCCACAAACTGATTCCCCTATGTGATGTGGCTACATCGAAGAAGCCGCACATGTGCGGCCCAAACAGTGAAAAAAAAATGTCAAGCATCCTCATCAATGAGGCATTCGATTACACCTTTAAATTGTATATCAATTTAAAGCCCTAGGTCAGCATGGTAAAATATCAAGTTATGTGGGTTTGAAATAGTGTTGGCGAAACCTTGAAAACAAGAATTTCGGCAAAGTCAGTGTAGCGAGAAAAAGATGGGTTGACGAGGGGGAAAGGAGTCTCGCCAAACGTGACAAGATGGTGAACGATACTGTGCAGCTTTGCAAAGCAATAAGCTGCGACTGGAATGAGTGTCGCTAGGATTGTTGGCCAGCCAATCAGGATCAAGTAGGGGAGAATGTCCTTGCACAATCCAACTTCCAGCAAAAACGAAAACGGAAAGCACCAACCACCTCAGAAGGAAACACCACGATCGAACAAGCTAACCACTTCACGTGTGAAATAACCGCAGTAGCTAACCACAACAGAGAGTTCAAACATAGGTGACGTGCCAGAACTTGTACATGTGGGGTCGATGGAAGGAGTGTTGATAAGAGGGCGAAACAGCGCGATATGGGAGTACTGCGACGACTCGACACGAAGACTGCGGAAGGCGGAGAGGGAGGGGAGAGGCGGAAGAAAAACTGCGTGGGCGGGGGAAATCGGTTCTGATTGCGCGATGGGAGAGATGTCCGCTGGCGCAACTTGCAGCAGACGCAACACCGGACGGCGGGGGAGAGGAGCAGATACTGGGGGTGGAGGGGGAAAAGGGGGGGAAGAAAATCGGGGGCTTGGCGTGCGACAGGAGAGATGCTCCGCTTGTGACGTGATCTGCGGCAGGCGCATTGGCGAGCTGCCGCTCCTCATCGCGCAGGCGTGCGCTGCTCACGGATATAGCGGAATAACGCACGGAAGGGGATAACGCGCGGAAGGGGAAAACGCGCGGAAGGGGATGAGGCACGGGAAGGGATGACGCGCGGAAGGGGATGAGGCGCGGAAGGGGATGAGGCGCGGAAGGGGATGAGGCGCGGAAGGGGATGACGAGGAAAGAGATGAGGCGCGAATTCCCTGATTCCCCTCCTTTCCCCCCTTCCTTCGCCTCCTTTCCTCCCTTGCTTCCCCTCCTTTTCCCCCCTGCTTCCCCTCCTTTCCACTCCTGCTTCCCCTCCTTTCCTCCCCTGATTGCCCTCCTTTCTCCTCTTCCTTCTCCTCCTTTCCCCCCTTGCTTCCCCTCCTTTAATTCCCTGCTTCCCCTCCTTTAATTCCCTGCTTCCCCTCCTTTAATTCCCTGCTTCCCCTCCTTTAATTCCCTGCTTCCCCTCCTTTAATTCCCTGCTTCCCCTCCTTTAATTCCCTGCTTCCCCTCCTTTGCCCCCTTGCGTCCCCTCCTTTCCCTCCCTGCTCCCTCTTTTCCCTCCCTGCTCCCTCTCCTTTCCCCCCTTGCTTGCCGTCCTTTCCCCCCCTGCCCCCCCTCCTTTCCCCCCTTCCTTCCCCTCCTTTCCCCCCCTGCTCCCCCTCCGTCCCCCCCTTGCTTCCCCTCCTTTCCCCCCCTGCTTCCCCTCCTTTCTCCCTCTCCTCTCCTTCATTTTCCCCAGCTGCTTGCCGCTGTTCCTCTCCTCCCTTCCCTCTCCTCCCTCGTCCAATCCCCTCCCTCCCCTCTCCTCCCTCGTCCAATCCCCTCCCTCCCCTCTCCTCCCTCGTCCAATCCCCTCCCTCCCCTCTCCTCCCTCGTCCAATCCCCTCCCTCCCCTCTCCTCCCTCGTCCAATCTCCTCCCCTCCCTCCCCCATCTTCCCTATCCCCCGGAATCCTTCTCTCCCCTTTTCTCCTCCACCCCCTCTTCCTATCTCCTCCTCCTCTTCCCCTCTCCTATCCCCTCGTTTACCCCCCCCCCTAGCCCCTTGCTTCTCCCATGCTAGCCCCCTCTTCCCTCCCTTCTAGCCCCTTGTTCCCTCCCTCGTCCAATCTCCTCACTTGCACCCTTCCTCTCTTCCGCACTCCCCCCTTACCTCTCTGTCCCGCCTTTCCTCCCTTGCTTCCCCTCATTTACTTTACCCCTTTTCTTCCCCTCATTTTCCCCCCTGTTTCCCCTCATTTCCCCCGCTGCTGCCACTCATTTCCCTCCCTGCTTCACCTCATTTCCCTCCCTGCTTCACCTCATTTCCCTCCCCACTTTCCCTGTTTGTACCCTCCTGGTTCCCCTCATTTCCCCCCCTGCTTCCCCTCATTTCGTCCCCCACCTCCCCTCATTTCCCCCGCTGCTGCCCCTCATTTCCCTCCCTGCTTTCCCTGTTTGTACCTGCTTCCCCTCATTTCCCCTGCTGCTTCCCCTCATTTCTACCCCTGCTTCTCCTCAATTCCCCCCTCTGCTTCCCTGGACTTCCCAATCTGTTTCCCCTCGTTTCCCCTCCTGCTTCCCCTCATTCCCCCCCCTGCTTCCCCTCATTCCCCCCCCTGCTTCCCCTCATTCCCCCCCCCACCTCCCCTCATTTCCCCCGCTGCTGCCCCTCCCAAACCCTCGTGTTGTCTCCCTCTTTCTCGCTATTGCAGTGACTACATTGAAGATTTTTCTGATATTGCAACTCGCCTCAGCCCATCATCCCATGCCATGCTTGTAGAGAAACCAGTTCCCCTCATGTTTTTTTCAGGGCCTTGAGAAAGGTACAATCAATAGCGTCTATGCATTTTGGAAGATTATATTGCACTGCAGAAACAAAAGTACATATTGTGCCTTTGGCATGGATATCTCCAACAGAATTCTCACATCATGCTTGCATACAACACACAAGAAACAGGCGGTGGTATGGTGTAAATCATCGACTAGCTGTGCCTCATCTTGCTCCTCTGTTTTGCCACTGAAATTTAGGGGAGTGGAGTAGGCAGAAAAAATTGTGTGAAGAAACATGTGGGAGGTGGTGTGAGATGCAAGGGAACAACCGCAAGGGGATACAAGCAAGCGCTGAAGAAAGCATGCATGGGGAGACAGTGATGGGTGCACATGCATGGGAACTAGAGGGCGGAAGGCGAGGAGTGAGGGGGAAGGGGAGGGCATGAAAAGGAAGGGAAGGGTTGAGAAGGGATGGGGAAGGGAAGGGCAGGGCAGGGAGGGAAAGGCAGGGATTGGGAGGGCAGGTGGGAACAGGGCAGAGGGTGGGGGGAAGGAGAGTGAGAGGGCAAGAGGACTGAGAGAGAGTGTGTGTGGGAGGAAGGAGAGTGAGAATGCGGGAGGAAGGAGATAGAGAGTGTGGGTGCAAGGAGAGAGAGAGAGAGAGATGGGGGGAAACAAGGAGGGGGATGGGGGGAAGCAGGGAAGGGGATGGGGGGAAACAAGGAGGGGAATGGGGGGAAGCAAGGAAGGGGATGGGGGGAAACAGGGAGGGAAATGGGGGGAAGCAGGGAAGGGGATGGGGGGAAACAGGGAGGGGGATGGGGGGAAGCAGGGAAGGGAATGGGGGGAAACAGGGAGGGGGATGGGGGGAAGCAGGGAAGGGGATGGGGGGAAACAGGGAGGGGGATGGGGGAAGCAGGGAAGGGGATGGGGGGAAACAGGGAGGGGGATGAGGGGAAGCAGGGAAGGGGATGGGGGGAAACAAGGAGGGGGATGGGGGGAAGCAGGGAAGGGGATGGGGGGAAACAAGGAGGGGAATGGGGGGAAGCAGGGAAGGGGATGGGGGGAAACAGGGAGGGGGAGGGAGAGGATAGGTACATGGGGAGGGAGAGGAGAGGTACATGGGGAGGGAGAGGAGAGGTACATGGGGAGGGAGAGGAGAGGTACATGGGGAGGGAGAGGAGAGGTACATGGGGAGGGAGAGGAGAGGTACATGGGGAGGGAGAGGAGAGGTACATGGGGAGGGAGAGGAGAGGTACATGGGGAGGGAGAGGAGAGGTACATGGGGAGGGAGAGGAGAGGTACATGGGGAGGGAGAGGAGAGGTACATGGGGAGGGAGAGGAGAGGTACATGGGGAGGGAGAGGAGAGGTACATGGGGAGGGAGAGGAAAGATGGTGAGATCGAGGTAGAGGGGTGGCATATGGGGAAAGCAAAGGCTCACTTGGTGCGTGACGCGCACCTCTATGAGGCTGGGGTTATGCAGGGCGGAGGTGGGGGGAAGCAGGGCAGAGGGAGGGGGGAAGCAGGGCGAAAGGAGGGGGGAAGCAGGGCGGTGGGAGGGGGGAAGCAGGACATAGGGAGGGGGGAAGCAGGGAGGAAGGAGGGGGGAAGCAGGGAGGAGCGAGAGGGGAAGCAGGGAGGAGGGAGGGGAGAAGCAGGGCGGAGGGAGGGGGGAAGCAGGGAGGAGGAAGGGGGGAAGCAGGGCGGAGGGAGGGGGGAAGCAGGGAGGAGGGAGGGGGGAAGCAGGGAGGAGGGAGGGGGGAAGCAGGGAGGAGGGAGGGGGGAAGCAGGGAGGAGGGAGGGGGGAAGCAGGTGAGGCAAAGGATGTTAGTTTGCGGGGTAAACAGAGCTGGTGGGAGTAAGGGAGGTTGGTCGAGAAAAGAGGGGTGTAAACACTTGATGGAAATTGAGGTTGATGGGGAGACGGAGTGAGGGAAGAACCTGCTCTCACCCTTCGTCTCCCACTTGCTGCCCTCCCCCCTCTGTTCCTCCCCCTCCATCCTTCCCCTTCTGTCTCTCCCCCTCGGCCCTTCACGAGGGGAAGCGCGCGTGACCAGGGAGGATAGCGCGTAACGAGGGGAGACGCGCGTGACGAGGGGGGGAGAGCGCGCAACGAGGGGAAGCGCGCGTGACGAAGGGAAACGCGCGTGACGAAGGGAAACGCGCGTGACGAAGGGGAGCGCGGGTGACGAATGGAAACGCGTGACGAGGGGAGGCATTCTATCCCGGCCACCGCGCGAGTGACGAGGGCGGGCGCGAGTGACGAGGGCGGGCGCGAGTGACGAGGGCGGGCTAAACCCTGGAGGGGGAGCGCGGGTGACGACTCGCGCTAAACGTGGGGTAGAATGGAGTCGCACTCGTTTGGCTCAGACGTATGTAAATATCTTGTGCGACACTAGGCTTGTGCTGCCCAGCTATTGACGAGACAGCATGAGTGACGTGAGTTGCCGTAAAAATCGCGGTCACGTGGTACTTTCTGATGACGCACTGGCTTTCTACTTACGTGAGAGCCTAGGCCGGTCATGGGTACTACTAGGTGATCAAGATATGTGCGAGCCAAACAGCGGGCCAACATGAGCGACGCTCGGTTCTGTTTTGCGATTGTGCACAAAGGCCAATGAGGAGAGAGTGTCGCTAGGCGTTGTCCAGAGTCGCGAGAGTTCTGTAAGAAAAAAGTAGGGTAACCCTGTTTTTGACGATTTCAAGTTCAAGAATCTTGAACTTGAAAATTACCATGCTGTACCCGGGCTTTAATAAGACCCGGGTACTATACAATCTTGTGCCGTTGACAAGACCCCCCTATTTTTTTATGATTTTTACATAAGACCCTAGGGTCTACTATCCGGGAGATTACGGTATTTGTTATTCCGCGCAACTCTGATTTACAACTAATAACAAGCATAGTGTTTAAACAAAAAAAAGGTGCGACCTAACGCTAAATTATCGTAAAAAGGCTGATATCTAGGACCTGAACGTACAAAAAAAAACTCTAAAAAAATAATATAAATCTTCCTACAACAAGGGCTGATGTAGGATGGCCTTATTGACTGGGATACACTTGCTTGATGGAAAATCACGCATCTAAAAGAGACAGGGCAGGCCAAGTTTTTGTTCAGGAAAGATTGGATGAACCGCGTCCCTTGAGAACAAACTTGCGCAAGCCTGGTAGATGGGTATTACAGAGATAAGCGTGCCAGTCAATGGACCGCAGGTCAAAGTTAAAGTGCTGCTGCTCCTCCTCAGACATCAATGAAAAGAGGTGCTCTGTGTTGGATGCATCAAACCTGGAGGCAACAAGATACCGTAAGATAATGAACGAACTTGAGGACATTTGAGGATAATGAAGTCATCGATCTCCAAAAAAATGGGGGCGGGAAGGGAGGGCGAGGGGAGGGAGAGGGGGGGTGGGGACAGCGAGGGTGAAGAGGGGAAATGGAAATTGAGGTTACAAGGGGCAGAAGCAGTACCTGGCAGCATAGAAGGTGTAGGGTTCATATAGCTTGGCCAAGTAGCTGAGTTGCTGTGCTGTCTTCAGGAGAAGGTTGTTGCGGCGATCCGAAAGGGATGAGTTCCAAGGGAAGAGTTTGGCCAGCTGCACGTACAAGGGACACGAGACAAATGAGAAGGATATAAAATCGTCACTGTTGTACCAAAATACTACCTGTGCTCTACTGGCTTTCGTCCCATAATGTCGCCCCTGCAACTGTTCGGTTTCTGCCATTCACTGTGGTCAAGTCGAGCTCACTTATAGCTCGCACCCCACCGCACTTGATGTGCACGCACCTGCAGCGGCAGCTGGTACTTGAGCCAGACGTCGAGCATGAAGAGCTGCGGGTGGCGGAACACCTGCATGCGCTGCACGGTGACAGCAGAGCCATCGCGTTCCAGCATGGGCGAGTGGGCAAAGTGGTCCGAGGTGGCATCTGCCACGAGCTGGATGCCCAGAGGGTTGGCCACGCTGGTGGCCACGTGGTACACAGAGACAGGCGTCCCATACCCCAGAGATGCTGTGTGCGTTGCGATCGCTAGCACGGCATTTATAACCTTGTCACATGGAACCTGCATGGGGGAGAGACATGCCAAGCATACCATCAGTTCAACAAGCCACAAACCAATGGGCATGCCAATGACAATGGAGACTTTTGCAACACAGTTGAAGATGAGATAAATAAGGTAGCAGAAGGGAATAGCTCTGCGTACAGGCACCACACGGTATCAGAACATGCAGAAAGTCTGGTATCAGCAGCATCATACCATGTCAAGAACACCATCCGGGTTTGCCAAAAACCCTGCCATTTGTCCTTTCCCGTATGCAAGCAAGATTGGATCCGCCATACTGCCTAAAGTAAAAATGGTCAAACGTCAAACAACAGGTGGAAAAGGAGTGCAAGCAGTTTTGAAGGTCAGAAAATGATTTGACGAATAATAAAGAAGTCCGTAAACGACTGATTTAAAAACACGAGTTTTCACAAAAAGACTAGACATGAGCTTGAGAATGTAAAGCTGCAATTTTCAGGTAACGTTTTTAGACCCAATGCGGGCAAGTGTTGCACTGACCAACATGACTCACCGCATGCCCTCCATCCAGCCCGCCATGGGCTCATTCAAGCAGCTCTCCACTATGGATGGGCGCACGATGGCGAGGGGCAAGTCTTTGTGTCCACGCGTGAGCACCATCTCGGCCATGGCCTTGGTGAACACGTACGTGTCCTGCCACCCGCACTGCTGTGCCCTGGCCAATGGGTACACAGGGAATAATACAGCACAGCATGCTGGGGCGGTCAGGATGCAAGGCCAAGATAAGTGAGAAATGACAGAGACTACTTGTGGATGCAAGGGAGTGGACAGCCAACGAACCTGCTCATGCCCAGGTCCACCATGTGCTTCTGCACTGCAGCCTGCACATCCTCCTTGCTCATTCCCCGCGCTTCAGCTGCGGCCTCTGCTGCCAGCCTCTCCTTCTCCGCTAGAGCTATTTCTGTCTCGATATCCAGCTGCCCCTGTGCAACCGTGCTGTGCTGCTGCTGCAGCTCTGCAGCAATCGTGTCCCCATAGTTGAAGGGCCTTTCCATGCAGCGACCGTGTCTTCTGCCGTTCACAAATGCTGTACACCCAGAAAACAAAATATACATGCATATACACATACATATACCAAACTTTGTGATATTTTACAGAACATTAACAAATCAAACGTGCGTGCGGGAGTGGGGAGACCTGTTGAGCTACAAGAGTTTGAGGAGGAGAGGTGAACCTGTGGAGACGTGCAGGAGGAGCTGGAGGTGTGGGCAGGAATGGGCGAGCTCCAGAAGGCGGCGCGGTCCCTGCGTGTTGATGTTCAGGGCCACGTCGTACCTGCATGGGAGAAGGACAGCACAGAGGAAGAGAAGTGGGGGGATACAAGGTAAGCGCAGAAAAGGATAGGGATAGGCATGTCACATGGTTTATTTAGAAAGATCCGAACGTTTAGACACATTTAGAGTATATTTACGAGTGCATAGAATATGAGAAGCACCTCTCATCGAAGGTGGTGGTGGCAGCGGAGTTGATCACCACCTGCACCTTGCTGCGGATCTCCTCCAACACAGACGGACTCAGGCCAAGCCCCTCTCTGGAAATATCCCCCTCCACTGCGCCGAGCTTTGCTGCCATGAACTGCTCATACGCGCTGCCGTGCTTTGACCGCAAATGCCCGAATATTGGGCTCTCCACGAGCTGCAGCGGTGAGCAAGATCGAGGAGGAGGATGAAACCACACTCATGAGGGGGAGAGGAGTGTGTGGTGGGAAGGGAGCAGGTGGGTGTGTGTGACTGTGTGCGAGTGCGTGTTATGTTGCTTTGTAGTCTGAGTGCAGGAGGGAGGGAGCAATGGAGGGAGGGAGGGAGGAAGGGATGGGAGGGAGGGAGGGAGGGAGGGAGGGAGGGAGGGAGGGAGGGAGGGAGGGAGGGAGGGAGGGAGGGAGGGAGGGAGGGAGGGAGGGAGGGAGGGAGGGAGGGAGGGAGGGAGAGAGGGAGGGAGGGAGGGAGGGAGGGAGGGAGGGAGGGAGCGAGCGAGGGAGGGAGGGAACGAGGGAAGGAGGGAGGGAGGGAGGGAGGGAGGGAGGGCGGGCGGGTGGGAGGGAGGGAGGGAGGGTGGGCAGGTGGGAAGGAGGGAGGGGGGGTGGGCGGGTGGGAGGGAGGGAGGGAGGGAGGGAGGGTGGGCGGGTGGGAGGGAGGGAGGGAGGGAGGGAGAGTGGGCGGGTGGGAGGAAGGGAGGTAGGGTGGGTAGGCGGGAGGGAGGGAGGGAGGGTGGGCGGGTGGGTGGGAAGGAGGGAGGCAGGGTGGGCGGGCGGGAGGAAGAGAGGTAGGGCGCGAGGGCGCGACGGAGGGAGATATAATGTGGCAAGTCCAAATTCGCTGCGTTAAGGATTCGCAAGTTTAACGTGCCGTGGCTGTGAGTTAGACGAGTGTAACGAGCTTAGCGGACTTTTGCGACAATCGTAAAGTTCAAGGAAATGTCAGTCCAGTTGCGTATACGCATTTGAAGTCGCAAAAAGCAAGACTGCCTTGCTTACAGGTGCAGACAGGTGACAACACAGAGAGAGACTATGAGTTTCCTCTCTCGAAATTCCCCGTTAATGGGATGTTCACGCCTTTTTCGGTGTGTCCGAGTACGTTGCTTTTAAGCCCGATCATGCTTTTTACGAAGCTTGGGAAGGAGGGGGAGCAGTCGAGCGGGTGGAGAAGGGGTACCTGCTCGAGGCGCTGTTGCGCGGGTTGGTCGGCACGCGGTTGGATGAAGAGGTACAGGCGTCCCACGTCGGGCTGCTCGCGCAGAATCTTCTCCACCAGGGCTGCCAACCACGCACGGGAATGGTGCGGCGGAGGGGGCAGGAACGCCGGCTGATTACCCGCCAAGTAAGACACCTAATGTAGCGCTGAAGGCATGGTGACACGGAAGCGCGCTGCTTCAGAGAAGTCAAGGAGTCACCTTTAGCGAGGAATCCGGTGGCGCCGGTGACGAGGATGTGCTTGCCCCGCAGGAACTCCACGATGCCCAGACCCTTGGCGTCGCCCGTCCCTACCCCTTGTTCACACCCAGTGTCCTTGCTCGCCTGCTCCTCCTGCAACCTCGGATCGGACCAGTTTAGCACCGCCACGCCCGTGCCGCTACTCTTCCCATCGTCAGGCATTGCGGCCGCAGAATTGGCGCAATCACCGTTATCCAGTGTGACGTGCCCGTTCGCAGGTGCGTGCGTAATGAAGCCGTGACTTTGACTCGGCTCAGCGGCAGCCAAGCGCGCTGTCGCGTGCTGGTCGACTTGGGTAGACCCATCACACCGTGTGACGCCTCGTCGGTTAGCGCACTGCCCGCGGCAGATACAAGGAATTCCTGGAAGGAGATGGGCGAGCGATCCGCTATTGCCTGGCTGTGAACCGCTTGTCCGCGGCACAATCACACGCTGCGATCGAGGCTGCTTGCGACTGCTGGTGGTAGAACAGTCGGGCGTGGCTGGCGAGCTGAGCCTGGGACAGTGCAATCGAGCACCAACGCCAGCGTAGAGGGCCATGTCTTACTTAGAAGGGCAAGGCTGACAGGGCTGGGGTGCCAGCACTCCTTGGTTGGTAGTACGCTGGGTGAATCAAAAGGAGGCCGAAAAGGGATGTTTTGGAAGGGAGAAGGAAGCACCAGAAGAGCACATCGAGATTGGAGCGAAGTGGAACGGACGGATGGCTGGATTGGATTGGGTGAGGCGTCCGGGTTCGGGATGAAGTGCATGCTGACGTGGGAAGATTCCCTTTCTCATTTGGCGGCTAATTTTGCCCTGCGTACTTTGTGGCTCAAGTTGTTCTGGAGGCTCCTCCTGGTTCGAGAGGAGGAGAGAGGGAAGGTTGGGCTGGTCACGGCACGGATTCCCAAACCTATTCCCGAACCACACTCACAGAAGACACGTGTGACTAGGACCTCACACAACTAGGGCACCCTTTTCCCAAGACTCCATCCAGATGGTAACAGCGTATACAAAACCTCGCTTATGTTTATAGCTTTGAACCTTTAGCCAAACGTGTACAGATAGCGAGTAATAGTTGGTGCATACACTAGAAGTACAATGAAGGAAAAAATCATAACGTGCAAATACACATACAGCAATAAAAGGCTCATGCGTTATGCAATGACGGGATTGATACACATCATGGCAGGGGCATCAAGCCTAGCAGGGGCATCGTTCTGAAGGTTTGAATGTGAGGTTTCTGTATACTGGAAATCCGGGCTAGTCCCACACGAACCCAACCCTGAAAGGCCTGTCGCGAATACTTGTAGCGACAGCCCTGTGGCAAAATCGTGGCTTGGTGCCAACTTTTTGTACAAGCGTCTCCTGTTTTGCCCTCTCAATCCCGTCACGAGCGGCCCATCTATTCCCGTTGCCAGCACCTAACGTCTGCGAACCGCAGGTTGTGCGGGTCCACTTCTCGCGACGTGCATGCTGGTTTTGGATGCTATTCTCGCGGAGGTCAATTCCCTGCCAGCAGAGTGAGGCTCGAGCTACGCTAAATGCAGGCTCAATCTGGCTGGGAGTGGCATGTCCCTCGACATTGAGCGCAGGTTCGATTCTGACCTAAAATTTACGAATGTACAACGGCCTGAGCCCCTCTCAAACACGGGAGACTCATCGGAAAGAAACTAGGAAAGACAACAATAGTTTCTGCAGTTGCACTCTCTCACGGTCCTCACACCGCACCAGCTCCCATGGAGGACCCGTCAGGCGACGTGCAGGCCGTGTGGCAGTGCGAGGACGTGCTGGCGCGGCTGTGGGCCAGCGGCGCGTTTGACGACGCCAAGAGCATCGTTGACATGGCCGTGCTCACTGGCGTTGACGCCCTCAGACTCGCGCTTACTGCAGGTGAGGCATTCCAACGGATTGGGCTGCTGAACTGCGTGGGGGCGAGGAGGAGCGTAGGGGACTTGAAAGTGGGATGGGGGAATGCTGAGAACTGAGAGATGTGACGGTGCCTTGGCCGTGGCAAAGCTATAATCTCCCGTTTCCTAGTGTGCTTTTTTTTGTCGATTCCCGCCTCGCGCAGCTACTTGCTTGCTGGCCCACCTCTCCACGCCATCCTCGTCGCCCTCTTTCCCACCGTCTGCCCTCCCCACCCGGGCCTGTCTCTCTCTCCACGCCTTCTGCCCTGGTTTTTGCAGCCAACGAGCTATCGGCAGAGGAAGCTCGGCGAATCGTGTCTCAGCACCTGGCGCCGGCAGGCGCGGATCTTCATGCCTTCACTCCCCCTGACTTCCATCCACATCCGCCCTCCTTCCTCCCGCGTGTCGCCCACCCGCCAACCCGCCAGTGGGCTCTCTCCGTGCATCGCCTCTGGCCGCTCCTCTCCTTCCGCACTGCCCCTCCTTCCACCGCCGCTGCCACTGCCACGGCCTCCCATCCTGTGCGCGCCCTTCCAGCTATTCCCAGCGCGCATCCCCCCTGCGCTGATTCAAAGCGCAGTGCATGGGGGGAACGGGGAGTCGACGCGGGGGCGGCGCCTGAGGTACAGCAGCAGGATGACGGGGGGCAGGGGAGGGGAGCACCGCATGATGGGCTGGTGATGCAGGGAGGTTCGCTGCTGGCGCTGCCACATGCGCCGGTGATAATACCGGGGGAGAGGTTTAGGGAGATGTACTACTGGGACACTTACTGGGTCATCAGGTGCGTGCTGGGAACACTCTCACAGCTGTCAGCATGTCACGTTTGGCTCAGCCGTGAAGAGCGGTGGGCACCAGCAGCAAGTGCTCATGGCACTGCACTTGTGTTGTGCGTCCGTGCCCATCCCTGTGGTGCATGCATGTGCAGGGGGCTGCTGGTGAGTGGAATGCTGGACTCTGCCCTGGCGGCCGTGCGCAACCTGCTGCATCTCGCCCGCACGCACGCACATGTTCCCAACGGCTCCCGCGCTTACTACCTCAATAGAAGGTCGCTCCCCTCCATCAGCCCTCTTGCTCTTCTTCCCCATCGCCTCCGTCTGCGTACTTCATCATCATGCTCTTCCTCTTTCTGCACCATCCTTACCAACCTTTTCCCATCTTAGATTCACTTACTTATACTCCCCTCTCTCTCCCTGTTCTCCCCTTCCCCCCTCCCTTCTCCCCTCCCTGCATGTGGCAGCCAGCCGCCACTGCTGAGTCACATGGTGCGCGCAGTGCATGCAGCGCTGCAGGCGCAAGGGCAGGGAGAGCATGGCCAGCACGCACAGCAGGATGGGGAGGCGTCAGCGGGGAGTGAGGGCGCAGGCATGGGGCGCAGCGAGCAGGCGGAGAGTCTGTTGAGGGAGGCAGTGCCAGTGCTGGTCAGGGAGCATGAGTTCTGGACGCAAGGTGAGAGGCGCAGCGAGCTGGGCCACAGCCATATATAGGTGGGAAGTGATGCAGCCACATTCGTAACTGCTCGCATGCTGAGATGTTGTGTCCATGCGTTGCTGGACCCTTGTATGCTGCCACAAGGCCGTGATGCAGCGAGAGGGTGGGCATTGCCTTGCAATTTTTATTTTGTCGCATTGATTCTGTTATTGCTGTCAAGCCACCGTACACCACCTGTACTTCCCCCAACAGCACCGCATGGCATCACAGTGTACCACCCTCCCTCTGGGCGCTCGTTCAACCTCTCCCGCTACTATGCCATGTGGACCCGCCCTCGCCCTGAATCCTTCCCTCAGGTGCCATTCTGCTCTCCCCAGCTGCCATTCTCATTCCCTCGGGTTCCAAACGTTCTCGTTGTTTCCTTCTCTCAGGCTCTCCAGGTGTCTTTTCTTCCCGCAGACACCTCCCTTCCGTGATGCGTGTGTCCGTGTATGAGGGCCACTGCCTTTAGCTGTCACCATGTGTGTGATTGTCTCACCACGCACTGCAAGCCGTCCTGCCTGTCAGGACACGGAGACAGCGCGCCTGGCATCGCAGCGCCCCCTGCAGCATCTGCAGCACCACGCCACCTCGCCGTGCGGGGCCTGGCAGGTGCAGGCGGCGTTGTTCAGGGAGCTGGCCACGGTGGCAGAGTCAGGCTGGGACTTCAGCTCGCGCTGGATGCGGTCCGTCACACCGCTCCCCTCGCCTCTCCCCCTTCTCGCCCCCTTGTCTGTATGCTGCGTCGGGACCTTACATCATTACAGTTAGCACTAAGTACACAAAGGTTTTTGTCTTTCCTACCTTTCACATGCTCCCCCAGCATACGTGACAGTTGCATCTTCATTGCGTTGCCTCTGGTTCTCTTCACCCCAATGCTTTCACCCCCACCGTGCTGCTCCTCCCCTGCACGCTCTCCCTCGTCCCCACCTCCCTCTCCAATGCCACCGCTCATGCCACGCTTCATCCCTGCCTCGCCGTTCTGTGTGCACCCTTGTGTCTTGCTGCCCGCACAGTGACCCCAGCGACTTGACGAGCAGCCACCCCACGGCAGTACTGCCAGCGGACCTCAACGCGCTGCTCTTCCACCTCGAGACCAACGTCGCCGCGCTCGCCACCTCGCTGCTCTCCGCCCTCTCCTCCTGCCCCCACGCTGCCACTGCTGCGCCTGCTGAGGTGATAGCACAGCCCCTCTCCCTGCTGCTTCTTTCTGCCCCTCCTCTGCACCGCTCCTGCATTCGCTGTCGGCATGGCTGCTCCATGATTCCGTCCATCCCCACTCCCCGGCTCCCTCACCTTTCTCTCCACTGCCATGCCATCACTGCAGGGGGCACAGGCGGCAGCAGTGAGTGGCGCATGGCTGGCAGAGGTGGCGGCGCGCTTTGGGGTGCTGGCGGAGCGGAGGAGGGAGGCCATGGACGTGATGATGTGGTGCCAGGGGGAGCAGACGCAGGGGGGAGGAGGGGTAGGTGACGCAGCAGCAGAGGGAGGAAGAGCGGCAGGGGGTGGCAACGAGCAAGTGGGGCGATGGAGGGATGTCTGGATCCAACCGGGGGGCAGGGGTGTGGAGGAAGGTGGCACTGCTGCAGATGCTGTGAGTGTGGGTGGGGAGCTGGAGCAGGGCCAGCATCGGTGCATGTGAGTGCGGTGCATGAAGTTGGAAAGCAGAGGAAAACTAAACTTGTAATCTAAACCTTCATGCACATATCCATCCTTCCAGCACATATCCATCATTCCAGCTCATGTCCATCTCTCACAACCACCAGTGCTATCCCATGTGTTCTTGCACCCTCCCTCCTGCTCCAGGCGGCTCATGAATGGGTGGCTGTGGCACCACCTTGCGACGCCAGCACTTGTGCCAGGTACCGGATGCCGTGCACCAGCAGCCCCTCCTTCACCGACAGTCCCATTCCCATTGTCTCACCACTTTCACTCCAACCCGCCACCCGCGATCGCCTTCCTTCCAGCACGTAATGCACAAAACACCCCCAATACCGTTTCGCCTCCACCTGATACAACCTCCCCTATCCACACACCTAGTGCAACCTTGCAGGCCCAAGTGCATTGTGCGTACAACCCGGCACACCAGTGGGACATGGCACCCACGGATCTGTGCCTAAAGGCTGCTTGTTGTTTCTCATAATGCACGTCCCTGCCTTCCTACCACATAGTGCGCACTGCCCCGCCTGTGACTGTTTGCGGCCATTCCCCTTGTCATTCGTGCTGTGGTGCAGCAGCGGAGGGGCAGTGCAAGGGACTGCGCCATCAGGCGATGTGTACGCATCTGATTACATCCCCCTGTGGTGCGGCCTCCTGCCTCCTGGTACATGCGGCTGGGTCCCCTTTCAGCATGGCCTCCCTTGCTTGTGTCACACCCTCCACCATGCATGTGCCTTGGGCCTCCGCCTGCCGCTCACCGCTCTCACCCCACTCTACCCCGCTGGCCCCATTATCCACAGGTGACCCCCGTATCGACCTTGTCGTTGCATCGCTGCAGTCCTCCAATCTGTTGCTGCCAGCTGGCATTGCCACATCAACGAGATTTACGGGGCAGCAGTGGTGAGTCATTGCTGCACGCAGAGCTGTGTTCTGTTCTGTTCTGTTCTTGTACTGCCTTCCCTCCTTCCACTCCTCTCTCCCTCATTTCTTCAGACTGTTTCATTTCTTGCCCTCTGATCCTCGCTCTGCCCTGCCCGTGGTCTCCCCCAGGGACTACCCCAACGTGTGGCCACCCTTGCACCATGCCATATGCGAGGCCCTACTCCTCACTGCCACGCCACGTGCAATTGCTCTCGCACGCCCCCTCGCGCACCGCTTCCTGGCCACGGCACGCGAGGCATTTGAGCGCACGGGGGCCATGCATGAGAAGTACGACGGCAGGCAGAGGGGCGCCGTGGGAAGTGGAGGCGAGTACAACCCACAGGTGCGCCTCCTTCGCATCTCCTTGCTCGCCTCTCTTCCATGCTCCTTGCCTGTGCATAAGCCCTCTTCTTCGTATGGATTGCATTTCTTTCAAACTGAGCCCAACCCCCAATGTGTTCCTTATGGGAATCAGAACGCCACTGCATTCGTTTCAATCCCGTATCGCTCTGCATTAATTTCAGTGCCGTGCAGTATACAGCATGCATATCCGTCATGTTGTGTGAATGCTCCGCCACATTTGCTGTTCACATTAAATCCGTCTCCGTCTCGCAGGTTGGATTTGGTTGGACGAATGGTGCTGTGCTGTCACTCTTAGACCTGTTTGGTTATGAAGAACCTTGAACAGTGGGATTTGTTTTTCTTTATCCGCCAACATAACCAAAGTGTTATGCTTTCTCAAGTGAGTCTGAGCACGCCAAGTACAGATTGTAAGCAGAAAGTTTCATTCATTCACTTGAGGTTTGAACATACGGTAATAGGCAAAAACAAATTAGTTTCATAATCAACCGGTCTCGCAATCGCAATCGTTTCACTCTGGGAATGCGAGTTGCATTCACAAACGGAGACATGCAATTTTTTTTTGTGGGAACTCGAATGCAAGCAGTCCCCCACCTCAGTGGTTCAGGCCATTCTTAGCATGTATGTCCCGCGGTCCCGACTTACTGCACACATTCTGATCTGGTAGCACTGGGCTAGGTGTAATCGAGGGAATTCGAGATTAGAGGGCGAACTAAGCCGGAGGTGCGGAAGGAAGGGGAAGAGGCAAGACGTGTTTGGGTGCGAGTGCACGGATCCAGCAAGAAGAGGAAGAGCGATGGGCGAGGAGCCGCCAGCGGAAGGCGCGGTGGAGTGCGTGTTGGGGCAGGACGTGACTCATGGCTACGTCAGCAACGGCGACGTCAAGCTACATTACGTGCACTGCGGCGCACCGCACGGCCCGCTGGTCCGTGCGCCATCCGCGCGCACGCGTGTCGCTCCTCTTCCGCTTTGTCAACTTTTCTCCTCCCGGTTCCTTTGGTCCATCCCTCACCACGTTTTCTCCCAACGTCTGATTCCGTCCCGCTGTGCCTCGCGTGCACCCGCGTGCCTCTCCCCCCTCCCCAGCTGCTGTGTCTGCACGGCTTCCCGTCCTTCTGGTACACATGGAAGCACCAGTTCCACTTCTTCGCCAGGTGCGTGCCCTCGCGCCCCTCGCTACCATCCCTCGCCCGCTGCTCTCTCACCGCTCCTTCAACTTAACCCATGTGCGGTTCTCCTCCCTTCGTCTCTTTTCTTCTCGTTCTTGCGCGCCGTGCGGAGGGCAGTCGCGGGTACCACGTGGTGGCGCCGGATCTGCGCGGCTACAGCTGGTCGGGCAAGCCGCCGGAGGTCGCGGCGTACAGCCGCGCGGCGCTGCTGTCGGACGTGGCGGCGGTGGCGGCGCACTTCGGCGTGCGGGAGGACGCGGACGGGCAGGCGCGCAGCAAGATGGTGCTGGTAGGCTGCCCGCGGGTCGTGTGTGGGGGGAGGGTGGTGCCGTGAATTCAGCCATTGCTGGTCACTGAGGTGGCTGGTAGGACGCAAATCAGAGTGCGTGGTGCTGCATGTCTCCATGCCCTCACGCTGCTCCCCTGCATGTCGCACGTCCATGTTGCTATGCGAGGGCGAGCAGGTGGGGCATGACTGGGGAGGCAACGTGGCGTGGGAGTTCGCACACGACCACCCCGCGCTGCTGCACGCGCTCGTCATCTGCAACATGCCTCACCCCTCCGCCTTCGGTGACGCCCTGCGCTCCAAGCCCACGCAGATGCGGCGCAGCTGGTACATCTGTGAGTCCCTGCGCGCCCCCACCCTGTCCCATACGCCGCTTCTCCTCCGTTCATTCCACCACCCCCGTGTTCCGCACACTCACTCATCCCCTTCCCCCCCTCCCCCCGTGCGCAGTTCTCTTCCAGCTGGGCAGCCTGGGCGAGGCCTTCATGTCGCTCAGCAAGTCAGTGCCGCGCTGCCCTCGCCAGCCCCCCTCACACCCATGCACCGCGTACCCTGCCGTATCATGCGTCTGTTGCCATCTCCCTTTACGTCCTTTTCTCAATCCTTGTCGCCACCGTCCCTCATGTCTTTCCTGTTCTCCCTTTTTCACGTCCCTGCCCGCCCCTTCTGCTGCTCTCTTGTCCATGCGTGTGTGCGCCATGTGGTGCGCTTACTGTGCGCTGTCAGCTTCTACATGCTGCGCGGCGTCGTCCAGGGCGACCCCAAGGTGCCGCAGACCCAAGACGACGTGCAGCGGTGCGCAAGGGGGTGCAATGGGGGGGTGGAGGGGTTGGTGGGGCGGGGGAAAGAAGAGAAGGGATGGGTGTACGGACGGATGGGAAAGGAGGGAACGAGGGTGGAGGGGTTGTGGTTTTGCAGGAAAAGTGGGGTGTTGGGTGGGGTTGAGCAGGCGTTGATGTGGATGGGGCCAAGCAGCCCATGGGTGAAGGGATTGTGGGATGCGGGAGGAGCTGGATGGCACGCGTGCGCCTCTGGCTTTGGCGTGCCGGGTGCTGTTCATGAAGGTGGCTGGGGCGCACATTGAGTGCCGTGCATGAGCCGCTGTCAGCTTGCCAGCAAGCCGTCCACTGACCATCGCATCCCCATGTCCCGCCTGCCTCCGTCTCGCCCTGTCCCCTCCACCAGGCACGTGGCAGCGTTCTCCATCCCGGGCGCGCTCACGTGCGCCATCAACCTGTACCGCGCTGCCTTCCACAAGCACTGGCTCCGCCCCGACACCTCCCACGCCACTGTATGCCCACATGCACCTCTGCCCTTTCCCATCCTCCCCTGCGTCATCCACCTCTCTCTGCTGCTTGCTCTTCTGAGAGAGCTCATATGTGTGCTCTGAGAAGGCAGCAACACCATGGTTGGTACCGCCTCATGTGATCGCGTGCCGCCCTTTTTCCCCACCCCATGATCCGCGTGCAGGTGGAGGTGCCGGTGCTCATGCTGTGGGGCGATGACGACTGGGCATTCAACCCGGACCTCTCCCAGCCGCCACCAGCCCTCGTGCCCGACTGCCGCGTTGTCCACTTCCCCCAGGCACGCCCCTTGCCCGCCTTCCCACACCATCCGCACCCTTTTCGGCCAGCGTCCCTCCCTTTGCCCATATGTGGACACAGAGAGGCACAAGCTTGCATCAACCCGCATTCACCTCTCAAGCTTTATTGCACACATGCAGATGGTGCGACTCATGCAGTAGACGGCAATGGTGTGTGGTGTGTGGTGCATGGCAGGCGTCGCACTGGGTGATGTGGGACGAGCAGGAGCAGGTGAACGAGCGCATGCACGAGTTCATCACCGCCACCACGCCCAGCCCCTCGTCGCAGCACAGCAGGTCGCGCATGTGAGTGCAGCGCCACTGCTTCTTCTGTGCTTGCTGCGTGGCCCGTGTCATCTCTCCTGCACTCTCTCTCCTCCCTGCAGCTCGCGGCCCTCAGAGTGAAAGGAGCGTGGATGGCGGTATGGTTACTGTTGTACATACGGTACATGGAGAGGACTGCACTGCATGCATCAATCCCTCATGCTTGCTCGCCCTGCACTGCTCCTTCCTGCAGCACTTAGTGCAGGGTTGGAGGGGACTCCTAGTGGGATTGGCACTGTGGCTGGAATAGGGATGGGAGGGAGACAGGATGGATGGATTGCCCTCTGGTGCTAGAGCAGGTGTGACGTTGATTACCGTATGTTTAGGAGTGAATTTGACACTCCCAAGACACGTGATGCTGTACATACGTAGCTCCAAGCCAGGTCAACATTGATCCAGGTTATATCCACCTCTGCCACGTTTGGCTGACATTCACTACACCCTCTCTTCTGGCCTTCATCGTATGTTTCCAGTGACACAATAAGAGCTCCGCTGTGGGGATAGCTAGCTGCATTCTCCGTCTCTTTAATCCCTCATCCAGTTAGGCGCATGCAGTGCATTGTTGTGCCAAACGGTGCTAGCGTGAGCAATAAAAGCTTCCACCAATCGAGTCAATACACAAGGCGAGCACGCCTGATTTCACACCAGGTTGAAAAATGTCAGCAATGCACGCCTGATATAGTTGGCAACAAAAATAGGTAGTGGGGTGAGAGAGGTGGATGGGTGGAGGTCTACGCCTTGGCAACGAACTCGACATCAAAGAGCAGCTCGGAGTTGGGGGGGATGATGCACGACCCTGCCATGAGACGGGCACACGGTACGTATCACGCACAGCACACTACTCGTTGCAACCACTGTATGACTCAGTCCTCAGCTCATTGCATTGCACTTCACGCAAGCACGAGACTTCACACCGAACAAAAGAGATGCTTATTCGCATTACGCGCTGGACAAGAGCGTGAACATTCAACTGAGTGCAGGTCGCGAACCCAAAGAAAGCAGTGGATCCGTGACGCATGCCTCGCTCTGAGGAGCAAGCCGTGCGCAGTGAGGAATGAGCAATGAGCAGGGGACAGTGAGCAGTGAGGAGTAGGCAGGGCAGGGAGGCATGGAGCACTCTCACCTCCTCGGCACCCGGCGCCTCTTGCACCGTACGCCAGTGATGCTGGGATGCGCAGCGTGCGCTTGCCCCCTGCACACACACGCAGCACGAGCGCGCATCACGTGATGAGCAGCACATGAGGAGCGCACAAAAAGCGCAGCAGCATAGAGGCGCATGTGGCGCAGCGGTGATGGGAAACGAGGAGGGTATATGAGGGTGCTGGTACCCACCGACGCGCATGGGGGGAATGCCTTCCCCGCCCACGATGCCCAGGTCCCACCCCTTGATCACCTGCGCGCACGCCACGCACACACACGGGGCAGCGGCGCATGGGGATGGAGTGCGCCATGGCAGAGGGATGAGCGCGAGGTCATACAGCCACTGCTCGCCAAGCGCTGCGTGCAGCCAGAGCAGCGCCGCATGAGCGGGCAGCAGCACAGCCCTGCCCTGTCATAATGAACGTGTGTCCCGCACACGCAGCAGCGCACAGGACGGGTCAGGCGGACCACACGGCAGGACCAGGTGCGCTCACGGCCGAAGTGCGGCAGCGGCAGCGCGCGTACCAGACCGCGCACACATGCATCTAGGGAAGCCGTGGCGAGAAGGGGGCGACGTAACCGCAAGGGAGTGGAGGAACAGCAGGGCGAGCGCGGAGGAGGGGCGGCACGCACCTCGCCGGCGCCGACGCGGAAGACGAGGGGGCGGCCGCGGCGGTAGCTGTTGTCGAAGACGGTGCCGTCCAGCAGCGTGCCGTTGTAGTGCGCCTGTGGGGGGATGGACACGCACGCGCATGTCAACGCGCGATTAGCATCCGCGGACACGAGCCACGCAACACATTAACTCCTCGCCCTGCAAGCGCGCGTGCTTCTTCAATCAAGCAGCCCCTCCACCCACGCGTGGCGCCATGGCAGCCGGCTCGGCGCGCACCTTGATGAGCATGCCAGCGGCGGCCTCGACGCCGTCGCCCACGGTGGTGTCGCAAAACTGCAGCCCCGACGGCGTCGCCGTCAGCTCGCAGCTCGCCGCCCTCGCCTCGCCCGCCACCGCACTCGCTCCGCACGCCAGGGCCAGCCCCGCCAGAAGAAGCGACCGCCGGTCGGCCTGGGGGGACGCCGCCGCGACGTGCTGCGCGCTCGACGACGAGTCAGCGGCCGCGACAACGGGCGAGCGCGGTGCAATGCGGCGAGGAGCGGTTGCGGAGCGGGTCGCGGAAAGCAGGGAGGCTCCGAGACGAGGCAGGGGGGCGGAGGCGAGAAGATAAGACGAAGTAGCCATGGCGGACGGGTGATGGATGGACGCGCTGTGGGCTTATGCTGGATTTTTGGTGAAAATGTGGTGGGAGGATGTGCTCCGATCCAATTCCACCTCACACACACCTCAAAATGCTCACATTCTCATCGCTCTAGTAAATGACGCGTTTAGGAATTGCGAACAGCGCTAACCCCCTTTATATTGGGTCCACTCTAACTCTCAAAGTATCAAAAAGTGGCTATCTGTCCCGGCTGTTTATATATTGAGTTGTGGTTAATTTCTCCTAGGCATCACAGCTCAACACCTGTCCACCTCTCATCGTTCTCTCCAATAAACACCTCTGTTACATACCCAACCTTGTGCATGCGTACTTGCGATCTAGCCTCCGACTGCCAATTGGGGGTGGGCGCCTTCCGTCAACCACTAGGCTGCCACAATGCCTACTGCAAAACAAAAGCCAACGCATAGGGCCAGGAAAAACACTACGAAGGGCCTAGGACCTAAGCTAGGTTAAAGGTGGCGGCAGAATGCTGCTGAGACTGCTGTCAGTCAGTTTCCTAGTTGTGCCTCAACTGCAGTATAACCGCCTGCCCCTGCCCAACACAGAGAACGGCGCGGATTCTGCTAGGGCTGTTCCAGAGCAAGGCAACCAATGGTGGGGCGGCAGCTGATGAGGAGGTGCTGACGACAGTGGCACGAGCAAAAGAGTAGGATTCACTGAGTGCTGCAAAGGGAAAATGGATTGCAGGGGACATGGGCACATGAGGTGGCACCTTTTTCAAATCGATGGAGCAGGAAAAAACAAGTGCAAGGAAAAATAGTGATAATTACCTTGTCATGCATATGGCTCAGGTGGAGGGCGTCCAGGCATGGGAGGCGTACCCGCCTTCCAGACAATCTCTTCCAGATTAACAGCTGCTCATGCTAATTCTGCTGCCCTGCCTGCTTCCTCATGCCCTTGATGCAAACCTCTGCGCCCTGGACAGTGTTCTTATCTGCTGCCATGGCTCACTCTACCAGCCTAACCCTAACCCAGAACTATGCTTCACTGCTTCAGGTAAGCCTCTCTGCACAAGGCATGCCACGTCTCCTCAAGTGTGCCCTGCCATTCCAACTCTGGCTGCCTGCCCTAGCTGTACACATGCCTCCGCTCAAGTAGCTGTGAGGAACTAGACTCCGTTCTACGAGTCATGACAAGGAGGAATGGTTCCTGCGCCGCACATGAGCACGTTGCCTCCACAAACAAAGCACACTCTGAACATGTGAACATGCTCACGTGGAATCGTCTTGGTGCGGTGGCATGGACACCCACCACGACGGCAGCAGCACGTTGTTACTGCCCCCATTGTGCATTGCGCCGCCCTCCTCACCGCCCTGCCGCTCTGCCTGCGGCTCTTCCAGCACGCAGTTTCTCAGCCTTCCCCTCTGCTCGCTCAATCGCCTCGCCTGCTGCTGCCGCTGCTCTCTCTCTGCGTCCTCCTCCTCCTGCTGCTGCTGCTGCTGCTGCTGCCACCGCTGGTTGCCCAGCGCAAGCTCATCTTCCACGCCACTCGCCTGCCCCTGCTGCCGTTGCCGCTTCCACCAGTGCCCTCCTCCTTCACCCCCCATAGTACGCATCCCCTGCCTGTCCCTCGCCGCATCCAGCGCTACACCTAATTCCTGCTCTCTCCCCGTCTCCTGCTCCTGCCTCATCTCCATCCCTGCCCCTACCCCATGTTCCACCCCCCGCCATCCCCTCGACGTTCCTCCGCCCCACTGCTCCTGCGCGGAGTCCAGCGCGCGCGCGTGCATGTCCGAGAGCCGCGCGCAGGGCACCTCACGATCGCCGCGCGCCATCACCACGTCCTGCTGCTGGAACTGCTGCGCCCATCCCCCTGCGTGCCTTGCCTCCCCGCCATCCCCGCCAGCGCTGCCCTTATCGTGCCACGACGGGAACGCCGCCGCATCCCTTGCCTCACCGCAAGCCACCACCGCGTTGCTGCCGTTCTCTTGCTCCGCCTCCTCGACCACCATGGCTCCTCTTCCGTCCGCCCGTCGCTCCAGATCATCCACCGCGCGTGCACCGCCGCCCGCCCTCGCCTCCCACTCCACGAACTCCCCTGATCCCTCGTCCAACCTACCGCTCTCTTCGCACACGCCGCATTCCACGGCGTCACCGTCGTCCCTACCGCTGGAATCTGCAGCGGCGTCCTCGTCGCCGTCGTGAATCCACCACTCTGGTAGCCCGTGCGCCAATTCATACCCCGCCGCTGCCCCTCCGAACTGCGCCGACACCCCTTGGGCCGCACCTTGCGGGTCGTCGTCATCGTCACCCTGGCTGTGCGGCAGCGCCACCCACCATCCAGGCAGCACAGCGCCTCGTCGTCGTCGGGGTGGCGGCGTGGGGCGCACGTCCACGAACGTGGGGTCGTGCAGCCACCACGAGCTGAATCCGCGGCCGCCGAGCTGCTCGCCATCGCGTGCAACCCCCGCGGGATTAAGATCGGCCTGCATTGCCGTTGCCACTCCGTCATCTTGCCGCAACCCGTGCTCGAGTCGCGGCTCTTGCGCCGCCTGCTGCGCCTGCACCGCCTGCGATTGCGGCTGAGGTTGCCCCCACGGGTCATGGAGACGCGCCAGTGTGACGTCTACGAGAGCGACACAGCTATCCGCGGCAGATGCCGCATGCTCGCGAGGAACGGCCGCGAGAGACGGCGCCAAGGCCGACGGTGATCTCTCTAAGCACGCTCGTGATGGAGCCACCTCGGCGTCTTGGTCGTCACGAAACTTCTAAAGGCGATAGCGAAAATCGGCACCGCAGGAAGAGCTTGAGGCTAAATTGACCACCCGGACGGTCAAGAATACATGCGAAGCGAAAATCGTGAAGGCCGACGTATGGCACGAGAGTGCATACGGTGAGCGCAGGATGTTACCGCTAAACAATCAGGGTGTGGAATGCAAGTGGTGTAGGGTTGAGCTGTTGGACAGGTGGACGACGTGATGAAGTGGGGAAGAAAGGAGGCAGGTACAGGAACGACTGAAGATGAGCAGCAGAGAGGGGAGGGCAGGTGAGAGGGACGAGGCAACGCAGTCGTGCACGTTTGGCCACGTGCCCGGGAAACACTGGGGGAGGATCTCCAGGCAGCTCGCGAAAACCCTTTTGAAATCGCATTCGGGCGGGTATGCCCTAATCGGATCGTTTGATCCATGGAACGGGGGGAGTGATGTGTGATGATAGAGGGTCCAACATTCGTTACCTGCGTTAGAGTCTTCAACTGGCACCAATCACACCCTGAAACGGGTCTGCTCTAGTGGCTGCTCGCGCCATGGACAAACCTCGTTACTGGAATCTCATGACATCTACTAGCGCTTTCTCTTATCTGTGGATCTCTCCATTTATATTCTCCAACAATGACACTTGTGGCAACGCAACTCCTAGCCACTCAGAGGCAGTTCAGACTGTAACGAGAATAAATTGTACTTTACATTCCTGAATGTAACAGAGGCACAGTCCAACTGTACAGCGTGAGACTGGTGCGGGAAGTGGCGTGACAGTTGTGAGATCGCACAAGAAGGACTTGGACGCACCGGAGTGTGAAGGATAGAGCTGTATCAGCAGTCGTCACACATGGGCTAGGAACTACACAAGCACCTACTCTAGCAACAGACAAATATCCTAAGCTAGATACACGCAAGAGATCCGTCAATATTATAGTTCACGGCATACATGCCAAAATAGAGCATCCATGGACATATCAATCACGCGGCAACCACAGCAATACAAAGTAAGACATTGCAAGGGCGTCGAGTCAGGCCTAAAACACTCACGACAGAGGTCGTCGAGGCGACTTTAGCGGCGGAACGCGGAGTGGTAAGGACGCCAGGAATTGGTGCCACCACTAGGTCCAGTCAGGATCTGGTACTGGCTGGGGCCGACGTCGCGATCACCTCGACAAGCCCCCCAGCTGGCTGGGCCGCTGCTGGGGCCGACGCCCCTTGGACCACCAGGCCCCCACAGATGGATTGCTGTTGCTACCGCTGCAGTCGCCCCTGGTGCTGCAGAACTCTAGTAGACTCCATGGCACAAGCCAACCGGGCGTAGGAGCGGCAGGAGCTAGAAATGGCCGTAGCAGGGAACGGTTGGAGGTAGAAACATCTGGAGCTAGAAACTGTCGGAGCGAGTAACGCCTGGAGCTAGAAGCGGCCGAAGCAAGGAATGGTTGGAGGTAGGAACAGTTGGAGCTAGAAACGCCTGTAACTGGGAACGGCTCGAGCGAGGAGTGGCTGGAGCTAGACACGGCCAGAGCTAGTAACAGCTGGTGCGAAAAACGGTCGGAGCTAGGAGCGGCTGGAGCTAGGAATGGCTGGAGCGAGGAGTGGCTGGAGCTAGACACGGTCATAGTGAAGAACGGCTTCAGCCAGGAGCATCTGGAGCTAGAAGTGGCTGTAGCTAGAAACCTGCTAGGGACGCTAGACTTGGAACTTGAGGCTCAAGAATGCCGGACAAGTCGGGGCAATAACCTTAATCCGCGCATGTGGATACGACGGCGGCTACCAACCGCTTCTGGAGGTGCCAATGGCAGTAGATGAGTGCGAGACGGTTAGCACTATTGGGTTGGGTTGGGGCGCTAGTAGTGATGCTGGTGGCTACTAAGGTTAAGGCACGGCCGGGGGCGCAGCTGGTGGTAAGGGCAGCTAAGGTAGTGCATGCTGCAGTGCGTATTTCCACGGCAGTGCGCTCTGAGGTACTAGTTGCTGGCACTTTGCTTCTGCTAGGTGCTGGCGGCGGAGGGCTCTGAGGTACCCTACTAGCTACTGGCTAGCTGCTGACTGACAGCAGGTTAGGGGCAGTAGGTAAGGGCGCAGGCTGGTAGGAAGGCAGTGGGCTGCAGAAGTTGGCAGTTGCAGCAGCGATGACAAGCTCTAGCAGCGGGCGGTGCACGCAACTGCTAGGGCAGCACGCAATGTGGCAGCGGGCGCGCGTTGCTGCACTGCGTCTGGTGCACGCGCTTGGCTAATGTTGTATGCATTTGTGCGGCCGTTGCTGTGCGCACGTGCGCAACCCTTGTTGTGCGTGCGTGCACGGCTGTGCGAGTGTGTGCGGCTGCTACTAGCTGCTCGTGGCATGCGCGTTGCTGAGTGCGTGCTGTACCAAGACCTGCACTGGAGATGCCCGTGTGATCATAGGGAAGGGTTACAGGCTTGTTGGCTTAGGGGGTTATAGGCGCGCTGACCCACTACCGTACTTAACAAGCCCTTTTATCCTAGTCTAGTGGCTGGGATTCTGACAAGTGCAGTGGCCGCGGATGTGAAGCTGCTGCTAGCGCGTCGCGCGCGGCTGCTGCTAGTGCGTCGCACACGGGCGGCTTGCGGGCTATGCGCTATGTGCTAATCAGTGGCGGGGTGCTCTACCTGAGGGTGATTGGCTGGCTGACGAAGTAACCGGAGGGCTGTCTGGCTAGGAGAAAACGAGGTAGTTAATTGGAAGCCTAAGAACGTTCTTAACCATAATACCATCTTAAGATTATAGGCAAGCGGATGACCTTGACTAATATGAGGGGAGTACAAGTAGGCATGTCAAGAGATGTTCTGTGTTGGAATAAAAAAAAGATTACGCGATGCAACATGGTAATTGTCGAGAATGGCAATAGCCGCAGTTATTGTAGCTATGCAATATAGTTAATAAGGGAATGTACCCCTTAGAGTACATGGCTAGCTAGATAGCTATTTATACCCTTGTATCTCTATCTTATAATCATCTTGTTTTCTTTCAACTATTATTAACAAGGTTACTTCAAGACTTCATTGTCTTCTTATAACTTAGCAGTCTTATTTTGTCTACTTCAATTCTCGGATTACATCAACATGGTATGAGAGCTAGAGTGGATGATAAGATCTGCCAATTTCTTGTTCTTCCTAGAATAAACTCTCGATGAACTTATTCCTTAAACCACTTGATACAAGTCTGCATCACTATGGCTGCTGAAGAGAAAACCACTGCAGACTCTCCGGGCCCACCACCAGCAACAACTAATGCGCCATCAGCGGCGACCTCCGTCAGCGCCGCATTCGTTGAGCAGCTCGTCGCTCGCATCAACGCTCTTGAGAGCCATCAAGCCATGAGCATCGATGGCTCAAGCTACGCAAGAGGAGTTGCTGGACTTCCTCTCCCTGGAGAAGACCGCTGCGTCAACTCCGAGATATCTTTTACCGTCAAGCTTCAGCTCCTGCGCAATACAGTCAACAACGCGCGCATTCAGAAGCAATTGCAACAATGGAAACAAAATTTGTATTGACATTAAAGCTGAAGACTTCAACTCCTTTCGACGGAAAAGATTTCTACACGTGGAGCTTCGAGTTTGAGCTCCTCGCAACAACGGCAAAGATCTGGATGTACTACAACGGGAGCTTACCTTTTCCGTCGGAAGGAATCATCCAGGAGAAGAATCAGTACTACCACGAGTCCCTCCTCCCGGTGCTACAAACGACAGGCCGCTGACGAGAGGCGCAACAACTCATCTGGTCAACAGCCCTCAGTGCCCACTTCCACTCCAGCCACGACAGCGACCATGTTGCCACCCGCAAACTCCTGCACGGATTTCATCTAAGAACAAGGGAAAGGGGTCAATCTTGAGCTGCATGGTGCGTCGCATAGGCTTTCGCTACTACGACGACATTCAGTTTCCACCAGAAACGCCAAACGATCCAATCACACCAAGTCCAGATAACGACCCCACTCTTTTCCTGGATTGACAGACCAACCAATATCTCACCTGAATTCGAACTCCCTCCAAGCACACCGGAGTCCCCTCCTAGTTTTCCCGCAAGAAGCTACAAGGACCTCGCGCCGTACTCCGTCGATCTTGACCGCATCGTCACTCCAAAGATCGCCGGCATCGCATGTCAGAGCCGTGAGAACTACAACACCAGGTATCTTGACAGCTGTTGCGGGCAACACAAGGTGGGATCACCAACTTTCATTAGCAACTCAAAACGCATGCGACGGCCGTGCTAAATCACCGTCGCAAAGAACAATCGACTCAAAGCATACGACATCAGAGAAATTTACCTTGAAAATGTGGACACATGCTTCACCATTCATATAGGAGACGTCTTGGTCGTTCCCGATCTTGAGTTTAATATGCTCTCTGCAGCACAACTCATGAAGTGTGGGGTCGACATCCGAAGCGACTGTGAGGACAAAAGCTTCGAACTTTTCTACAAGAAACGGGAAAGCGGCTGACGATGACGGAGTCTTCAACTAAACTTCACAGCTTAGGGAACCACCGGCGACTCGCACATGACTCTTCTGCTGAAGATGACGCCCACGGAGACTCCGACTTGGTCGCACCCTGTCAAAGTATATATATGCTATATATGTTTAGGCTGTAGTGGGGTAGCCAATATGGGGTACAGCCCCTTTTAGGGTTTCATACTTTTACCCAACCCTTTCATAGTTCATTCATTCCTGCTGCTAGATTCTGACATGGTATCAGAGCACTAGGTCCGTAGGACCGTTTTTTTTTTCGGGCCCACCTACCGTTGCGGTTACCGCGCTACCCCACGTGTTGTCCTGTGCCTGCCTGCCTGCCTGCCTGCCTGCCCTGCCTTGTGACGTGCTGCGCTGCGCGCGCCGTCCTGCAGCCCTCGCGCTGCCTCCTGCTGCCCTAGGCAAGCGCGCCGCCCCTGCAGGCCCGTACGGCCCGCGCGCCGCCCCTGCAGGCTCGTAAGGCCCACACGCCGCCTCTACAGGCCCGTCAGGCCCACGAGCCGCCCCTGCAGGCTCGTCAGGCCCACGAGCCGCCCCTGCAGGCCCGTCAGGCCAGAACGCGGCCGCGCCCAGCCTCTGACGCGACCGCGCCCTGCCTTCGACGCGGCCGCGCCCTGCAGCCGTCGCAGCCGCGCCCAGCCTCTGACGCGGCCGCGCCCTGCCTTCGACGCGGCCGCGCCCTGCGTGCTGCAGCCCCGCGCGTCGCGCTGCAGCCTCGCGCGTCGCGCTGCAGCCCCGCGCGTCGCGTCAGCTGCCCGCACGTCGCGCTGCAGCCCCGCGCGCCGCGGCTGCCGTCCTCGCGCAGCCCGCGGCGGCTTCGCACGCCGCGCCCCCAGCTCGCGTTGCGCGCTGCAGGCCCGCGCGCCGCGGCTGCCCCTATACCAGCTACGCCGCCCCTGGTGCAGCCGCCCCTGGACCTTCGAGCAGCTGCCCCTGGACCCAGAGCAGCCACCCCTGGCCCCTGCAGCAGCCGCCCCTGGTGCATCCGCCCCTGGACCCTCGAGCAGCCGCCCCTGGACCCACGACGCCGCCCCTGGACCCCGTGCAGCCGCCCGCCGCCCGCCGGCCCTGCTCACCCGGCGAGCGCCTGCTCTTCCCGCCACTGGTGAGCACCTGCCTTGTTAGCGCGCTGCCGTGCCATCTGCCTGCCTGCCAGCCTGCCTGCCTGCCTGCCTGCCTGTCTGCCTGCCTGCCTGCCTGCCTGCCGCGCTTGCCCTGCCCGTGCTGCTACTTCTGTTACTACTGCTAGGCTACTGCTACTGCTACTGCTGCTACTGGCGGTGGCCAGATGCAGCTCCAGCGACGTCCGCGCGAGTCTCTCACGCCCCAGCAGCTTCGTGAGTGGTACGCTAGTTGGGGTTGTGGTGGTAGCCGTCGTAGCTGTCGCCCTGGAGCTGGTCAGTTGGGAGCGTCTGGCGGTGGCCAGCTGCAGCTGCAGCGGCGTCCACGAGAGACACTTACGTCCCAGCAGCTTCACGAGTGGTACGCTCAGAGTAGAGGGTCTTTGAGTACCGTTCGCTGCCCGTACGTCATTCGCACAGGTGATCGGACGGGTCGGACGCTTAGTCACACCCAGTCCCGCTGCTTCGCCCGTTTGAGCGACGTCTGGCGTACCGAGTTTGGCGACGAGGTTGAGCTCCCCGACTGGGTGGAGCTGCTTGGGCGGAGGGTAGATATCTATGCTCTTGACTATGATGCTATTCTCACTGCCATGTATGCATTGCCTACTAGTGCTGACCGTGCCTGTTACCTGTGCGTACCGCCTGACCCAGGTATAGAGCCTGCTGCTCTTGGTGCTGGTGAGGCTGCTGCTCTAGGTGCTCGTGCGTCTCCTGCTCTGGGTACTGGTGAGGCTGCTGCTCCAGGTGCTGGTGAGTCTGCTCTCTCTGGTACTGCACCTGCTGAGGCCTTGTACACCTTCACACTTGACTCAGGTGCTTCCCGCTCCTTCTTTCGCGACAGCACCACCCTCACGCCGCTCAGCCGGCCGGTTCTAGTCTCCCTGGCAGACCCCTCTGGGGGTCCAGTCCTTGCGCACTCCTCCACGGTCCTGCCGTGTCCGGCAGTCCCGTCTGGCTCCCTGTCAGGTCTTCACCTCCCCTCGTTCTCTACGAACTTGGTGAGTGGTGCTGACCTCCAGGACCAGTGGGTTGACCAGTTCACTCCTGGAGGTCAGCGCGTGACCCACTGTACCTGCTCCCGGACTGGCCGGCACCTGGCCACGTTTACCCATGCGCCTGGCTCGAGTTTGTACACACTGACTACTGTGTCCCCTCAGGTCGCTGCATCTGCGTCTGCGTCAGGTCAGCTAGCGGCCCCCTGCTCGTGTCGCGCTTTGTCGCACCAGACCCTCCTTTGGCACCACCGCCTTGGTCACCCCTCGGTGCAGCGCCTTCGTAGCATGCACCGCCGTGTCCTTGTCTCTGGTCTTCCCAGGGTTCTCCCTCCCCTCCCACCCTCGCCTGCTCCTCCCTGTCTTCCCTGTGTCGAGGGGCGGCAGCGCGCCGTTTCTCACTCCTCCTCGTTCCCTCCCACAGAGGCTCCCCTACAGACTCTCCACCTGGACGTGTGGGGCCCAGCCCGCGTCCGTGGACAGGGCCACGAGCGGTACTTACTGCTGGTCGTCGACAACTACACGCGTTACACCACGGTCTTCCCCTTGCAGCGCAAGGGGGATGTCCCTGATGTTTTGATCCCCTGGATCCGCGCTGTTCGTCTCCAGCTCCGCGAGCAGTTCCAGTCGGACTTTCCTGTCCTGCGTCTGCACTCTGACAGAGGTGGTGAGTTCTCCTCCGACCTCTTGGCAGCCTTCTGTGCGGAGCACGGCATCCGCCAGACGTTCACGCTTCCGGCCTCTCCGCAGCAGAATGGGGTTGCTGAGCGCCGCATTGGCTTAGTCATGGAGGTCGCTCATACCTCCATGATCCATGCGGCTGCCCCCCATTTTCTGTGGCCGTTTGCGGTCCGGTACGCCGCGCATCAGCTCAACCTCTGGCCCCGTGTCTCCTTGCCGGAGACCTCGCCCACACTGCTGTGGACGGGGAAGGTTGGCGATGCGTCGCGTTTCCGGGTCTGGGGTGCTCGTGCCTTTGTCCGCGATACCAGCGCGGACAAGCTCTCCGCCCGCGCTGTTCCCTGTGTCTTCCTTGGCTTTGTCCCTGACGCGCCTGGTTGGCAGTTTTACCACCCCACCTCGCGCCGTGTCTTCCCCTCTCAGGACGTCACGTTCGACGAGTCGGTTCCCTTTTATCGTCTCTTCCCCTACCGCACTGCCCCTCTCCCCCCCCCGCCGCTCTTCCTCGCTCCAGGTGCTCCCCAGGTAGACCCCCTCCCCGCTCCCGGTCCTGCTCCTTCAGGTGTGTCTCAGGTAGACCCTCCCCCCTTGACTGCGCCGGCTGAGGTCACTGGTGACTCAGGTCCTGCTGAGGGTCGTCCTGCTCGGGGTGCTGCTTCTGGGGGTGCTGAGCCTGGGGGTGCGGAGCCTGGGGGTGCTGAGCCTGGGGGTGCGGAGCCTGGGAGGTGCGGAGACTGGAGGTGCTGAGCCTGGGTGTGGGGAGTCTGGGGGTGCTGTGCCTGGGCGTACTGAGTCTGGGGGTGCTGCACCTGGAGACGCTGAGGCGTCTGGTGAGCAGTCTCCCTGGAGCGGCCGTCTGCGTAGTCGCTCCGCTGGTGCCTCGCCGCTGCGCTCTCGTCGTCGACTCCCTCTCTCCCCACAGCAGCTGAGTGAGTGGTACGCTAGCCGTCAGGGTCGCGCTGCTGGAGCTAGGGGCCCTGCTGCGGGAGGCGCTGGTGCTGGTGACTCTGCTACTGGAGTTGTTTCTGCTGGAGGTTCTGGAGCCGCTGAGGGTGCTGGAGCTGGAGGTTCGGGAGCTGCTGGTGGTGCTGGAGCTGGAGGTTCTGGAGCTGCTGCGGGTGCTGGCGCTGGAGGTTCTGGAGCTACTGCGGGTGCTGACGCTGAGGATTCTGAGTCTGCTGTTGCGCGGTCTCCTTGGAGTAGCCGCCTTCGTCCGCGTGTGCCTCTCACCTCACAGCAGCTGCACGACTGGTACGGTCGCCGTCAGGGTCGTGCTTCTGGAGCTCGGGGCTCTGCCGCTGGAGGTACTTCTGCTGACGTCGCTGGAGCTGGGAGTGGTGCTGGTCCCGGAGGTGCTCGTACTGGAGGTACTGGAGCTGCTGGGGCTAGAGGTGCTGAGCCGGGGGGTGCTGCTGCTGGTGGAGCTGGCCCTGGAGGAGTTGGCGCTGAGGGTTCTGGAGCTGCTGGAGGTGCTGGAGCCGCTGGGGGTGCTGGAGCTGCTGGTGCTGGTGGCACTGCACAGCCCCGCCTGTTCCTTACTCCACCGTCTCCGTCGTCTCAGCCACCGTCTGCCTCTGTGCGTCACCAGGTTCTTAGTCTCCCTTCGTCTACTGGTCTTCCGTTACAGCCTGGCTCACCGCTGCCTGCTCCTTCTCCTTACACTGAGCAGACGGGGGGTCTTACTGAGCGTCGTGAGCCTGCGTCGCGTCCTGTCTCGCATGTCCGTCCTGGTCGTTCCGGTAGTCGTGTTCCTCGTTCGCGTCAGCCGGCTGTCACCGACATCCACCTCGTAGTCCGTCGTCCTTCCTCTCCTCCGCAGCGTGTTCCCCTGCCGTCCCCTCCTGCGTCTTCTCTACCTACCGTTCCTGAGCCTGAGTATGACCGCACCCGTGCTGCTCACCCTACTGTCACGCGCCTGCTCGCCACAGTTGTCACTGACCCGTCGTTTGAGTCTGCTGCTGCGTCTGCCTTAGTCGCTGCCTGTCGTCTAGACTACGCCGCTGGTCTGGTTGCTGAGTCTGAGACTGTCTGTCCTCCGTCCGTCGGGGGTGAGTGTGCTCTTGGCACGGACGTCCTTGAGGACAGGCAGGAGGACCTTGAGTGTCTTGCAGCCGCTGCGCCTCATCTCGTGTCCATGCTGCTTGCCCCTGAGGGAGACCCGGATGCTCCAGACATCCCGACCCCGCGCTCTTACGCTGAGGCGATCGCGGGTGAGTACTCCTCTCAGTGGCAGACAGCCATGGACGCAGAGATGGCATCCTGGAAGTCCACAGGCACCTACGTCGACGAGGTTCCCCCTCCTGGGGCGAACATCGTCAGTGGCATGTGGATTTTCAGGGTGAAGCGGCCGCCAGGTTCTCCGCTTGTCTTCAAGGCTCGTTACGTTGCTCGAGGCTTCAGTCAGCGGGAGGGAGTCGACTTCTTCCGGACCTTCTCCCCCACCCCGAAGATGACCACTCTTCGGGTACTGCTGCACGTTGCTGCTCAGCGTGACTACGAGCTTCACTCTCTTGACTTCAGCACAGCCTTCTTACAGGGCAGCCTGCACGAGGAGATCTGGCTGCGCCGCCCACCTGGCTTCACTGGTTCGTTCCCTCCTGGTACCCAGTGGAGCCTCCGGCGGCCAGTCTACGGTCTCCGCCAGGCGCCGCGTGAGTGGCACGACACACTGAGGACGACACTTGCGGCTCTTGGGTTTGCTCCGTCGACTGCTGACTCATCGCTGTTTCTGCGCACCGACACTTCGCTGCCGCCGTTTTACATCCTCGTGTACGTCGACGACTTGGTCTTCGCCACTGCTGACACTGAGGCTCTCGCTCTGGTGAAGTCGGAGCTGCAGAAGAGACACACGTGCACAGACCTGGGTGAACTGCGCAGCTACCTTGGCTTGCAGATCACCCGGGACAGAGCACGCCGCACCATCACACTGACTCAGTCACACATGGTGCAGCAGGTCCTTCAGCGCTTCAACTTCACCTGGTCCTCGGCACAGGCCACTCCTCTGGCGACAGGTCACTCGCTCTCAGCTCCACCTTCGGACGAGTCCGTAGAGCCGAGTGGTCCTTACCCAGAGCTAGTGGGCTGCCTCATGTACCTGATGACCTGCACTCGTCCTGACCTTGCGTACCCTCTTGGCCTTCTGGCTCGCTACGTGGCTCCTGGTCGGCACCGAAAGGTGCACATGGATGCTGCTAAGAGGGTACTACGCTACTTGTGCAGTACATCGGGCATGGGGCTCGTGCTTGGAGGACGGAGCGACGTTGTCCTCAATGGGCACTCAGACGCTTCTTGGGTTGACGACCAGGCTACGCAGCAGTCGTCACAGGGTTACACCTTCAGCCTTGGCTCTGGTTCAGTTTCTTGGCGTTCTACACGCTCGTCTTCAGTTCGCAGCTCCAGTTGTGAGGCTGAGATCTATGCCACAGCCATGGCTGCACAGGAGTTACGCTGGCTTACCTACCTGCTGACCGACCTGGGAGAGCGGCCTCGTTCTCCTCCAGTGCTGTACGTTGACAACAAGGCCGCCATTGCCTTGTGTCAGGAGCACAGACTGGAGCACAGAACGAAGCACATCGCTCTGCGTTACTTCCTGGCTCGAGAGTTGCAGCAGCGTGGTCAGCTTCGTCTTGCTCACGTGGCCACTCAGGCCAACACTGCTCATATATTCACCAAGGCACTTCCGTCTGGTGATCATCAGCGTTTCTGCACTTTGTTAGGCCTTGTGCCCACTTTTCCTCACTTGCTGTAGACTTTGCTTGTACTGTGATCTATATATATATCTCTGCATGCTTGTTCTGCTAGGTAGAGATCACTGTACTACTGTTGTTGCATATATACCTCTGCATGTGAACTGGCCTTGTGGCCCTTTACTTGTGCTCAGTGTGTGTGGTGACGTTGTGATCCACCCTGAGCTTGCTTTGCTTCTCTTGACTGGTCTTGTGACCCCTTACTCTCCCCCACTTTGCCTATGGGGGTGTGTCAAAGTATATATATGCTATATATGTTTAGGCTGTAGTGGGGTAGCCAATATGGGGTACAGCCCCTTTTAGGGTTTCATACTTGTACCCAACCCTTTCATAGTTCATTCATTCCTGCTGCTAGATTCTGACACACCCTACGGAGATGGATCTCGAACGGACTTCTTCGCCTGCGCGCCGTCCCAACAGCTTCGACCTCTACTCGCAGAGACACCGGACCTGCAACAGTGGAACAGGAAGAAGAAAGTGGAAAGTTAGCAATTGCAGAAAAAACTAACATAGGAGGATGGGACGTAACGTGACCGGTCTCACCCAGCTGGGACAATCCCATTGCTATAGTCGGTGCATGGGGAGTAGTTCAGCCACCAGCGGAAGGAACTTCTCCTGAATGTGATTGGGGTACCTCAACCTCCAGAAGCAACTAGGGTCCACCAAACCCTCCTTACCCAGAGGCTCCAGCACTTCCCCCTGCAGCTGTGGCGTAAATAGACCCGTAGTGAGCAACGCGCGGCACAAGTTGGGGCGGACCTCCTCTTCCAGAACAGTACGCTCCTGATACACTAGAAGAAACGCAAGAGGAGTCAGAAGAAACAACTTACGAGTCGGAGGAGCAGTGGAATTACCCGAAGCCACCAAGAAAGCGCCGCCATTGGAACAAGGACCTCAGTTAATCCCGGTCACCGGCGACGAGTATCTCTATCATCGCGACCCAATGGAGGCATTTCCAGCTTCCGAATGGCCCGAGGCGGCACGAATTCCATAACCACTTGTCACCAGCGACCCAATTCATACAGCCGACACGGATGACATCGTCGTAATTCCCGACGCCGTCCCGGAACGAGTCTCCGCTCGAGCCTTCGCAACAGATGTGAGCGCCGCCACCGACAAGGGACATGAAACGGAGTAGCCAGACAAAGCAGAGAGAAACAAGTAATATCAGAAGACAGTTCATTATCGCGCAAAACCAGAAATTTGGCACCAACGACTCGGAAACCCCTCGCACGTCACACTGAAAACTCCATCAAGGCCGAAGTCTTCGACTCGGAAGCACTGCTGCTTCCCAAAGGTGGCACCTTCACGGCAACTTCAGACGACCCGCCATGCCTCGTCTGTCCCACCGCGTCACTCGCTCACAAGCCCTTCCCCAGCCTACCCCCTGGCTACGAACGCGACAAACCGCTAGAGAAAGTATACAGCGACTTCATGATACTAAGCCAAGAAGGACTTGACGGCGAGCAAAACACGATGACCTTCATCGATGCGAACACGCGCTACGTGTGGGCCATCAACGTCGACTACCGCTCACGAGCTTTCGACTGCTTCATAACCTAGATGAAGCGCGCTGAGCGTCAGCCAGGCCTGAAGCTGAAAAGTTTCCAGACAGACGGATGGCGGAGTTCTTCTCAACTGATTTCAAGGATCTCTTCGCCAAGAAAGGGATTGTGCACCTGATGTCCGTGCCCTACGCCCACCAGTAGCAAGGAGTAGCAGAACGGAGAAACAGGAGCCTTGCCACAAGGATGAGGGCCTTGATGAAGGAGTCTGCCATCCCAACCAAGTTTTGGCCTTTTGCGATGAACCACGATGTTCGGTTGCACAACTTGCTGTCCTCCCAAAGCCAAGAAAGGGATTGTGCACCTGATGTCCGTGCCCTACGCCCACCAGCAGCAAGGAGTAGCAGAACGGACAAACAGGAGCCTTGCCACAAGGATGAGGGCCTTGATGAAGGAGTCTGCCATCCCAACCAAGTTTTGGCCTTTTGTGATGAACCACGCTGTTCGGCTGCACAACTTGCTGTCCTCCCAAAGCCTCGAGAACAACACCTCGCCCTACAAAGCTTGGACGGGCAGAAAGGCTGACACGCATCTGCTTCGGGTGTTCGGCTGCATGGTACAGTACAGGTCACATACAGCAAGGACCTGGAATTTTGCTAATCGGGCATGCTGGGGCATTCATCTCTGGATCGAAAAGGAATACAAGGCGTGGATCGTGCTGGACTACGCAACACACAAAGTGACAAAATCACGTGACTGCATCTTCTACGAGAAGCTGACCCTGCCACTGTTCAAGGAACACCGTGAAGTTGACAAGGCACTGGAGAGGGTTTTCGAGAGGCACCGCAACTTTGCCATGTCACACGATGAGGCTGATCTAGCAGAGGATGCGGACGCAACAGACAACACACCATTCGAATCCTTTCCCAACATCCCCCTTACAAGCCCATTCCAGACTCCAACCTACACCCCTGTTTCTCAATTCGATCCCGACGATACAACTCGTGAAGCCCACAATTACAACAGCACAGCGCGCCAATCTCCGGATGCCGAGTTACCACATGGAAACCCCTCGCAAAACACCGGTCACGATAGCGACGACGACGTTGTCGAAGTTACCCGCTTCCACGACTACGATCGTCTTGCCTACGAGAAGACCAACGAAACTGGCCTCCGCATCCTTGGGCTCCCTCACCCAAGGACCACCGTGTGCCAGGCCCTCTCTGGGTCCGACAGCAAGAAATGGAAGGCAGCCATGGCAACAGAATTAGCAGCACTGAAGAGACGCGGGACTTGGAAGCTCGTTCTCCGATAATCTGCGAAGGGGAGAAAGATTCTCAGCGGCAAATGGGTTTTCCGAATCAAAACGTTTGCGGATGGCTCAATCGACAAGTACAAAGCGAGATGGGTGGTGTGCGGCTTCGAACAAACTCACATGGTGGATTACGATCTGATCTTCTCGCCCGTCGGAAGGCACACCTCAGTCCGCATTCTCATCTGCATTGCAGCCGTGAATCAGCGTCCGCTCCGATAGATTGATGTCGGGAGCACATTCCTGTACGCACCTGTCGACGCCATTATCTTCGTCGAGCAACCGTACGCCTTCGAAGAAAGCAATGGCGCCGTCTGCCTTCTCAAGAAATCCATTTACGGGATCAAGCAAGCGCCTCGCCTCTTGCAGCAATACCTACACATCGTCCTCACAGAGCTAGGATTCGTTCAGCTGCCGCACGACCAAGAGATGCACCGGAAGAAATCTCGTTTCAAATCCATCCTCATCGTCACCTACGTCGAAGATCTACGGAGAATAGGTGGTGATTAGGTCAAGGGGGAGGGGTACAAGAAGAACATCGAGAGAAATTTTGTACCCCCTAGTGCTAACACCCATATAGCCTAACACATAAGCATATATGTTTTGGCACACCCCCATAGGCGAAATGGGGGATAGCCAGAGAAAGCAATGGTCAAAAGTCCAGTCAAGAGAAACGACAAAACAAAGCAAGATCAGGGTGGATCACGAAGTCACCACACACTCTGAGCACAAGCAAATGGCCACAAGGCCAGTTCACATGCAGAGTTATCTAATAGAGAACAAGCAGTACATTGATCAAAACCTAGCAAGTGCAAGCATGCAGGTATATGTATATAGATCACAATACAAGCAAAGTCAAGAAGTGAGCAAGTGAGGCCAAGTGGGTACAAGGCCTAAAACAGTACAGAAACGCTGATGATCACAAGGCTGAAGTGCCTTGGTGAAGATATCAGCAGTGTTGGCCCGAGAGGCCACGTAAGCAAGACGAAGCTGACCACGCTGCTGCAACTCTCGAGCAAGGAAGTAACACAGAGCGATATGCTTCGTCCAGTGCTCCAGTCTGTGCTCCTGACACAAGGGGACACAAGGCAATCAAGGCCTTGCTGTCGACGTAAAGAACTGGAGGAGAACGAGCCGGCTCTCCCAAGTCGGTCAGCAGGTAGGTGAGCCAGCGTAACTCCTGTGCAGCCATGGCCCATGCGTAGATCTCATCCTCACAACTGAAACTGAAAACAGAAGACGAGCGGGTAGACCGCCAAGAAACAGAGCTGGAGCCAAGGCTGAAAGTGTAACCCTGTGACGACCGCTGCGTAGCCAAATCGTCAACCCAAGAAGCGTCTGCGTGTCCAGTTAGGACAACTCGACCCCGTCCTCCAAGCACGAGCCCCATGCCCGACGTACTGCACAAGTAGCGCAACACCCTCTTAGCGGCCTTCCAGTGCTCTGGTCGGTGTCTCTCGGGCGCAACGTAGCATGCCAAGATGCTAAGAGGGTAGGCTAGGTCAGGTCGAGTGCAGGTCATCAGGTACATGAGGCAGCCCACAAGCTCTGGATAGGGGCCACTCGGCTCTACGGACTCGTCCGAAGGTGGAGCTGAGAGCGAGTGACCGGTAGGCAGAGGAGTGGATTGCGGCGAGGAGTACTGGAAGTCGAAGCGCCGAAGGACCTGCTGCACCATGTGTGACTGAGGCAAGGTAATGGTGTGCCGTGCTCTGTCCCGGGTGATCTGCAAGCCAAGATAGCTGCGCAGCTCACCCAGGTCTATGCACGTGTGTCTCTTCTGCAGCTCCGACTTCACTAGGGCCAGTCCCTCAGTGTCAGCAGTGGCAAAGGCCAAGTCGTCGATGTACACGAGGATGTAGAACGGCGACAGCGAAGTGTCGGTGCGTAGAAACAGCGACGGGTCAGCAGTCAAAGGAGCAAACCCAAGAGTTGCAAGTGTCGACCCAGTGAAGCCAGGTGGGCGGTGCAGCCAGATCTCCTCATGCAGGCTGCCCTATAAGAAAGCTGTGCTGAAGTCAAGAGAGTGAAGCTCGTAGTCACGCTGAGTAGCGACGTACAGCAGTACCCGAAGAATGGTCATATTTGGGGTAGGGGAGAAGGTCTGGATGAATCCAACTCCCTGTCGCTGACTGAAGCCTCGTGCCACGTAACGAGCCTTGAAGGCAGGCGGAGAACCCAGCGGCCGCTTCACCCTGAAAATCCACATGACGTCGACTATGTTCGTCCCAGGAGGGGGAACTGCGTCGAAGTAAGTGCTTGTGGACTTCCAGGATGCCATCTCTGCGTCCATGGCTGTCTGCCACTGAGAGGAGTAGGGACCCGAAATCGCCTCTGCGTAAGAGCGTGGGGTTGGGATGTTTGGAGCATCCGGGCCTCCCTCAGGTGCAATCAGCATGGACACGAGATGAGGTACAGCAGCCGCAAAACACTCAAAGTCCTCCTGTCTGTCCTCAAGGACGTCCGTGCCATGAGCACACTCACCCCCGACGGACGGAGGACAGACAGGCTCAGACTCAGCAACAAGACTAGCGGCGTAGTCGAGACGACAGGCTGCAGCAAAGTCAACAAGCTCAACAACTAAGGTAGACGTAGCAGTGGACTCAAACGAAGGGTCACTGACAACAGAGGCCAGAAGACGTGTGACAGTAGGACTAGCAACACGAAGTAAGTCAGACTCAGGGTCTGGTCCGTCAGCAAAGGACGCAGGAGGAGACGGCAGGGGAACTCGCAGTGGAACAGAGGAAGGACGAAGTGCCATACGGTGCGTACCAGGGACAGGAGGAGGACGCGGACGCGGAACACGACTACCAGCTCGACCAGCGCGAACAGGCGAGGCAGGGCGAGACGCAGGCTCACGACGCTCTGTAAGACCTCCGGTCTGCTCTGTGTAAGGAGCAGGAGCAGGCAGTGGGGAGGCTGGCTGTAACTGCGGCTGCGACTGGTCAGGCGGTGGACACAGTAAGGGAGGAGTAAGGCCAGTAGGGGAAGGGAGACCAAGAGCTTGCTGAAGTAGTGGAACGAAGTACGGTCGCGGCCGCACAGTGCCTCCAAAACCAGGACCAACAGCACCAGCACCCCCAGGGGCAGCGCCTCCAGCTCCGGGGTCTCCAGCTCCCGCTCCCGCAGCTCCAGCAGCTCCAGCAACTCCAGCACCTCCAGCACCTCCAGGACCAGCAGCTTCAGCACCCCCAGCAGCTCCAGCGCCTCCAGTACGAGCACCTCCGGGACCAACGGCTCCAGCACCTCCAGCTCCAGGGTTCCCAGCTCCAGTGCCTGCAGTGCCACTAGCTCCAGCAGCTCTAGTACCTCCAGTACGAGCACCTCCGGGACTAGCAGCTCCAGCACCTCCGGTACCTCCAGCTCCAGTGCCTCCAGCTCCAGGGTCTCCAGTGGCAGGACTCCCAACTCCAGCAGCGCCACTCCAAAGGCTCCAGCGCCGAGAAAACCACTCGCGCAGCTGCTGTGGAGAGAGGGGCTCCCTCCGTGACGAGGCACCCGGGGGACTACCAGCAGACAAAGTACCTCCAGGCTCAGCACGCTCAGGCTCAGCACCTCCAGGCTCTGCACGCTCAGGCTCAGCACCCCCAGGCTCCGCACCGTCAGACTCTGCAACCCCAGGCTCAGCACCCCCAGGCTCCGCACGCTCAGGCTCAGCACCCCTAGGCCCCGCACCCGCAGGCTCAGCACCCCGAGACGCAGCACCCCTAGCAGCACCAGAGTCAACAGCTACCTCGACAAGCTCGACAGGGTCTACCTGGGACACACCTAAGGGAGCAGGACCCTGAGGGGGGAGGGGGTCTACCAGAGGAGGACCTGGTGCGAGGAAGAGCGGCGAGGGGGGGGAGAGGGGTAGTGCGGTAGGGGAAGAGACGGTAAAAGGGAACCGACTCGTCAAACGTGACGTCCTGAGAGGGCAGGACACGACGCGAGGTGGGGTGGTAAAACTGCCATCCAGGCGCGTCAGGGGGAAAGCCAAGGAAGACACAGGGAATGGCGCGGGAGGAGAGCTTGTCCACGGAAGTATCGCGGACAAAGGCACGAGATCCCCAGACCCGGAACACTGACGCATCGCCAACCTCTCCCGTCCAACGCAGTGTCGGTGAGGTCTCCGGCAAGGAGACACGGGGCCAGAGGTTGAGGTGATGCGCAGCGTGCCAGACCACAAACAACCACAGAAAATGGGGGGCAGCTGCATGGATCATGGAGGTACGAGCGACCTCCATGACTAAGGCAATGCGGTGCTCAGCAACCCCATTCTGCTGCGGAGAGGCCGGAAGCGTGAATGTCTGGCGAATGGCCTCCCCACGACAGAAGTCCTGCAAGGGGTCGGAGGCAAACTCACCACCTCTATCAGAGTGCCGACGCAAGACAGGAAGGTCCGTCTCGAACCGCTCGCGGAGCTGGAGACGGACAGCGCGGATCCTAGGGATCAAAAGTGTAACGCGAGGTAGTCGTCAACAACCAGCAGAAAGTACTGCTCGCGGCCCTGTCCACGGATGCGGGATGGGCCCCACACGTCCATGTGAAGAGTCTGCAGGGGAGCCTCTGTCGAGGGAAACGAGGAGGAGTGAGGAGCAGCGCGCTGCCGCCCCTCGACGCAAGGAAGGCAGAGCAGAGCAGGCGAGTGCGGGAGGGCAGGGAGAGACCTGGGAAGACCAAAGACAAGGAGACGGGAGTGCATGCCACGGAGGCGTGGCAGGGAGGGGTGACCAAGGCGGTGGTGCCAAATGAGAGTCTGGTGCGACAGGGCTCGACACGAGCAAGGGGCTGCAAGCGGACCTGACGCGGACGCTGATGCAGCTACCTGAGGAGGCTCAGTAGTCAGTGTGTACAGACTCAAAACAGGGATCAAAACATCAGAGACCTCCCCTTTGCTGCGCAAGGGGAAGGCTGTGGTGTAACGCGAGTAGTCGTCAACAATCAGCAGAGAGTACCGCTCGCGGCCCTGTCCACGGACGTGGGCTGGGCCCCACACGTCCATGTGAATAGTCTGCAGGGGAGCCTCTGTCGGGGGAAACAAGGAGGAGTGAGGAGCGGCGCGCTGCCGCCCCTCGACGCAAGGAAGGCAGAGCGGAGCAGGCGAGCGCGGGAGGGCAGGGAGAGACCTGGGAAGACCAGAGACAAGGAGACGGGAGTGCATGCCGCGGAGGCGTGGCAGGGAGGGGTGACCAAGGCGGTGGTGCCAAAGGAGAGTCTGGTGCGACAGGGCTCGACACGAGCAAGGGGCTGCAAGTGGACCTGATGCGGACGCTGACGCAGCTACCTGAGGAGGCTCAGTAGTCAGTGTGTACAGACTCGACCCAGGCCGACGGGTGAACGTGGCCAGGTGACAGGCCGTCCGTGTACACGTGCAGATCGACACACGATGACCCCCAGGAGTGGTGGTAGTGACCATCGCATCCTGAAGGGCAGCTGTACTCACCAAGTTCGTCGAGAACGAGGGGAGGTGAAGACCTGAGAGTGAGCCAGACGGAACCGCTGAACACGGGAGAATAGTGGAGGAACGTGCAAGAACTGGCCCCCCTGAGGGGTCAGCCAGTTTGACAGCAACAGGTGCAGGGAGTGGTGTGACTGTGGTACTGTCGCGAAAGAAACAGTGGGAAGCACCTGAGTCAAGCGTGAAGGTGTGCAAGGCCTCAGCAGGTGCAGTACCAGGGAGAGAGGACTCACTAGCACTTAAAGCAGCAGCCTCTATACCCGGGTCGGGCGGCATACACAAGTAACAGTCACCCTCAGCACTAATAGTCAATGCATAGATGGCAGCAAGGATAGCATCATTGTCAAGAGCAAAGATATCAACACCCTGCCTAGGTAGCTCTGCCCAGCGGGGGAGCTCAGTCGCGTCGGGAAACTCTGCGCGAAAGGCGTCGTCAAGACGGGAGAAGCAGCGGTACTGGGTATGAAGCTTCCCGCATGTCTGACCAGTGCGGACACCTGTGCGAATGACATACGGGCAGCGACCACTACCCCCAGACGCCCCACGCTGAGCAAACCACTCACGAAGCTGCTGGGGCGAAGGGGTCTCGCTCGGACGCTGCTGCTGCTGCCTCTGGCCACCGCCAAAACCTCCCCTCTGACCAGCTCCACCCCGACCGCCACCACTGCTACCGCCACCACTCCCACTGCCGCCACCACTGCCGCCGCCACCACCCCCACTGCCGCCACCACCGCCGCCACCACCACCGCCACCAACACCTCCACTCCCACCACCACTCCCTCCGCCACCACCGCCACCTCCACCGCCTCCACCGCCCCCACCACCGCCTCCACCGCTCCCACCCCCACCACCCTGGCCTCCCTTGCCCCTGCCGCTGCGGCGCCTCCCACTAGGAGCAGACGCAGCCCTGACCTCCTCAGCACGAAGGAAGTCAACAGCAGCAGCAGAAGCGATAGAGGGGACAAGGGGGGAGGGGGAACACCCCTCAAAGAAGGGAGTGTGAGGAGTGCCACGAGAAGCGCCTACAGCGACTATGCTAGTCTCAGCTGCAAGGAGGTGCTTCTCGAGCAAGTCGACAGTGAGGGCTGTGGGGTCAAGGGCGAGAAGGAGGTCCATGACTGCGCTAAGAGAGTTAGGGAGGCAGGTGACGATGCAGTAGAGCGTGATGTACATGGGAGGAGGGTTCTTGGCTAGAAACTCGGCGGGAAGCGCGGCTCGGTAGCGGACGTCACTAGTGCGAAGGTGAGTGACGAGGTCGGCGACTGCAGCAAAGGCGGACACCTCTGGGAACAGGTAGGGCAGTATAAGACGGCCTAGAACAGCAGTGGCCGGGGAGGAGTAACGAGCGACTACAGCATCGTACAGGGCTCTAGCAATCTTGTGCTGGCCAAAGTGAGCACGCCCAGCTAACGGCAGGTGGTTGCGAACGGCTAGGCGAGCAGCAGCATCACGGGTAAGCCACTGTGAGCGAATCGCACTGTCAGCTGTGTTGGGAGGGGCGAGAGAGGCGCCAAACATGAGGTCAAACAGTGAGACACCATCCCTAGAATTGCTCAGTAAGTACAGCTGCAGGTCATCTAGCCACGCGTCGAACTGTATCGGACGGCCCTCTGCATCGAACGGAAGTACACTGAGAGTGGCCATAGCGGGCAGAGCAGTAGGGCGCGCTAGCAGCAGGGCAGCACGCAGGTAGGGCAAAGCAGGGCGGTGGCCAGCAAGGCGGCTTGCATGCAGAGCAGGGCAGGGCGGCAGTCAGCAGGGCAGGGTGGCGCGGCTGTTTGCAGCGCTCAGGCAGGGCAGGGCGGCGTGCAGGCAGGGGCACGTGACGAGCAGTGCAATAGTGCGGGGCAAGGCAGGGCAGCCGCGCGTGCAGAGCAGCAGCGCGGAGCAGGGCAAGTGCACAGGGCAGAGCTCATATATGCAGGCAGGGCAGGGCAGTCGCGCTTGCTGGCACAACACTGTGCAGGGCAATGGCAGCAGTGCAGTATCAGTAGAGCAGCAGGAACAGCGGGCCGGCGAGGTGCAGGGCTAGTGCAGGTGCGCGGGCGGCAGGCCAGGTGCGCACGGGCCTGGCGCGGGCTGTAAGGACTGCACGCGGGCCTGGTGCGGGCTATACTGGCTGCGCGCGGGCCTGGCGCGGTCTGTATGGGCTGCGTGCGGGCCTGGCGCGGGCCGTACGGGCTGCGTGCGGGCCTTGCGCGGGCTGTAAGGGCTGCGCGCAGGTGGCGTGCGGGCTGTATGGGCTACGCAAGGGCGGCGCGCGGGCTATACGGGCTACGCGCGGGCGGCTCGCGGGCTAAACGGGCCTGGCGCGGGCGAAACGGACTGCACGCGGTAGGGCAGGGCAGCAGGAAGGCACGGGGAAGGGCAGAATTTCGGGCAGGATTTATTTTTTAGGCGGTGGGCCCTAAAAAAACGGTCCTAAGGACCTGCTCTATACCATGTCGAGACTAAGGAGAATAGGTGGTGATTAGGTCAAGGGGGAGGGGTACAAGAAGAACATCAAGAGAATTTTTGTACCCCCTAGTGCTTACACTTATATAGCCTAAAACACATAAGCATATATGTTTTGACAGGAGCTGCTCGACCGGTTCGAGAAGGACATCAAGGAAAAGCTCGAGGTGATGATTAACCACTACGTCAAGCAATTCCTGGGTCTCAACATTACTCAGTCCGCCACCTCCATCCACCTCTCCGTTGCCAAGTACGCGGAAACACTTTCGAAAAAATTCGCAATCGCCCCAATCAACCTTACCACCCCTTTTCGCACTCCTCCTAATCACGAACCCGACACCACGCCGCTCTCCATCGAAGACCATCAACTCTATCAGCACCAGCTGGGGTGTCTCCTATTTGCCGCCGTCACGTGCGGGCTAGATCTCTCGTACGTTGAAAGCCAGCTCGCACAGTACCTGCGCCGAACTGAAGGGGAGAATCTACTAGACCTACGCCGAGCACTTCAATACTTCGTCTCTACCCCCGACGTCGGACTCACCTAGGAAGCTAACTTAACTGCTACCCTGCAACTTCACAGCTCCGTAGACGCTGACCATGCGGGAGATGCTGACAACAGACCCTCTCACACATGTTTTGTTTTTCAACTCCAACCTGCTGAACTCATCTACTGGAACTGCCAGAAGCAAGAACTCATTGCTCTTTCGTCAGCTGAAGCCGAGTTCATCGCCACCGGTGCAGGTGTTTACGAAGGACTATACCTAATGGAGCTCCTGCGAGAAGCGAAATTGACGATGAATAGGCACTTCACGTTACTCTGTGACAGCCAGAGCGCAATCAAAATCGCGAACAAGCCCGGCTTCGTGAACCGCACGAAACACATCACACTCCGTTACTTCTTCATCAAGGACGAGATTGACAAGGGCAAGGTCAAACTCACGTACTGCCCAACCGGTGATATGGCGGCAGATTTCATGACGTCACCGTGAGGGGGTCGACTTCTTTCAGACTTTCTCCCCCACCCCGAAGATGACCACTCTTCGAGTGTTGCTACACGTTGCTGCTCAGCGTGACTACGAGCTACACTCCCTCGATTGCTCGACAACTTTCTTGCAGGGTAGCCTTCATGAGGCCATCTGGCTGCGCCGTCCACCTGGCTTCACTGGGTCGTTTCCTGAGGGTACCCAGTGGAGCCTACGGTGACCAGTGTACGGCCTCCGTCAGGCACCTCACGAGTGGCACGACACACTAAGGACGACGCTTGCGGGTATTGGATTTGCTCCTTCGACTGCTGACCCGTCGTTGTTTCTCCGCACCGACACTACCCTGCTGCCATTCAACGTTCTCGTGTACGTCGACGACTTGGTCATTGCTACTGCCGACACAGAGGTGCTGGCCCTAGTGAAGGCAGAGCTGCAGGAGAGACACACCTGCACTGACCTGGGTGAGCTGCGGAGCTATCTTGGCTTGCAGATCACCCGGGACAGAGCACGGCGCACCATCACTCCGACTCAGTCACACATGGTGCACCAGGTCCTCCAACGCTTTCGCTTCCAGTACTCCTCGCCACAGCCCACTCCTCTGTCTACCGGTCACTCGCTCTCAGCTCCACCTTCGGACGAGTCCGTAGAGCCGAGTGGTCCGTACCCAGAGCTTGTGGGTTGCCTCATGTACCTGATGACTTGCACACGACCTGACCTCACGTACCCTCTCAGCCTCCTGGCTGGCTACGTGGCACCTGGTAGACACCGAAAGGTGCACTTTGATGATGCGAAGAGGGTACTGCGTTACTTGTGCAGTACATCGAGCATGGGGCTCGTGCTTGGAGGACGGGGTTCAGTGGTCCTCACAGGACACTCCGACGCTTCTTGGGCCAACGACCAGGCGACTCAGCGTTCGTCACAGGGTTACACCTTCAGTCTTGGCTCTGGTTCTGTCTCGTGGAGGTCCACTCGTTCTTCTTCTGTGCTTAGCTCCAGCTGCGAGGCTGAGATCTACGGTGGGGCCATGGCTGCACAGGAGCTACGCTGGCTGACCTACCTGCTGACCGACTTGGGGGAGCGGCCTCGTTCTCCTCCAGTTCTGTACGTTGACAGCAAGGCAATGCTTGCCTTGTGTCGCGAGCTGAGACTGGAGCACAGAACGAAGCACATTGCTCTTCGCTACTTCCTTGCGTGTGAGTTGCAGCAATATGGTCAGCTGCGACTTGCTTACGTGGCCTCTCGGGCCAACACTACTGATGTCTTCACCAAGGCCCTTGGGTCTGGTGATCATCAGCGTTTCTGCACTGCTCTTGGGCTTGTGCCCACTCTGCCTCACCTGCTGGTTGCTTGACTTGTCTTGTACCGTGATATATATATATATATATATATATATATACATATATACCTGCATGCTTGCTCTTGCTAGGCCGTGATCACAATACTGCTTGTGCTTTTATAACTCTGCATGTGAACTGGTCTTGTGGCCGCGAACTTGTGCTCAGAATGCGTGGTGACCTTGTGATCCACCCTGAGCTTTGCTCTGCTTGTTCTCTTGCTTGATTGGTCTTGTGACCTTCTGTTGTGTTTGCTATCTCCCACTTAGCCTATGGGGGTGTGTCAAACCATATATTTGTATTGTCTCTAGGCTATAATGGGTTAGCCTACAAGGGGTACCACACTTTAGGGTTAGTACTTGTACCCAACTCATTCATAGTTCATTCATTCCTGCACAGTGATTCTGACACTGACCTCTACGGGATCTCGAAGAAATCCCACGTGGCTCACCTTCAGGAATGAAGGGGGAGTATTGGAATAACCAAAAAGGTCATTATAGCATTCCTGAAGGCTCTTTCCTAGCGCACCACGTATTAGCAAAGCAGTGCTACTGTACCAGTACCGCAATAGCTCATATAGAGCATGCAGCAGCTCGAGAGTCACCCGAAGGTGAACAGTCGCTGGTAAGTCAACGGTCGCGACTGTTGACCGTCCAGCAACCGTATAAAAGGTTACGCGATGCAGCATGGTAACTGTCAAGAAATGCAATAGTCGCAGTTACTGTGGCTATGTAATACAGTTAATAAGGGAATATACCCATCAGAGTGTATGGCTAGCTAGATGGCTATTTATACCCTTGTATCTCTATCTTATAATCGTCTTGTTTTCTTTCAACTATTATTAACAAGGTCACTTCAAGTCTTCATTTTCTTCCTATAATTTAGCAGTCTTATCTTGTCCACTTCGATTCCCAGATTATATCAACATTCAGTACTCTATAATATGTACCTCACTATAGCCTAGCATAACTACTAGCAAATTTATAAATATGATTTGACAGCTAGCCATGGCTTAGATTAGGATTTTTCCTACTCACGATTAGCAATGTAGACATTTTCAAAACCCTTCTGAGCAGTGTGGCCTTTTTAGAAACATTGATGGATCAGTGTAACTTGAAGTTTTGAAAACTTTACCCAGAGGCATCTGTGTTGGTATTTTTTTTACCCTGATTGTACTGTAGGCAGTGCTGACATCAACCAAGCAACCAAGCTCGAGGCCCAAATTGCGCAAGAGTGGTGGGTGGGGGTTGTGAACTCAGTGGCTTGTCCGGTTTCGCTGCAACACTTGTTTTTTTGCAGTGAGTGCAGCTTCGACCGATCAGGTTGCATCGCCTCTACAGTAACGGGTAGGTTGCAAGTGGAGTGACGCGGTGTCGGTTGTCAGTACTTACGTGCTGGCGTCGTAGTGCATCATAACGAAATTGGGTGTATCGTTACGAAATTTCTAGGAAACTTCGTCTCGATAAGTAGAGTTTCCGAGGAAGGGGGGGGGGGGGGGGGGGGGGGGGTTGGGTGGTTCCCTGTACGCTCTTCAGGGTAATCTTCGCTATGGGAAAATTACCCCAGAGCATCAGTGTGGCCTAAATCGACACTGACATATCAGTGTAACACTAATCCCCCAAAAAATTACCCACACCCATCAGTGCAGGCCCTAAATTTTGTCAGAATCCCAGCCACTAACCACTGGGATAAAAAAGCTTGTTTGTGTAGAGGGTGAGTGCGCCCATAACCCCCCAGGCCGACGTGCCTGTAACCCTTCCCTAGGATCAATCGGGGATCTCCAGTGGACCTCTGACACCCCCCCCCCGCACTGGGATGCCCGAGGTGCACACACCGGGATTCGAACCCGAGACCTTCGCTCTGATACCATGTCAGAATCCCAGCCACCAACCACTGGGATAAAAGGGCTTGATTGTGTAGCGGGTGGGTGCGCCCATAACCCCCCAGGCCGACGTGCGTGTAACCCTTCCCTAGAATCAATCGGGGATCTCCAGTGGACCTCTGACAAATTTCACCCTTATAATCAGTATAGCAGTGTAAACTACACTAATAACGAGAGCCCTGGTGCTAGCCTATGCAGAGATAGCAGCGAGGTTAAGGCTAATACCGGGGTGAAGGTAGATTCGGCCTTATATAGCCGTGCAATGTTTGGTAAAAATTGCACGCTTGGTGGTGATCACCGTTAAAGCCAGAATCTCAAGTACTTCATTTGGTTTGCAGTTGGTGAATAGTGCTAGGCTGGGATTGGATGGCGAGGTACATAAGATGACGAGGAGTAAAGCGAGGGGTGCCAGGAGAAAACAAGTCGCTGGTTGTTTCTGAACCATCTAGGCACGGAAACTGGTTCGGGGCCGAAGCTAAAATAACTGTCAGAATATTATGCTTGTTTAGTCTGTAGTGGGGTACTCAATAGTTAGTATAACCCTTTTGGGCTTGCTATTTGTATCCCTCTCCTTTCTAGTTCAATCCTCCTTCCATTTCTCTTTCGTGTACCCTAAACCCTAGCTATGGCTACTAAGTTCTAGCTAGGCTTCTGACATGCTATCAGAGCGAGTACGCTCTTGGCATGTGGGCCCACCTGCTTCCGCTGCTGTCCTGTCTGTCGCGCGCCCCGTGGCGTGCGACGTTTTTTTTTTCTTCTTCCCGCCACGCGCTCGGGGCGCATGGCGGTTTTCTGCCCACCGCGCGCTCGGGGCGCACGGCGGTTTTCTGCCCGCCGTGCGCCCCGAGGCGCGCGGCGGTTTCTTGCCCGCCGTGCGCCCCGGGAGCGCGCGGCGGTTTCGTGCACCGTCCCGCGCGCTCCCCCCCCCCCGTCGTCCGCCCCCGGGGACCCGCGGGCTCCCCCCGTCGTTCGTCGCGGTGCCCTCGGGGATCCGCGCGCTCCCCCCCCCGTCGTCCGTCGTGGCGCCCTCGGGGACCCGCGCGTCGCCCCCTCCCGTCGCCCGTCGAGGCGCCCCGGGGGCCCGCGCGTCGCCCCCTCCCGTCGCCCATCGTGGCGCCCCGGGGGCCCGCGCGTCGCCCCCTATCGTCGCCCGTCGAGGCGCCCCAGGGACCAGCGCGCCGCCCCGCTTCCGCTCGCCCGCTGCCCCATCTACTGCCCCCGTTTCTGCCCTGCGCCACCTGCGTTTGGGGTATGGGGGTGGCGGGTATGGGGGTGGCGAGTGTGTGACCGTCCCCTGCTCCTCCTCCTCCTCCGTCTCCCACTGCTGCACCTACCGCTGAGGGGGGTTGGTGTGTGGGAGCCGAGGGAGTGGTGCTAGGGGGGTGACATGGGAGTGGAGCTAGGGGTGCAGCAAGGGGTGTATGAAAGGGGGGTGGGACAGTTGGGGGAGGTTGAGCAGAGGTTGAGCCGTGGTGTTGCCAGCAGCGCCAGTAGTCCGGAGGCTACAATCTCCGGTAGTCGCCAGTCGCCCGTGGGTCAGTTGCTCTAGCCGCTCGGCGTAGCCGCGGAGCCAGTTACTCCTGTAGTCCGGGCCTTTGCTTCGGTAGCCACTGAGCCAGCCGCTACCATGTGTCTGCAGCTTCCGTCGTCGCCTCCTATCTCCTCTCCTCTCACATTCCCTCCTCCTCCTCCTCACTTGCCCTCTGTGAATGCCTCTAGTTTTGCTTGTCCTTGTGAACCTGCTCTATGACTGCTTGCTGTGCTGATTATACCCCACTTTGACTATGGGGGTGTGTCAGAATATTATGCTTGTTTAGTCTGTAGTGGGGTACTCAATAGTGAGTATAACCCTTTTGGGCTTGCTATTTGTATCCCTCTCCTTTCTAGTTCAATCCTCCTTCCATTTCTCTTTCGTATACCCTAAACTCTAGCTATGGCTACTAAGTTCTAGCTAGGCTTCTGACAATAACAGCGAATGTTTCAGATTCCCGAAAGTCTCAAGTCCCCAGCAATTTGTTTTGCAATTGAAGCAGGGGCAAAACGGGGATTGTGTCTCACAGTCAACCCCAAACCCGTCACTCCACTTCGCCCACGCAAACAGGGTAGCGTCAATTGTTTTGCAATTGATGCCAAATTCTCTTACTTGAGATCCTGGCTTTAAGTGGTATCTGGCGAAGAATGATCGAGCCCGCGAACAGTGTTGTACGCGGTGAGGTCAGGTGCGCAGTAAGGATTTAGTTTATTTTTCTGCACCTTCACTAGTTCACCGTTGTACTTTTCTTGACCCTTACTGCAAGCCTAGCTCACTCGTAACACTTACCCCGTGTTACCGTTAAATCTTGGCAAATCATGATAGAAGTTGCGTTTCGCCTTTCAGGCTCAACACAACTCTCCTCCAGGCCAGCCTGCCTTCCCATGCCACATCCTCGAATTTGTATGGCGGGCTGCACCACACACTGGTCTGTCCATCACGCAGTCTAGTAGCATCTTATTCTCCAAATCCAGCAGCGCGTTTCCAATCAATTTCCCATGTTGATTTTTCCAATTCCGGGCGCTAGCTCCTCTGTTCTCCTCTCCATGTCTCCATTATCACCTTCCGTCACTCGTGTTCTCACCGCCTCGCCATGGCCACTTTGAGTCTCGCCCGTTTCCCGTCGGACATAGCCGGGGCGAGCGTCGTGTCGGCCGACGTGTCCGCGGACCTCAGGCTGCTAGCGGCGCTCCTGCCGTGCGGCGATGTTGCTGTATGCGCTCTCGGCAGCCCCGTGCGCCCTGCTGCTGCCACCACCCACGTCCTCTTTCGTGATCGCGCCGACCCGCCAGGCACAGATGCCCCTCCTCACGCGCCCTCGTACCATCGCCGCGTCGCATGGCTGTGCCCGCGACAGCAGCCGGGCGAGCCGTGCGATCAGGGCCAGTCGCATGATCGGATTCTCGTGCTGCTTAGGCCCCGCCGTGTGTCGCTGTACGCGATAAGAGCTGACACGAGCCCCTTGTCGGGGAGTCCTATACCGACTGCGTCAGTGCAGGCCAGGCGCGTGTCCGGCGGCAGGGCGGGCGTGCGAGTGGTGTTCTGGCCGGGGGGCGCGCACGAATCCTCCTCCGCGCGCGGTGCCAACGATGCGCTGGATCTGGCGGGTGGCGCAGCAGATGGCGCGGGGGAAACTGGCAGATGGGAGCAGTTGGCGGGGGGAGGGGAGGCGGCAGCGCACATGAGCATGGGCGCGGGCGCGCGCATGGGGTTCAGCATGAGCGCGTGGCATGCACACTTCGATTCCGCGCCCTGGCACAGCCTGCTGGCCGCCTGTGGCACCTTGGCGGCGGGCGGAGACGACAGAGAGCAGGCGCATAGCAGCGGAGAGGCGAGCATGCAGGAGAGTGGGAGTGAGGGCGGGGCGTGGGGGTGCGCGGTGGAGCAGGTGGTGGCGGTGGGGGTGGAATCCGATCCGCATGCCTCGCACCTCGCGTTGCTGCTCACGTCGCGCCAAGCATACTCGCACATGTGCCTCTCGCCCTCCGCGCTGCGCTGCCAAGTCCCCCTGCCAGCACACAGCAGCGTGCTTGTGCTGGGTGTGGCAGGGGGAGCCAGCGCTGACAACGGATGGCAAGGGGCACAGAGAGATGCTGGGGGTATGGTGGGAGAGCTGTGGCGCGGGGTGCAGGGAGAGCAGGGGCGCAGGGCGGGTGCTGTGGTGCGCGTGCAGTGCTGCATCCACCTGCACGCGGTCACGGGCGCACAGCATGGGGCGGGCGCCATGTGGAGTGCCGTGAAGCTGCAGGGCGCCGTGCTGTGCGCCGTGCAGCCATGTGGCGCTGCTTTCACGTGGAGTGCTGCCTCTGGCCGCCCCCTGCACTCCCTGCTCCTCACCCCCGCCGGGCCCACGCCTCTTGCGCCCACTCTCGCCTCTGCCCCTCCCCATGCACTCCACCCGCATGGCGCTGATGCGTGTGCAAGCAGCCGCAGCAGTGAGAGCAGCCGCAGCAGTGAGAGCAGCCACAGCTACCCGCCCATGGATGACACGCACTGTTCTCTTGGCGTGGCGGCGGGTGGGATGGGTGACGTGGTGGGTTTGGTGCTGGGGTGGCAGGGCTCGTTGCTGTGTGTCGTCACCACCACAGGCTTCGTTCTCACAGCCTTGCTGCCTGCGCCACCGCCTCTTCCTGCACCTCTCGCCCCCTCCATGCGCCCTGTGCTGCTGTGCAGTCCTCTGGCATCAGGCCGCCTGCTGCTGGGGCTCGTGCATGCAGACAGGCCAGGCCCGGGGGAGGGCAGCACTGCTGTGCTCACAGTGGCCGTGCTGCACTCGCCCCACACGCCCCACCATTCCCTCCCACACGCTGCTCCTCACCCTGCCGCCGATGCAACCTGTCCAGCACCAAAGGCACGTGTTGCTGTCTATTCCTTCCCTCTTGCCATCCCCCACAACCACGCGCCCATCACCCACACCCCTCTTGAACCCGCCCTGCCGTCTCTCTCGCTGCCCTCCTCCGCGCTGCCACTGCTCTCCTGCCACCGCCTGCTCTGTCTCTCCAACGACCGCCTGCTCCTCCTCCTCCCCGCCCGCCCGCCCTCGCCCCTGCACCTCACGTCGTCCGCACCCCTCTTCCCCATGTGCCACCTGCCCCGCTCGTGCCTCCCCTCACCCCCACCTGCCACTGATCTTAGAGTGAACCCCACTGTGGCAGCCCTGCAGTTGGAAGGTGTTTTCTCCCCAACACCTTGTTGTGGGGGCAAGCAGGGGGAGGGGGGAGTGAGGGTGCGGAGAGGACATTTTGCAAGTGTGGTGGTGGGGGGGAGTGGTGTGGTGGAGAGGTGGGTGGGGGCGGAGAGGCAGGAGGAGGCGTGGGTGTGCAGTGTGAGTGAGGCGATGGGGGCGGTGATGGCAATAGAGGGCGATGTGATGAACAGGGAGGACCTGGGCGGCACTGCCTTCCTCTCCCTGCTGCACCACACTGCACACGCCAATGGTACCAACCCTGCTCTTCTTGCTGTTTCAGCACGCCAGCACCCTGCTTTCTGAGGCACATCCTGTCCATGGACTCACATTGCGTGTGTCCGCTGTGTGTGTGTGCTGCCGTGCAGGCTGGCCGGACTCGTGTCTTGTGTTGCAGCATGTGCGCCTCTGCCTCGACCTCATGTGCCCTGCACCCTCCGTTGTCAGGTGCATCACTTCTGCTGCAACCCACACTTCCGTTCTTGTCCCCAATGAGCTGCTGTTTTTTGCCCATTCGTCTGTGTGTCTTCACCACTCATCATCACCCTGGTTCCGGACTCTTTCTCTCTGTGCGTGTGTGTGCGTGCAGGCTGCTCTTCCTGTTGCACGGCATCAGTGCCCCCCTGCAAGTGAAGGCCTTCCACTGCCTGCTCTCCTACCTCATCGCGCACCTCCCCCTCGCTCGCTTCTCGCGCTCTCACGCCAGATACACCTCCAGGTATGCGCCCCTGCTCGCACCCATACGCAACCATACGCACGTGCATGGCCTGTTGTCGCCTCCCTGGGGCACGGATTTCCGCTGCTGCCACACGGCATGCTGCCAGCCCTCGTCACTGCAATCCAGTACTTTGCTCATTGCTCACCTGCCTCTCCCTTGTGCTCGTCCCCTCCAGTCTGCTGGCCCACGCCATCCGTGCTCTGCTGCAGGCGCTCCTCCTGCACTACCACACCGCGCCCGCCTCGCCCCACAGGGCCCGCCGCCCCCACTCCACTCTTAGGCCACGCACACCAGCAGGCAGGCACACGGGTGTGGGCAGGGCCGAGAAGGGAAAAGGGGGAGGGCAGCGGAGGCAGCAAGAGGGGGAGGCGGGGAGTGAGGAGCAGGCGGTGCAGAGGGCGAGCATGGAGGCGCTGTCTGACGTGCTGCTCACCCTGCGCCGCCTGCACACCGCCGCCACTCGCCTTGCTTCCCACCATGCTGCTCCCTCCGCCGCCACTGCTGCCCCCAGCAGCCCTGCAGGCGGCGCTGCAGAGAGTGGTGGTGCAGTGGCAGGAGGAGGAGGGGGTGGCGCGGACAGACAGTCAGGGATGCTGCTGCTGTCCGCCCCGCATGCTCTCGCTGTGGCGCATGGCCCACAGGTGAGGCCGAGCGGCACCATGCAGGGGCGATGGGTGCCATGTGCATGGGCATGTGCCAGTGAGAGCAAGGTCCTTGTGTGCCATGCAACCCGTTGTGCACTCATGCACTTGCCTTGTCTCCCTTGTTGGAACCCCTCCCTCCCACCATGCAGGCGGTGCTTCCATCTGGACCCCTTTACTCCCGCTTGCCTCTTCCCCACCTTCCGCCCTCCTTCCCCTTGCCCCGCTCAACCCACGATCAGCTTTCAGTCCCCTCCTCTCTCTTCTCCTCGCAACCGCCCAACCAACCCACCACCCTCACCACGCGCTCTGCCCAGCCGCTCGCCCTGCCACCACCGCCCACCGCTGCACCCGCCGTGGACATTCTCCCCCACCAGCTTGCAGTGCTGTCCCCTCACAGCGCGCCAATGCGGGCATGGATGGAGGGGGGCGAGCAGGAGAGTGTGCGGGCAATGCTGCAGCGATGGCAGCAGCAGCAGAGCCCCTCGCAGGTCGTGGTGTGTGACGCCATCGCCTCCTGCCGCCTGCCCCTCGCCACCGCCTTCCTGCACCACCGCCTGCTGCACCCCCCACGCACACAGCAGCCCCGCCTCGAGGGCGCAGGTGGTGAGCAACACATGGCGGTGGAGGAAGAGGAGGGTGACACAGAAGCAAGAGAGGAGGGAAGGACAGAAGCAGACGCGGATTGGAGGGAAGCAGGGCAGCAGGAGGCGGGGCAGGCGGGCAGGGAGGAGGCGGAGCATGTGGTGCAGGTGGAGGGGCGCAGGCTGGCGCTGGCGTTCCTATGGCAGGGGCATGCGGGCATGGCAGCGCAGGTGCTGCTGCGCCTGGGCGCTCACGTGCATGCGTCGCTGCTGGACCTGCTGCTGCGCTCCTTCTCCTCCCACCTGCGCCACGTGCTCTCACACTACCTGCACCTCCACCACCTGCTGCCGCCCCCCCTCCTGCACTCCCTCGCCTCTACTCAGGCCATCCAGGTAACTGCCCACCATTCTGAACTACTCAACCACTTGCCACCACCTGTGCATGTTCTGAGGCGCCCCAGTATCGCCACTCACCCATGGACAGCTGGCCACTTGATGCCCCATTGCCATGGCCTCATTCTCTTGCGCTTCTCTTGAAACCCCTTGTCGCCACTCCCGCCCACCCTCCTCCAGGACATGTACCCCCTGCGATCCTTCACCTCCGCATATCGCCTGCACCGTGCCTCTGCCCCCGCCTCACTGCAACCCCGCCCTGCCATGTGCGCCGCACCCAGTGCCCTCCCTGGCACTGCTCCAGACTCCGCACCTGAGGAGGGGCATGCAGGCGTGGACGTAAGGGGCGCAGGGGGAGCATGTCACACAGTGGGTCAAGGGGTGGCAGACGCTGGTGGGGAGGATGGGGTGGATGAGCGTGGGGCGGATGGTGGGGCGGGGAGGAGAGTGGAGGTGGGTGTAGGGGGTGTGCAGTGTGGGGAGTGTGGTGGGGGGGTGATTGGAGGCAGTTGGGGCAGCCTGGTGGCACTGGTGCCCGCACAGGGAGGGCAGGGGGGGAGGCAGGGCGTGGAGGCGTGGGGCGAAGGTGCAGAGGGTGGGGAGAAGGAGACGATGGACGCAGAGGGGGTGGGTGATGAGGAGCAGAGCGGGGTGAAGGCAGGTGATGGTTTGAGCGTTGTGGTGTGGCACGGGTTTGCGTGTGTGGCGACAGCATGGGTGCAGCACTGGGACTCTGCTCTGCTGCTGCAGGTCAGCACGGCACACCTTCCTCCATGCACCATGCGCACTCACTCCGCTCAAGTTGCTCGCGTTCACTTTGTCCTTGCCTTCGCCTGCACTTAAGCCGCTACATTCCCCACTTCTATTGCTCCACCCTTATCGTTGCATGTGACATGACACTCACGCAAGTACTGCATGGGTCACCTAGCTCTCCCCCTCTTTCTCCCCGGCCATTGCAGGTGCTGGCAGAAGGAGCTCTCCTCGCCTCGTCTCCCACTCCCTCCGTTTCCTCCTCCTCTTGTTCGCCAACTACTTCCTCCTCGGACCTCTCGTCCCCACTCACGGCCCTGCATCACATGCTAGCCACGCACCGCCTGCACATCCCACCGTCACTGCCCGCTTCTCCACCACCCTCGCCTGCATCACTGGTGGCGTGGGAGGCTCTGCTCTCCTTGTCCCTGCGCCACCACCTCCCTGCCCTCCTCTCCTCCACCCTGCACGCCCTCCCTCCCACCGCCCTCGCCCGCTCGCCCATCACTGCTGCCTTGCACCGCCCTCCGCATCACTCCCTTACCACCTCCACCGCCCCCACACGCCCCTGCATGCGCGTGCCAGTGGTGTTGGCAGCAGCAGTGCTCGAACCAACCACAGCCTTGCTCAGGGCGGAGTGTGCGAAGGCGGACGGGGCAGGGGGCAGTGCGGATGGCAGGGGCAGCAGTGGTTTGATGCGCAGGGCGTTGGAGGAGCAGCTGGCGGCGCAGGGAGTGCTGCTGGCCGCCCACTGGCGCCACCCGTTGCCCCTCCTGCGCCTCCTCGCCCGCGCCCACATGCTGCTGCCGCCCAAGGGCCATTTGGGGGAGTTAGCGGGCGGAGGGGGGGAAGAAGCAGGGGGAGTGGATGGTGTGAGTGCAGGGAGGCGTGGGCACGTGGGCGAGGGTGAGGGTGATGCGGGAAGGGGAGGCGACGGGGAGGCAGACGTGCGAAGTGGTGAGGGCGGTGCTGTGGGAGGGCTGCACTGGAGTGCTGTGGGCATGACTCTCACGTGCTCCGCGCTGCGCCTGCCACTGCTGCTGCACCTCTTCCTGGACACACACTCTGCCAGTCACCGTGCTCGCATGCAGCAACACACACGTGAACATGACATGGTCAGTTGCCTTCCACTGTCTTTCTTGCCGTAATGTGCCTTTCCCTCCACCGCCTTTCCACTTACTGTTTGTCAGTGTAATATTCAGAATCTTAAAGCCAGGGTCTCAAGCACTACAAGTGTTTTGCAGTTGATGGTGACAGTTTGGCTGTGATTGGCTAGCGAATTTGAAGGTTTGAAGTGGGTTGAAGCGAGGGGTGCGAAGCAAACTCAAATCGCTGGGTGTACTCAAACCTTCTAGGCTTGGACACTTGGCTCGGAGCCAAACCTAAAATGCCCCCAACTCATCGAAAGTCTCAAGTACCCAAAAGTGTTGTGCAATCGCTTCTGGGGCAAGGACGGGGTGTGTCGCAAGCTGATTTTTCAACCCAACCAGAGAGAACTTCGCCTGCAATAACTAGGTAACCTAGCTTCAACTGCTTTGCAGTTGATGGATCCTTAGCATACTTGAGACGCTGGCTTTAAGCCGCTCATGTTTTGCCCCTCCCTTATTCCGTGCCTGTGCCTCTTACTCCCTCCTGCCCCTTGTGCTCCACAGGTGCAGCTCCTCTCAGCGCACCCCTGCTACGTCTGGTTGCTGCACTCCCTCTGCCCACCGCCTCCTCCAACCCCCATCACCCCCTCGCAAGGCCCCCTGGCTGCACCCGCAGGTGCCCCTGCAGCGGGCGTGCAGGTGGCACAGGGGGTGCGGTGCAACCTAGCGTGGCTCCTCGCCCACCCCCCTTCCGGCACTGCGTGGCCCTGGGTGGGCGCGGCGCAGGGGGAGAAGACTGAGGGCGCGTGGGGGGATGAAGAGGGTGGTGAGAAAAGCAGTGAGGGGCGTGGTGCAGGTACAGGGATGAGCGGGGGAGGTGATGGGGACAGGAGTAGTGGCGGAGGGGGAATGGGGCAGGTCCGGCCAGGAGCAGGAGCTGTGGCTCTGTGGGCTGGGAATCACTTGAGCGGTGTTGTGGGGTGCAGATGGGTGGGTGGAGCAGACGTGGATACATGGGGAGATGATGAGCTGTGGTGGTGGCAGAAGGGCCAGTGGGGCGAGGAAGAGTGGTGCGGTAAGGCAAGCACTGCAGGACACAGTGGGAATGAGGCGACTGGGAGGAGGGCGATGGGGGACGAGGAGGGGCAGGCGGAGGAGCAGGATGAGGAGAGAGGAGAGGGCGAGGCAGAGGAGGAGCAAGGGGAGGAGGGGCATGAGGAGGAGATGGCGGATTGCAGTGGCCCACGTGCGGGCTTAGAGGTGCGGAGAGCAGTAGAGGGGCGGTGGGAGGAAGTGCATGTGTCAGCAGTGGAGCAGTGGCAGCAGCACCTCTGGCGCTCCCTGCTGCTCGCGCTGCTTCTCCACCCCCCCTCTCACCCCGCCCTCCCCTCCCACCTCCCCCTGCTCGCCTGCCTTGACCGCCTGCTGGGCCCGACGCATGTGGCTGCACCGGGCCATGGGGGGAGCGGGCGGGCGGAAGGCAGGCGAAAAGAAGAGGAGGAGAGGAGTGGAGAGTGGTGGCGGAGTGGCAGGGGAGGGAGGGAGGAGGTGGTAGCAGTGTTGGGGGGAGGCAGAGGCATGTGGCAGATGAGGGGTGTGCGCATGGCACTCACTGCATCGCACCATGCAGCACAAGGTGCGATGCACTGAATGCACGTGCGATTCTTACTTAGCAGTCGCATGTTGACAGCACTTGTGGGCAGCTCTTCCTGCTCATACTCGTCTTCCCTTCATCCCACCGACTTTTGAGTTTCCACTTGCCCGTCTCTCAACGCCAACCTCCGCCGCCATCTCTCTTCACTCCTTCACACTTTTTCGTTCCTCGCCTCCCTCTTCCTGGCTCTTCCTCTGTGTGTGCGTGTGTGTGCGTGCAGGAGTCACCCTGGCCTGCCTGCTACCGCCAGCACTGCTCTCACCACCGGACTCACTCCACCATCACCTGCACGCACTCTCCCACCACCCCGCCCCGCTGCCCCCCGCACCTGCACTCGCCCTCGCCCTCCGCCTGCACCTCCTGCTCTTCACCCCGGTCTCAACCAACCCCCTCGCCTCCCACTCACTCCCCCCCGCGACATTCCCCTGGGAGCTTCCCCCTGCCTTCCCCCTGCCATGCACCCTCCAACTTGCTCCCCATGCTGCCCTGCAGCGCCTGCCGTCCCTCTCCGCCCTCTCCCACTCCCTCGCCTCCCTCTCTGCCCGACCCCATGCCTGTGCCTGGCTCACCGACTCTTCGCCCTTGGCAAACCGCAGTGCACCAGAGGTACCAAACCTCACTGAACCCTGGAATCTCTCTTCGCGCATTGTCTATTTTTGCTATCGGCGGTGACTCATGTCATCTCCTCTGCATGCCAGCAATTGTAAGTCTACCCCATCTTTTTTTTAACCAATTATGTCTGCCCCAAGTGAACCTCCCTTATCCCCGCTTTCCTCTTTCTCCTTTTCCCCATCCACACGCCCCGCCATACCCATCCGCAGGTACCCACTAGCGCCCATCCAAGCGCACTGCTCCCCCTGCCTCACTCTCTCCGCCACCAGCTGCTGGCAGCATCGCCCTTGGCGCTCTTCCTCTCACTCCTCCCCTCGCTGCTCTCCCCATCCGTTGCCCGCGCCGCTCTTAAGGCCACCGTGCACCACCTGCACGGCCTGGCATCAGCAGCAGCCCTGCTCGCGCGCACACACACGCCCCTGCTCGCCTCCGCCTCCACCTTCCTCTCCCTGCTCGGCCTCTCCTCCTCCCGCCTGCGCCTTGTCATCGCTGCCTTGCACCTCATCCTCTCCTCCTCCCCACCCCCCTCGCCCTCGTCCCTGGCTGCCGTTGCTCGCTTCCTGCACTGCTACTGCAGTGCGTGGGTGGGGGACCAGCAAGGCGGGGCGGGCAGGGAAGGGGAGGCAGCGCAGCACAAGGCGGCGAGGCAGCTGCTGAGGCTGCTGGAGGGTGCCGTGCTGGGGGAGGCGGAGGGGGCAGGTGGAAAGGGGGAGGGGGAGAATGGTGCGGGGGGGATTTGTGTGGTGGAGGTGGGGGCAGCGGAGAAGGGAGGGGTAGGGAAGGGTGTGGTGCGGGGGTGGTCGAACCATGCAGTGGAGATGGTGGGGGAGGAGGAGCAGCAGGAGAGGCAGCGGCGAGTGCAGCAGGCGATGCAGAGCAGGGAGCAGCAGCAGCAGCAGAGGGACGAGTGGGCGTTGGTGCTGGCTCTTGCAGCGGAGTTCTCTCTTCCACCCCCTAACACACTCTTACTGCGCTTCGCACGCGCTAACGACTGGGTATGGCTTGGGCTGCATGGGGGGGCTTCATGTGTGTGTGCTGTGTGACACGATTCGCCGCTCCCAACACCTAAATCCTCTGTCTTGTGTCTTGGTTTGCCTCCTCCAGATGGGGTTGCTGGCACAGGCACAGGCGCAAGCATGGCCCCTCCACGACCTCCTGCACATCGTAACGCTCTCCACTGCCCTCGCCCCGCGCTCACTTCCTCACTCCCTAAACCCTCCTATGCCTTGCATTGCCTCTGTGTTTCGCCACTGCAGCAGTCTGTACTATCGACTTCATACATGGCCTAGCACTGCTCACTGCGCCCTCCACCATATGTGTGCACACCATTCACCACCACTTTTTCTCCACCACCATGGGCCCTTGCCATTGATACCCAATCTCTATCTCCCCTCTCACGCCTCTCCCCTGCGCCTCCAGGTCCACCAGCACGTGCCGCACCTGCCGCTGCGCCACCACCTCTCGCTCGCCCTCGCCCGCTGTGCCACCCCCTCCTGCCCACCGCCCTCGCTGCTGCCGTACCATCGCACACCCACCCTCTTCCACGTCCTCTCACAAGCCACCACTGCGCCCGCCCACTCACACACCCCTGGGAGCACCGCTGCTCGCCCCCCTGGCCATGTGGCGGCACAGCTGCTGCGCAACGCACGGCACCTGCACTGGCCGCTGCTGGCCGTGGTGGCAGCAGGCGTGCAGGGTGGCGCGGAGGACAGGCAGGCAGGGGCGAGCTCGCGGATCACACTGTTCCACCTGGCGTGCCTCGACTGCTGGCTGCATGCCACCTGTGCAGAGTGAGTGCTGGAGCACTACCCCACACCTTCACTCTCCCACACCCATTGCCCCAGTATTGTACTGTTGCAGGGTTTAGGGTTCCTATGTGGACTGGCATGGGAAAGAAACATGAGTTTTTTTTCTTGGTTCACTTATAGGCCCAAAGAGAAAGAAGAGAAGAAAACGCCCACTCCACTCTGCCCCACACCCGCACTGCCGCATACCTGCTACCAGTTGTTGCTGCTGCTTTTCCAACCTCTTTTCCCCTCTCATTCCCCGCTTTCCCCCCAACCTCATTGTGCGCCAGGCTGCTTGCAGCATCGACCCACACTGGATCGCACGGCCTTGCTGCCGTTGGTAGGGTTGTGTCCTCCCAGGGGGGGATGGAGAGACTAGGGCGGCTGGGAGATGAGGGGGAGGAAGAGGGTGAAGCAGAGGAGGGGGTTGAGGAGGCGTGTGGAGGAGTGGGGGGGAATCAGGAGTGGGTCCTGGGGTTGCAGCAAGGGAAGCGGCGGCGAGTGGAGGCAGAGAGAGGGTGGAAAGGGGAGAGGCAGGGAGCAGCCATGGCCGAAGGGGAGCAGAGGGTGCTGCATTCACAGGCACAGCCAGGCGCAGAGGCAACGCAAGTGGAGGGGCAGGAGAGGAGGCATGGGGGCGAGGAGGCGAGGGGCATGGGGCTGGGCGGCATGGTGGCGTGGCTGTGCCGTGAGGGGTGTGTGCTGCCGCTGCTGCGTGGGCTGCACCTCTTCCTGCCCCGCTGCTCCCTGCTCTACCTCCTCCTCGCACTGCAGGTGTGCTGCCAATGCCACCCTTCATGCACACACATTTTAATTGCTCCATGAATTGCGTCCTGCTGCTTCATTCCTCGTCTGCACTCCATACCTCTCTACTTCCCCCTCCCCGGACCCTTCCCCCTCCCCGGACCCGTTCCCCTCCCCGTCAGGCGCACTGGCGGCAGCACAGTGAGGAGGCGGAGGCATGTGTGGCGGAGTTCAACGTGTTGGCGGACAGGGAGCACGAGCATGCGCAAGCAGCGCAGCACCACCAGGGGCACGCACTGGGGGAGGCGTTGGGGGACTTGGAGGATGTGTGGGGTGCTGAAGGGGCAGCGGAAGAGGAGCAAGCAGCGACCCATGACCTCCCTCCTCTGCACACTCGCTCCTCCTTCTTCTCCCCCTCCCTCTCTCTGCGCTCCCTTGCCCTCCGCTGCTCTCTCTCCCCCTCGGCTATCCTCTCCTCCCTCGCATCGCTAGCAGTTGACGCAGCCATTGCCCGTGCTGCCTCACCGCACCAAACTCTCTCCCTCCTCCACCTCTTATCACGCGCCCGCCTGCCCCCACCTGCCCAGCACCGCCTGCAGCAGCTTCAGATGGAAACCCAGCTGCTCTCAGGTGACCCTTCAGGGTCCTCCGCCTCCCCTCTGCCCTCTGTGCCCCCTGTGGCTGCGCGTGGAAATTCCAGCAGTGCGGCAGGGGCAAGGGTGGATGGAGGGGCGGAGCAGAGTTGGGCGGAGGGGGATAGAGGGTGGGGCGCAGCAACGGAGCAGGGCGAGGAAAGGGTGGGGGAGCGGGGGGAGAGTGCGGAGGGCGGATGGGGCAATGAGGCACTAGAGCAGCTGGTGCAGGCGGGCAGGTGGAACGAGGCACGGGTACTGGCAGGCCGGCTGGAGGGCCATGGGGGCAGTGGCAGCACAGCACAGGGGGATGGCGCACGTATGACAGATGGGGGAGGAAATTCACATGGAGGGGGAGGATGGATGGGGGAGAGGGTGGAACAGGCAGGAAGCGGGGATGAGGAGGGGGATGAGATGGGGGAGGGGAGCACGGGTGCGGCATCGATGACGCAGGAAGCCAGTGCGTTGCAGGCGCGCATAACCCTCACTCAGGTGTGCTGCTCGTATCCTCCCTTCACTTGCATGCCGTCTACACTCTCTCCTGTCTGTGCCCCTGCTAATGAATCCTGTCACACCCGCCTCATCTTCTGCCGCCTTCCTCCACCGCCCTAGGTGGCACCTTTGACACCACTACAAATCTTCCTGTGCCCATCCTTTTTTTGTCCCCTGCCCTGCCATCAGGCGGAGCACATGGTGCAGGAGTGGCAGCACCTGCTGTGGGAGGAGGAGGATGAGCGCGCAGTGGTGTGGGAGCACTGCCACCACCTCTTCATGCGCCACCACCTCCCACCGCACCGTGCCGTTGCCTTCTTCCTCGCCCATGCCTGCTCACTTGGCGCCCAGCTCTCACGCCCCACTGCCACGCCTGCTGCTGTGCCCGCCCCTGACAGTGACGCAGAGGGCATTGGGGGCAGCAGGGAGGATGGAGTGGGGGCGGTGGAGGGCAAAGGGGAGGATGAGGAGGAGGAGAGGGTAGAGGCGGAGACAGACCCCCTCAGTGAAGGCTTGTGGAGTGCCGTGAGCGTGTGGGGGGGAGAAGAGGAGGGGCAAGAGGAGGAAGAGGAGGAGGAGGTTTGGAGTGAGGCAGGCGAGGAGGGCGATGGTTGGAGCAATTACATGGAGTGTGCGCAGAGGAGGGCACGGTGTCTGCACCCCGTGCTGCTGCTTGCACTGCAGTGGAACCTCAGAGCATACCACCTGGCTTATCTGTACGGACCTCTGCCCTGCACCACGCTGCTGCATCCCTCTATCGTGCATCAATATCCCGTTGCCTCCCGTACTTCCGTCTGTGTTTCACCGCTGCCTCCTCATGCTCTCTCGCCCCATCTCCTTCCTGCATCATGTGCCCTCACCGCCCCAGCCATGCATGCAGGTCAGCAGCAGCACTGCACACGGCACCTGAGGACTGCACAACCCCGCACGCCACCACCACTGAGTGCGAGCTGTCGCTCTCCGCCCTCGCCTGCCGTGTGTGGGAGGTGGCAGCACTGGCGGACCACCCCCTGCCCTCGCCCCACCACTGCACTCCCTTCCCCGGGCTCGCCGTGCCGCTCTGCTCCCTGTGGCACCGCCTGGCGCGTGGCCCTGCGAGCTCCTTCCTCGCTCGCACCGCGCGCGTGATGGCTGCCAACCAAGACGCCCTCTGCGCTGCCGCCGCCGCCCCGCTCGACACGCCCTCCTCCTGCACCACCCAGCTGCCACTGCCACCCGTTTGGCCGTCAACAGACGGCGATGCAGGGAGAGGAGAGGAGGAGGAGAGGGCGAGGGAGGGCGTGGTGCAGGTGCTGCTGGAGCGAGGGCAGATGGAGGGTGCACGTGCAGTGTGTGCACACGTGGATGGTGATGATGGCAGGGAAGGCATGATGGAGGCGGATGTGGCGATGGTGGAGGCAGCAGAGGCGATAGCGGTGCATGAGGGCATGATGGACGAGGACATGCATGCCATGGTGCTGCATGCATGCCGCACATGCCCTGTGGAGGACGATACTCGCCACCTGCTCTTCTCCGACCAACCCTTGGATGTGCGCAACCCATGCTCCCCATGCTGCCCATGCTCCCCATGCTCCCCATGCTCCCCATGCAACTCATGTGTCCCACATGCATCACGGCTTGTGCCACTTGCTGCATTCTTCCATGGGTCCGCCATGCCATGTCCCTCATACCCCTCGTCGTCCCACCTCTCCCGCCATGATTCCTCTCCCCCAGGTCCTCACAGCCCTTGCCAGGCTCGTCTCGCTCCCCTCCGCCCGGCTCTGCATCCTGCGCTGCTTCGCCCGCCGCCAAGCACTGCAGCTCCTGTCGAGCCTCTCCGAACCGCTCTCCACCGTCTCCGTGCCTGCGCTTCTGCGAGCGCTGCTGGCGGAGGGAGAAGCGGCGGTGGCGAGTGTGCAGCTGCTGCTGGCCACAGGGGTGCTGTCCGGCGCTGATGCCGTGCCCGCCGTGGCAGAGCGAATCGTTCAGGTCACCTCCTCTGCTCTATGCCTCCTGCCATGCCTCCTGCCAATGCACCCTTCCGTGGTTCCTCCTCGCCCTGCTGTGCAGTGCATGATGCATGCTCTCCATAGCAATCTCATCCCTCCTCCATTCCACCACTCAATGCTTCTATGCGTCGCGCTCCTGTGCACTGTGTGCTGTGCGGTGCTTGCAGGTGATAGACAGCGGGTACAGCAGTGCAGCCAGCACCACATGGCGCAACGCTGCATACAGGCGGTTCACGGACGTACGGGGCAGAGGGCATGGCGATGGGGAGGCCGTGCAGGGAGTGGGTGGCGGCAGCACAGCGGCATGGGGTGCAGCCCGACAGGGCAGTGCCAATGTCGCCCGCACTGCATTCATGTCCCCATCGCACCCCGCTGCACCACCTCCCTCGTCGTCCGCAGCCTCGCCTCGGTCCTTCCACCCCTCGCCCCTCCTCGCGCGTGCATCCTCACTGTCATCATCAGCAGCAGCGTCTGGACGCAGCTTAGGGCGCACTGCCAGTGGCAAGGCGCTGTGGGGAGGGGATGCACCCGGTGCACTGGATGCCACGTCTCGCCTGCCATGGGATGAGTCAGAGGTGGTGGCGCTGCTCTCCCTGCTCTCCCACCACCCCGCCCTGCCTGACCTCCCTTTCGCATTCCCACCGCTGCCTCCTGCTTCACCATCTGCCCACAACAGCAGCAGCAGGGGCGAGAGCAGTGAGGCTCCGCCCTTGATTTTCCTGCCTCTGGCTCTGCTTCACTGCCTGAAACACCTTGACGGGGCCAACGCCAACACACAGGTCAGTCATGAACGGCCCGTGCTGCCTTTTCATTGCGTCGCCTCTCCACTCACCACTTGCTTGCACGATAATGCTTAGAACCACGTGCTCGCTAGTTCTGTCAATCCTTGAACACCAGCTTTTCAATGTTGCTTCACCTCCTTTGCCTCTATCTCGCCATCCTCTCCGCTTTGCTCCCCAACCAACTTACCTTAGTGGTCGTGTACCTGTCTGTGTCCAGGTCGATGTGCTGCTTCTTGCACACTACGCCAGTGTGGCAGTCCCCTTGGCAGCCAATGAGACGCTGCCACGTGTCACAGAGGCGATGGTGCAGTGTGCGGTGTCATTGTCCTCGTCGTCCCTTGCATCCGCCTCCCTGCGTCTGCTCCTCGCCACCACCAACCCGCGCCCCCTCTGCTTCATCCTCACGCGACTCCTTGCCTCCGGCCAGCTTGCCTTCCTGCTCTCCCGCCTGCCTGCCGCCGCCTCTGCTGCCCATGCCGTGCGCTCCGTCTTCCTCCAAGCCACCCTTCCTGCCGCCAGCGCCAGAAACCCCATGAGTAGCATGCTCTCCCTCTCCGCCTTTGCCCCGCCCCCATCCACCGCCACCACCATGTGCGCCACTTGTGCCAGAGGCTTCTGCCCTGTTCCCACGGCCGTGCCGCATGCCTCCAGGCGGGGCAGCGGCGTTGGTGGTGGCAGGTGCAGCGGGGGAGGGGGGTGTTTGGCATTGGAGGTGCGCATTGCACTGCACACAGCGGCATGGAGCCAGGGGCTGTGCGACGACAGCAAGAACCTCGTATGCCCTCCTCCCCATACCACCCTGCTTTGTACTCGCCGCCTGATTTCCATCCACTTCCATGTTTCCGCACAAGCACACGCATGAGCATGGAGTCTTCTCACCATGTGTATACATGCTCTTTCTGCGTACCACACCCCCCCCTCCTCCCCCCCCATGTGGCAGGTGTTGCAGCAGCTGGGGCCGGCACGGGAGTTGGCGGAGGCGCATGAGAGGCGCGCGGGGGACTACCTGACGGACTGGCGGGCGCTGCAGTCGTCGCGCTGGCTGCACGCCAACGACGACGCCGCCGTGCTCATGCTGCTCGACGCCATGCGCTGCCTCACAGCCGCCGCCTCCATGTGGGACGAGCTGGGGGCGGGCGACAGGGCGCGGCGCAGCGTGGCGCAGGCGGCACTGCTGGGGCTGCAGGTGCATGTGGGGGACACGCTCGTGGGGCTGACACCCGCTGCTGCCAGCGTGCTGCTGCAGCAGCAGCACCGCTTCTTCGAGGCGCTCGTCATCGCCAACGCATACGATCTCACCTCGCCTGCCGACTGGTCGCTACTCCTCTGGACCCACCTGGACCGCTTCCGACCGTCGCCAGAGTTCCTGGACGAGTGGGCGATGGCGGTGCCGATGGCGCTGGACATGCTGCTAGACGTGGCGGAGCGCGTGCAGCACGAGGTGGGTAACAACCGCTCCGCTCACGTGAACTATCTTGCTGGTGCGTTCCGGCACCTGCTGTGGCTCGTGCCGAACCTGGAGGAGCGGCTGCAGCTGGCGACGGTGTCACGTGCCGCCCCTGCGGAGGTGGACAAGTGCCTCAGCATGCTGGACCGCGTGCCCGCCACCACTGCCCCCCTCCTGCTGCGCCGAGGCCATGGCGGGGCGTACATGCCCGTGCTGTGAGCGCAGATGGGGGTTGGGAAAATGGGGTGAAGGCATTGGGGCAGGACGGCTGCTGGAAGAGCTAGTTGTTAGAGGTGACCAACACATGGAATGCGCGATGCCTGTAGGTTCTTGCCGGTCAATGCGATAGCTATATTAATTTGTGTGATGTTGGCACAGATTGCTTAGTAAGGTCTGTACTTGTTATGAGGACTCAGCCACATCGAGTGAATTTGCTCATGTGGTAACACCTGACTAAGGTTAGGAAAAGTCTCATCAAGGGATGGATGGATGGCCCTTGGCAAGAGAACACAAGATGCTGATGTACTACATTACTGCCCAAAACTTCGACTGCTGAATCAAGGTGCCCTACCAGGAAAACCTCCACTTCGAAAACAAATACCGTAAGTTACAGAGCAAGAACCACTCCAACGGAGTTTGGAAATGAGGGTGAAACAAAAAGGTGTGCATGCGGGTGGTGCTGCTACCCCAAGGAGGCAGTGCTTGGAGTGGCTGAGTGAGCTTGCATTGAGATGCGCACTGCCTCAGCCTGCAGAGCACTCAATGCTGCATCACCCCCTCCTGATGCTGCCACGCCTGTCTCTTCCGCCATCGCACCCTTGCTTGCCTCAGCAGCAGCCCCAGCACCAGCCTGCAGTGCCCTGTGCAGCAGTGCCATGCGCCGTAGCACCACCGCCTTGCCCACCACCCACCCGCTCCTTCCCATGTCCTGCTCTTCCTCCTGCTGCACTCCTCCCCCCTCCTCGCTCAGTCCTGCACCATCTGGGCTCTCACTGTCAGAGCCCCGCCACCTGTCCTGCCATCCTGGCAGCTGCCACGTTAGCAGGTAGGCCACCAGTTGTCGAGCCACTGGGGTGCGCTGCGCATACCTGGCCAGCCGCCGCGCTACGCTCTCACGCTGCCACATGGCAGTCTGTGATTGAGGCAAAAGGGGTTCACCCAATTGAGGCTGATGATTGTCAGAGTGTGCAGATGCTGCGACACCCACAGGGGTGGGGTAGTCAGAGTCAGGTGCATGGTCAAAGAGGAAGGCGACGAGCAGCGAGGCAGCTAGAGCAAGTGAGAGGGGGTAGTGGGGCACGGCCTTGTGGGGAGAGAGTGCCATGAGTGTCAGCAGTGGGGCATCTGGCTGGCTCGTTTCTCCAGGGGCATGGGCCACGTGTGCGAGGGAGGTGGCAGGGGTGAGCAGCGAGCAGCATTTGTCAAGCGCACCACATTCCAATGACTGCATGCATGCCTGCAGCAACGCCCCCCCCGCACCGCCCACTGCTTGCCCTTGCCCCAGCCCCAGTGGCTCACGCCCCCCAACATCTTGGCAGTCAGGCGAGGCATACAGGTACCCCATGGGGCTGCCAGCACAGAGCGCGAGCGGTGGCAGCAGGTGCAGTGCGGAGGCAGCATCAAGGGCACGCCAGGCGGCGAGGCGAATGGCGGGAGCCACGTGCGCGTGCAGGAGGGTGGCGAGCTGGCGGGCAAAGAGGACATGGCCAAATGAGGCTGCAGCGAAGTGGTCAGAAAGGGTTTGGAGGAAGGACTCGTACACCGATGGGGGGAAGAGGTGCGGCGGGAAGTCAAGCACGGGGTGCTGTGATGTGAGCTGCAGGGCATATGCGTCCTGCAGACATGCAATGGGGCGGGTGAGGGCGGGTTGCAGGTAGAGAGGTGGGTCGGCAAGGAAAAGCAGTGAGAGGTGGTGCAGCTTGAGGGACACGGGGAGGCACGCCATGTGCGGCGCCGTGGAGGGAGTGGTCTCTAAGGTGGTGAGGAAGGCGAGCAGGGCGTGCAGCGTGTGGAGGGGAGAGAGCGGTGCAGGACGGGCAGACTCAGAGGGCGCAGTGCTGTGGGTGGCAGATGCAGCAGCGGCCAGTGCAGCGGCAGCAGGCAGTGGGATGAGGAGCCAGGCGGGAGGGAGAGGAAGGGTGTGTGCGTGCCATTGGAGCAGCAGCGGCTGTGCTGTCACACATGCGCCTTGCAGCAAGAACGACCCACTGCTGCTGCCCGCCCATGCACCGCTCTCCACGCCTGAAGCATTGCTGCAGCTGCTGCTGGCAGTGGTGGGGCTATCACCGGAAGCACCGCCTGCTGTCCCTTCCCCTGCTCCCTCGGCAAACCTCACTCTCCTCTCGCCACCGTTGCCGCCACCCTCCTGCTGCACCTCCCCTCCTTGCTCCACTCCTTCCATCTCCCCCTCCTCCTCCCCTTCCTCCACAGCAGCCAGCCGCCCTTCCACCCCCTCCCTCTCTTTCCCTCGCCTGCCCACGCTTGTGGGAGCAGCAGGGAGTGCGGTGTGAGAGGTGTGGCGGGTGAACCAGAGGGCCTCCAGCAGCTGCCGCACACAGGGCAGCCACACACCCGCTCCACCACCACTGCCAGCATGCCCCTCCACCACCTCACCTCTCTCTCCGTGCATTTCCACCTGGGCTTGTTCATGCACGCTGGATGGCACAGGGGGCACAGCAGGGGAGAAGGCGAGGACGCATGGCGAGAGCAGCGTGTGCAGCAGAATGAAGGTCACAGGTTCAGCGTCTGCAGGCCCTGCACTGCCCACCACCGCAAAACACACCTCCACCAACTCCCTCGCACTCACTCCCTTCTCACCAGCTTCATTCCCACTCACTCCGCTCCCCTCAGGCTGCATGCACCCCTGATTCTGCAGCAGCGCCAGCAGCGCTGCCACCATGGCAATGTGCTGTGAAGACAGCACCGCCTCCACTCCCCACCACCCCTCCCCTCCCTGGCCCCCTCGCCCCCCCCACCCCGCCCCCACCCCTGGTGCTGGGCCTCCTCTCTCCGTGCTGCCCTCGCGCCACACCAGCGCCCCGACGCCTGCACGGGCTGTGGTGTACAAGCGGTGCGTGACAGGTGAGAGGGGTCTGCCTGCTGCCCTGGTGGAGAGCAAGCAAGCCGAGGAGGTCAGCAGCGGCAGGAAGGATGGGATGCAGGCAGATAACGCTGCTGCCGCTCCCGCTGCTGCTACTGCTGCCGATGATGGTGATGATGGCGGTGGTGCCATGGACGGTGATGATGGTGCTGCGGAGGTGTGGGTGACAAAGGGCGGGCACGCGTGGTTGTGGAGCAGCAGGCAGCCCAGGAGGCGCAGCATGCCGTGCAGGCAGCTCGCACTCGCCACACCCAGCGCACACGGCAAACGCGCTGCTGCTGCCAGCAGATGGAAGGTGGGTGAGGCGGGTGGGAGAAGTGCAGGTGGAGCGTGTGGGGCGGATGCAGGTGTGGGGGGCAATGCGCAGGGCAGCAGTCCAGATTGCAGGAGGGCGGATGTAATGGCGTCAATGAACGGAGGGCGCACACACGGCCCTTCCCCTGCCTGCGCCCCACTTTGCTGCCCGTGCGCTGCTGGCTCAGCTGCTGCATGGAGTGGTGTGGGCACAGCACGAGTGACAACAGTGGCCAGACAGTGCAGCACTGCTGCCACCGCTGCTGCTTCCTCTGCCACCCTCCTCATGCCCGCACCGTTCAAACCACTTCCCTCTCTCCCAACCCCACCATCCACTTCCATCTCGTCTGCCGGTGTGCCTTCCCGTGCCTGCCCATGCTGTTCTGTGCAAGAATGAGAGTGAGGGTGTGTGTGAGGGTGCGAGTGTGCGAGTGCGGCACGGAGGCCAGAGGAGAGGCGAGCAACCAGGGAATTCTGCAGCCAGCGCAGCGCCATGGGCAAAAGCGCAACCACCACGCTCCATCCAATATTGTCTCCCGTGTCCCTCTCTGCCTCAACGCTCTCCCCGTCACCATCCCCATTGCCCGCAGGCACCACGCCTCGGAGCCGTGGCAGCGCGCAGCACAGCGCCTCCAGCACCAGCACCGCCTCTCGCCCCACACACACCTCCGCTCCCCCCCACACGCCCTCCCCCTCCGCCTTGCCCCCCTCATGCCCAGCAGCAGTGGTGGCGGCGGGGATGGGGGGATCGAGGAAGCGAGCAAAGAAGAGGGAGTAGTCAGAGAAGAGGTGTGCGGTGAGGCCCTGGCGCGCTAGCACTCGCCACAGGGAGAGCACTGCCAACACTGCTGGGAGCGACGCCAGAGAAAGTGCGGAGGAGGAGGGCGGGCGCGGGAGGGGGAGGAGCAGCAGGTGGTGCAGGGTGAGGTGGATGAGGTCAGAGGATGCCACGTGGCGGGCGATCATTGGGCTGGCTGCACTGCACGCCTGGTGGGGTGGGCGGGTGTGTGAGGGAGTCAGGTAATGGAGTGGGTGGTGAATGGAGGAGGGGAAGAGGAGAGTGAGTGAGAAGCAGGAGGCAGGGGAGAATTGCATGGCAGCAAAAGGGATGTGGAACACTTGATGCATCTAAAGGACAATGAAGACAATTAAAAGAGGCGAGAACACGCAATGCAGAGAGGAGCCCATGTGAATGGCGTATGGCATGGCCATCCCAGTGCCCTGCCGTGCTTGCCTTGATAATGTCGCTTGCAGCAGCCAGCAGCTCAGGGCTGCTGGGGGCTGCTAGGATGGCCGAGAGGGGCGAGCGAGGGGCGGCCGAGGAGGAGGGGGTGGGCGGTGGGGGAAGCAGGTGGAGGGAGTGAGCGAGGGCGGTGGCAGCAGCGGGGGAGTGGTGGGCGATGCAGAGGGCCACGTGCAGGCACGGCAGGTGCAGGTGCGTGTGGTGCTGCAGAGGGGAGTGTGGCTGCGGGCAGTTGCACACGGAGGGGAAGAGGGGCATGGGGCATGTGGAGGGAAGGGGATGCGGGGGTAGAGGGTGACGCGGTTACACAGATTGGCAGTGGCTCATGCATGCAGAACTCTTATCATGAATAGCAGAGTGCACACATTTAGGGTTGAAGGTCTGCGTGAAAAACCGGGAGACATGAGGAGAACGGGTGCGGAGACCTGGAGCAGGTAGGCGAGGCGGGGCAGGATGCCCATGCGGATGAGCCCAGCGCACACATCCCTGCATGCCACGTTCGCATCACTCCCCACCGTTTGCTTGTCGCCCTCCCCTGCGCCCTCCATGCCCGCGCCAGCCAGCCCCATGCCCTCCATGCCCCCGCCCTCCTCCTCGTCCTCGTCCTCCCCATCGTCGCCATCAGCATCGGCAGGCAGCAGTGCCGCGGGCAGCAGCAGCTCAGAGCGAGCCACGTTGCGGCGCCAGTGGTGCCCGCGGGCAAAAGCAGGCAGCAGGGAGGGCGCGGAGGAGGGGGAGGAGGAGGCGGTGAGGGGCGCGGGTAGGAAAGAGGCGGCGGCCTTGGGCTTGTGCACAGGGGCTGTGGCTGTGATGGCCTCCCCACGCCACACACTCTGCTGGACGTAGAGTGAAGCATACCGTTGCACGGGGACACAGGCAGTGAGACGCCCATAAGGGGGATTGAAAGCGAGGTGAGAGAAAAAGGGAGGGGATGTGATGGAGAAATGAGGAGGGATGGTAGTCGCACAGATGGGGAGGTGGGGGGGACTGAGAGATAGTGACGGGTGATGGGTGCATGTAGCAGAGAAAACACTGGCAAAGAAAGCACTTGTCATCAAACCCGTGGGAATATGGAAAGGCAAGGCAGGGGGAGGCAGGTGGGCGGATGAAGGGCGAGGGGCAGGGAGGTGACCTGAGAGAGCGAGAAGAAGCGGTGGTTGGGGGCGAAGGAGAGGACGTGCAGGGCGAGGGCGAGCGCTGCTGCGATGACCTGAATGTGCTCGTGGTCCAATGCTAGCCTGCCCCGCCATGCACATGCACGCACCACACATGGGATGGCGGGCAGTCAGGTTGACCGGGGATGGACCCACGAGGGAAGGAGAGGGTGGTGGGTGCAGATGGGTGGAGTACAAGGGGGGAGCAGGTGGAGAGCAAGGTGTGAGGTGCACAGCACAAGGGCACGTGGTTTGGAGGGGTACATGAGAGTTCTGGTTGTGAGGGACAATGGTTGTGAGTGTGTGGGCGTGGGAATGGGAGTGGGAGTGCGAGAGAGGATGGTCCGACGGGTTTAGGGCAGCAGGAGGCTCACCGCAGGGCGAGCAGGAGCTGCACCTCGTGGCTCAGCGCATACGCCCACACCGCCTCCCAGTCCTCCTCCTCCTCCTCCTCCTCCATGCCCCCTCGCCCCACCTCCCCGTCTCCGCCTCCCATCATGCCCTCACCGTCCCTTTCACCCCGGCCTGTCTGTGCATGTGTTGCCCTTGAGAGCAGAGCAGAGAGCAGGGCGAGTCCAGCAGCGGCCTGGGCGGGCACGTGGCTGCGCGACAGCGCCACCGCCTCGCGCACCGTGTACCCCGCCCTCCCTGGCTGTGCTCCCGTCCTCAGCCAATCGCGCTCCGCCACGTGTCGCACCGCCAGGTCACGCACCGCCATGCCCTGCGGTGAGTCTGCAGGCGGAGGGATGGAAGATGGGGAGCGAGGAGGAGCAGAGGGAAAATAGAATGAAGAGGACACGGCATGGGACAAGTGAATCATGAAACGCTGGTGGCATCACAGTTGAGCAGACTGGCACCACACCATCATGCCATCATGCATGGCATCATGCATGGCACGGTACCCTGGTCAAACTGCATGGCAGCTTCAGCCGGCACCCCCAGAGCACTCTCTGCCTCGCGTGCCACGTCAGCAGGGACTGGCCGCCCATCCATGGCAAACCGCACACTGCGAATGCACTCCACTCGCTGCTCCCACGTGGCAGGGCGGTCATGCTGACGTGGCACTGAAGGACCACTGGCAGGTGCATGGTGCGAGAGAGGCTGCTGGGAGGACTGTAGTGATGCACCGCCATTGTCCCCACTGCTGCCACCATCCACCTGCATTTCCTCCTGCTGTTGCTTCTCCTCCCCCGCCCCACCACTGCCTGCTCCACCACTCACTCCCTCCGGCCTGCTCCCTTGCCCTGCACCCAACCCTCTGCGCCGCTCCTCCTTCTCCCTGCCTCGCCGCCTGAGCATGTCCAGAGCCCCCGGGGGCAGGCGTGCCATGAGCTCCGCCTGTGCCTCCGCTATCTGTGCTGCACTCATGCCGCTCACCACCCCCCTGTTCGCCTCGTCTATCTCCCTCTGCTCCTTCGTCTCCCCCACCCCGCCGCCACCACCACCACCAACCACCGGTGCAGCCGTGTCGCTCCGTGCTGGACTGCCCCCAGGCACCGCAGCAACAGCACCTTCCGCCCCTGCTCCTGCAACAGCAGCACGAGCGATTCGCCCCTCCCTCGCTACCCTCTCTCTATCGCTCACACGCGCTCCCCCGGCCTGCCCGCCCACTGCCTCCATTCCCCCATCCACACCCATTGCCTCTCCCTCCACCGCCCCCATCCCCCCCTCCTCCCTCACTCTCGCCCCTTCCTTCTCCCCTCCCCTCCTCCCCAGCCCCCCGTCCACCCCCATGCCGCCCCTGTTCCACTCCGCCTCTTGATGCGTGCCTGCTGCCCCTCTCCCCCCCGCAACCGCCTGCTGTGGGCGCAGAGGCACGGCGGATGCGGCAGCAGCAGCAGGGGGGGGCAGCACGGAGGGGTCGTGGGGAGGGCTCGAGGCAGCGAGGGGGGACGCATGAACCACTGCCGGCTGCCAGTGCTGTGGGAGTGGGAGGTGCACGGAGTTTGCAAGGGGGCAAGAGTTCAACACAACCAGGGGTTTAGGGTGACCAGGGGTTCGGGGCGAGCAGGAAGGGGTTTAAGGAGAACAGGGGTTAACTAGACCAGGAATTAGGGCGAGAGGGGGTTAAGGGTGAGGAGGGGTATAAGGCGAAAGGGGGTTTACGGCAAAGGGGTTTCTAGGCCGAACATGAGCCGGGGTTAGCCTGCCAGTAAATCACTACAACCCACACCCACTCTGCAGCCTCGCCCCACTACAAGCACCAACGCTCCCCCCTTCCAACCGCACACGTTTCTCTTTACCCCCCCAGCACGCACAGGGCCCTCTGCACGGTGGCGGGCGACGGGGAAGGCGAGGGCGGACATGGGCAGGGGGACAACGGGCGCGGAGGGGCGCGCAGGGGCGTCGCCAAAGCCCTTCTCGCGGATTCCGCTCAGCACAGTGAGCGGACGGTACTCCCCCTCGCCTCCCCCGCCCTGTAATCCGTCCAGCCCCATGCTCCTCTGCTCCTCCTCCCGCTGCTGCTGCTGTTGGCGCTGCTGCTTCCGCCTCTGCAGCTGCTGCCTTTCTTGCTGCTTCCGCCGCTGCTGCTCCTCGCTGCCGCTCCCCCGCCCTCCTCCCCGTGCCGACTGCACAGCTGTGACCGATCTTCCCCCTGAAGCTGCAGAGGCAGGAAGAAGGGGGAGGGGAGGACGAAAAGACGGAGTGAGGTCGGAAGGAAAGAAGCGGGTGGATAGGCCCGATGGAGGGCAGCCATGGAGAGTGAGCGCACACGCACGACAGCACGCACCAGTATCGGCGGACTGCGCGTCACCGTCCGCGCTATTGAGTCGCACGACAGTGGCGGCGGCCGGCTGCCGGCCCGCCATGAACTCCGCCTGCTGCCGTTCTAGATCCTCGTCGCTCATGTCGCCCTGCCGCAACCCACCACGCGACGCCATCGATAGGCAATCGGTGCCGCCGAAAGGGGTTTGCGATTATCTGTGGAAAGAGGGAGCTGCGCGGGCACGACGGCAGTGCTCTCCGGAGCGTAGAGTGGGCGAACTGTCGACAAGCATCGGGTGGATCGACAGACAAATTCCCAACAACTGCTGTTGTGTGCAAAGCAAGATGCTCAATACGGAGTGGGATACATGTGTATGAATCTCAACCCAGATTTCGCGAAACGGTTACGGGTGTTGCGATGACGGAATTGGACAGATTTCTCGAACGAATATTGGCGACAAGTGTGACACCACTTCCAGCTCTCGCTCGGAACGACTGACCCAACAAAACCTTTGTCCAACAAATCCCTCCTCCCCTTGCTCGGACCATCCATTGTCACCATCCCGAATCCGTTTCCTCCCTATATCCCTCCCCTCACCGCCACGCGCTCATCTCCCCGCCCACCGCATCTTTTCCGCCGCGCGAATCCGCCATGGCGGCCGCAGCTGCGAGTGAGTCCGTGCGCGCCCGTTCGCACGCGATGCGCTGTCCGCTGCGCGCCATGCATCCCCGCTAGTTCTCGCCTTAATCACGGTGTTTCAGACGTGTTCTTAGATTCCGCAATACGACCACTCGCTGGTCAGAGGCGCTTTTTCATATTTTCCAATATAACTGTACGCTGCCTGCGTACGCGAGCTCAGATTCCCACCCCCCCCCCCCCCCCCCCCCCCACCCCTTCTCTATCGCCCAGGTGCGTGTCGGCTAGCCGCCCTTCCCGCATGCTTCTCCGCGTCTCGCGGCAGTCGACAAACCGCCGAGCGCCGAGCGTGCTGGTCGCCGCAGGAGGCGGGCGGGCGATGCGGGGTGCGAGTGGTGGCGATGGCGAAAGGCGGGAAGGGCGGGAAGAAGAAGGGCGGTTCGGCAATCCCGAAGGCGGGGCAGGGGAAGAAGAGCGCGGAGGAGGGTGCGGCCGTGGACGAGTCGCGACCGCCGTACATGAATGCTGACATCATCATGCACTCGCTCGAGCTCATCGACAGGTTGGCGGCCATGGCAGGGGATGGGATTGGATCGGATTGGGTAGGATGCTATGACATGACATGGGATGGGATGCGATGGGGTGGGATGTGCCATATTCATTACACCCTGTGTGCGCCATGTGCTCTGTGCTGCTGGCATCGCCTCATGCTGCATCGTCCGCACCATCGCATTCGCCTCGGCCTCCCTGCCTCCGCTTTAACCTCCCATTTGCACTCGACACGCACTCCCAGCCACCCAACACCCCTTACCCCATCCCCTTCTTGCTTCCCTCCTCTCCCTCCTCCCTCCCCCCCCCTTTCAACCCGGGTGCACCTGCCCCAGCTACTACCGGGCGACGGGGAGGCCAGTGTTTGACAAGCCGGTGGAGGTGGTGGAGGCGGCCAAGGAGCTGTGGAGCGCACCGTTCCTCGTGCTCTCCCATGGCACCGAGGATGACCCCCTCTTCAACTATGGTGCGCTGCCATGCCATGCCATGCCATGGGGTGGGCATGCCCTGGCATGGCATGGCATGATTTGGAATGAGATGAGGCATCACCATGCCATGTCACTCCGCTGCTGGGATTATCGTCTCCACGATGCATGCGCTGTGCGCTGCAGCCTTGCTGTCACTGCATGTCCCCACGCCCATCACAGCACCATCGCACATATTGGCGCCATGCTGCTCCGCGTCAGATCCCCCTCCTTTGCCCTCCTCCATCCCCTCGACCAAACTCCCATCTCTGGTTCCCCCCTCCCCCCCCACCCCCCACACGCCCACCTCCCCCACGCCCAGCGAACGAGAGCGCCCTGCGAGCGTTTGAGAGCACGTGGGGCGAGTTCACGGCGCTGCCGTCGCGCTACTCCTCGCCCGACCCCGACTCGCCCACACGCAAGGAGCTGCTGCAGCAGGCCGAGGAGGTAAGGGGGGCTGAGGGGGGGAGGGGGAAATAGGAGTTGGGAGTGGGGGGGGAGGAAGGGTTGGTGGGGAATGTTAGGGTTGTGGACGTTCCAATGGCACGAGGGGGATGATGGAGTGAGGAGTGAGGGGCAGCAGGATGTGAGTGCTGCTGGTAGTGGGAGCAGGCTGTGAGAGTTGAGCAACGGAGGCTTTCGCATGTGATGAATCTACACGCTTGCACAATTATTCTCCCCCTCCGATCTCCTTAGTCCCCACTTTCCACGTGAAACCACATGCGTGTGTGTGCATGCCATGCTGTGGCCCGTGAGCAGAAGCCCACGGATCTGAAGGGGTTGGTGCGAGTGTCTACCAAGGGGGCCAAGTTTGAGATCGATGACGGTGTCTGTGCGTGCCCTCGCCTCATGCTGCCCCATGTCTCCACACCACTCTCTTGCCTGGATAAGTCTTGAAATGTTCTTGTTCCATGCGCCCATGCGTCGATTGTCCTTCCGTTTCCCTCTCCTTGGACCCCATTTGCTTTGTCTCGGCCATTGAAAGCACGACCTGTTCACACTGCTTTTTCAACCTCACTTATATAATCTGTCTGCACATGTCCCTGCTGCTGCTGTCTCTGCTCCTCTCTCACCCCCCCTTGCTTCTCCTCGTTCACTCACGCTCGTTCTCCTTCTCCCCTTCCCCAACTAACCAGTGTGGACGCTCGTGGCGACAGATGGCGAGCGCTTTGGGCAGGTACCACTTGGCTCCCGCGTTGCACTGCACCGTGCTCGTGCACTTGGGGGTGCACGCACACACATGCACACACACGCACTCGCACGCACACGCACACACACACACACACATACACACACACGCACACACACACACGCGCGCGCGCGCGTACACACGCAAACGGACACACGCACACGTGTAAACACACACGCGCACACACACACACGCACATGGACAAACACACATGCACATGCACACACACATACAGACTACACACATACACACATGCACACACATGTCCACACATGCACACACGCACGTGCACACACACATGCACACACGCATAGCACATACACACACCCACGCACACACACATGCACACAAGCACACACACACGCACACACACACGCGCACGCACACACACACTCACGCATGTGCACGCGCGTTCGCATACACGAAGAAATTCATCCACATATGTGCCCCTGGCCACTTGCCACTATCCCTTGGCTCCACCCTCCCTCTGCCATCTTCTAATCGCCCTCCCGCCATGCAGGCGGCAGTGATTCGCGAGTGGCACCTGCTGGACCCCCCCAAGGATGACCAGGAGCAAGGCGCAGCCCCTGATAGCAGCGCAGCAGCCACTGAGCCAGCAGCGGCAAGCAGCGGTGGCAGCAGTGCTGCACAAGGGAACACACAAGAGGAATCGTGAAGGCGGCAGCAAGGCTGTGAGCCCTGAGCCAATGGCTGTGTTGAATCAGGCTGCTAGTGAATTACTGGCCGTATACTGGCTGTCATTGATAAGTCCGCTGGTTGCACCAGGGGACAAGTTCAATATGGGAAGGAATCTGTAGTAGGAGGTGATGTAGCATTTGCTTGTTTGTTGCCTTCTGTTTGCCTAGCTGACTTGCAGGCCCTCAGTTATCAGGGTAAAAGATCCTGAATGCCCTGATTTCAGGATCCCTCTGGTGGTCCAGCACTGGAAAATCAGTATTGTTTAAAATATAGCACTGACTATTCAGTATTCTCTTGGAGATGCACCCTGACAAATCAGGATTGAGGTGTACACGTAACCCTGAGAATTTTTTGGGACTAGGGTTCAAAACCACGGTTAGGACGCGGCACCTCTAGGGAGGAAGCCACGATCGATCCTGAGTGGGGATCGATCCTGGCTTGTACAGTGAAATTGCGAAATCACCACCAGGCTGGTATCCGGATTCGTCATAGCTCGCAAGTGTATACTAAATTGGTGCCCAAAATGGTGGCACCTCTGGCTATATTTTCAGTTGCTGGTGGTGGGCCCGGAGAGTCTGCAGTACCAGGATATAAATAGGGGAAAATATGTCAATGGTAACTTACATGGGGAATTATAACGCGTACGGTAGCGATTTCAACGTGTTTAGTAACTCGTTTAACGCGTTTGGTAACTCGCTTAACACGTTTGGTAACTCGCTTAACGCGTATGGTAACTATACACTAGCAGCCTATCACGCGAATGGTAACTAGAAGAAACCCTCGCCCAAAATGATCGTCATTCTGGTTTTTCCCGCTCGCGTCAGAATAAATTGACAAATGTCAGAATCCCAACCACTAGACCATTGGGATAAAAGGGCTTGTTAAGTAGCGGGTCAGTGCGCCCATAACCCCCCAGGCCAACATGCCTGTAACCCTTCCCTTAGGATCAATCGGGTATCACCAGTGGACCTCTGATAACAAATCCTGAAGCAGAAACCTCTGACACACTCTCACAAATTCTGAAATTCTGACACACTTTCCGAAATTCTGACCCACTTTCCGATTTTTAAGCTAATTGCAAAAACGTAACTGTTGTGAAAACAACGTTTCTTACATAAATGATATTCTGGCGCTCTTTTCCGCAAACTGTTTGTACTTCATTCTATCGTGCAGCCGGGGAAAACAAATATATACCCCTTTCAGATGGCAAATGAATTTGAGAGGCGACCCTATGTTAAAATACCTAGGCAAGAGTGATTGTATTAGGTCAAGGTGGGTACAAGACTACAATGTCGAGGGAAATTGTGTACCCCCTAAAGCTAGCCCCAATACAGCCTAACTAAACAATAAGCATATGGTTTGACACACCCCCATAGGCGAAATAGGGGATAGCCAGAGCAAGGACAATGGTCACAAGACCAGTCAAGAGAAGAAACAAAGCACAGCTCAGGGTGGATCACAAAGTCACCACACACTCTGAGCACAAGCAAGAGGCCACAAGGCCAGTTCACACGCAGAGTTATAAAAGCACAAGCAATACAGTGATCACAGTACAGGTAAAGCCTACAGTAAGTGAGGAAACGTAGGCACAAGGCCCAACAAGGTACAAAAGCGCTGATGATCACCAGGCGGAAGTGCCTTGGTGAAAATATCAGCAGTGTTGGCCCGAGTGGCCACGTAAGCAAGACGAAGCTGACCACGCTGCTGCAACTCTCGAGCCAGGAAGTAACGCAGAGCGATATGCTTCGTTCTGTGCTCCAGTCTGTGCTCCTGACACAAGGCAATGGCGGCCTTGTTGTCGACGTACAGCACTGGAGGAGAACGAGGCCGCTCTCCCAGGTCGGTCAGTAGGTAGGTGAGCCAGCGTAACTCCTGTGCAGCCATGGCTGTGGCGTAGATCTCAGCCTCACAACTGGAGCCGAGAACGGAAGACGAGCGTGTAGAACGCCAAGAAACAGAGCCAGAGCCAATGCTGAAGGTGTAACCCTGTGACGACCGCTGCGTAGCCTGGTCGTCAACCCAAGAAGCGTCCGAGTGACCAGTGAGGACAACGTCGTCCCGTCCTCCAAGCACAAGCCCCATGCCCGATGTACTGCACAAGTAGCGTAGTGCCCTCTTAGCAGCATCCATGTGCACCTTTCGGTGCCGACCAGGAGCCACGTAGCGAGCCAGAAGGCCAAGAGGGTACGCAAGGTCAGGACGAGTGCAGGTCATCAGGTACATGAGGCAGCCCACTAGCTCTGGGTAAGGACCACTCGGCTCTACGGACTCGTCCGAAGGTGGAGCTGAGAGCGAGTGACCTGTAGCCAGAGGAGTGGCCTGTGCTGAGGACCAGGTGAAGCCGAAGCGCTGAAGGACCTGATGCACCATGTGTGACTGAGTCAGTGTGATGGTGCGGCGTGCTCTGTCCCGGGTGATCTGCAAGCCAAGGTAGCTGCGCAGCTCACCCAGGTCTGTGCACGTGTGTCTCTTCTGCAGCTCCGACTTCACCAGGGCGAGAGCCTCAGTGTCAGGAGTGGCAAAGACCAAGTCGTCGACGTACACGAGGATGTAGAACGGCGGCAGCGAAGTGTCGGTGCGCAGAAACAGCGAGGGGTCAGCAGTCGACGGAGCAAACCAAAGAGCCGCAAGTGTCGTCCTCAGTGTGTCGTGCCACTCACGCGGCGCCTGACGGAGACTGTAGACTGGCCGCCGGAGGCTCCACTGGGTACCAGGAGGGAACGACCCAGTGAAGCCAGGAGGGCGGCGCAGCCAGATCTCCTCGTGCAGGCTGCCTTGTAAGAAAGCTGTGCTGAAGTCAAGAGAGTGAAGCTCGTAGTCACGCTGAGCAGCAACGTGCAGCAGCACCCGAAGAGTGGTCATCTTTGGGGTGGGGGAGAAGGTCTGGAAGAAGTCAACTCCCTCTCGCTGACTGAAACCTCGAGCAACGTAACGAGCCTTGAAGACAGGCGGAGAACCTGGTGGCCGCTTCACCCTGAAAATCCACATGCCACTGACGATGTTCGCCCCAGGAGGGGGAACCTCGTCGACGTAGGTGCCTGTGGACTTCCAGGATGCCATCTCTGCGTCCATGGCTGTCTGCCACTGAGAGGAGTACTCACCCGCGATCGCCTCAGCGTAAGAGCGCGGGGTCGGGATGTCTGGAGCATCCGGGTCTCCCTCAGGGGCAAGCAGCATGGACACGAGATGAGGCGCAGCGGCTGCAAGACACTCAATGTCCTCCTGCCTGTCCTCAAGGACGTCCGTGCCAAGAGCACACTCACCCCCGACGGACGGAGGACAGACAGACTCAGACTCAGCAACAAGACTAGCGGCGTAGTCTAGACGACAGGCAGCAGCAAAGTCGACAAGCTCAGCGACTAGGGCAGACGCAGTAGTGGACTCAATCGACGGGTCAGTGACAATAGTGGCTAACAGACGTGTGACCGTAGGGTGCTCAGTACGAAACTGGTCAGACTCAGGGTCGGCAGCGACAGGCAGAGAGGACTCAGGAGGGGACGGCAAAGGAACACAAGGCGAAGAAGAGGAAAGACGACGGACTACAAGGTGGGTGCCTGGAACAGCCGGCTGACGCTGACGAGGAACACGACGACCAGAACGACCAGAACGGACAGGCGAGAGAGGACGCGACGCAGGCTCACGACGCTCAGCAAGACCTCCTGACTGCTCAGTGTAAGGAGAAGGAGCAGGCAGGGGTGAGCCAGGCTGTAACGGAAGACCAGTAGACGACGGGAGGCTAACAACCTGGCGAAGCACGGAGGCAGGTGGTGGCAGAGACGACGGAGAAGGCGGAGCAAAGAACAGGCGTGGCTGCGCAGCGCCACCAGCACCAGCGGCTCCAGCACCCTCAGCAGCTCCAGCACCCTCAGCAGCTCCAGCACCCCCAGCAGCTCCAGTACCTCCAGCAGCTCCAGCACCCTCAGCAGCTCCAGCACCCTCAGTAGCTCCAGCACCCTCAGCAGCTCCAGCACCCTCAGCAGCTCCAGCACCCTCAGCAGAAGGACCCCTAGATCCAGCACCTCCAGTCCCAGGGTCACCAGCCTCAGTGTCTCCAGCAGCAGTACCCCCAGACCCAAGGTCTCCACCAGGAGTACCCTCAGGCTCAGCAGCACTTCCAGCCCCAGCAGCTCCAGTACCTCCAGTACGAGCACCTCCGGGACCAGCACCACTCCCAGCTCCAGTGACGACAGTAGAAGTACCTCCAGCAGCAGAGCCCCGAGCTCCAGAAGCGCGACCCTGACGGCAACCGTACCACTCGTGCAGCTGCTGTGAGGTGAGAGGCACACGTGCACAAAGACGGCCTTTCCAAGGAGACCGCTGAGCAGCAGTCCCATCACCCCCAGACTCAGCACCCCCAGGCTCCTCACACGCAGGCTCAGCACCCCCAGGCTCAGCACCCCCAGGCTCCTCACGCTCAGACTCCGCACCCCCAGGCTCAGCACCCCCAGGCTCCTCACGCTCAGGCTCCGCACCCCCAGGCTCAACACCCCCAGAGACAGCACCCCGAGCAGGACCACCCCCAACAGGACCTGAGTCACCAGTGACCTCAACAGGCGCAGGCATAGGAGGGTCTACCTGAGAAACACCTGAAGGAGCAGGACCTGGCGTGGGGAGGGATCTACCTGGGGAGGACCTGGAGCGAGAAAGAGCGACGGGGGGGGGGGCGAGGAGCAGTGCGGTAGGGAAAGAGACGGTAAAAGGGGACGGACTCGTCAAAGGTGACGTCCTGAGACGCAAAGACACGGCGCGTGGCTGGGTCGTAGAACTGCCAGCCAGGCGCATCAGGGACAAAGCCAAGGAAGACGCAGAGAATGGCGCGAGGGGAGAGCTTGTCCGCGGTGGTATCGCGGACAAAGGCACGAGCACCCCAGACTCGGAAACGCGACGCATCGCCAACCTTCCCCGTCCAACGCAGTGTGGGCGAGGTCTCTGGCACGGAGACACGGGGCCAGAGTTTGAGCTGATGCGCGGCGTACCGGACCGCAAACGACCACAGAAAATGGGGGGCAGCCGCATGGATCATGGAGGTACGAGCGACCTCCATGACTAAGCCAATGCGGCGCTCAGCAACCCCATTCTGCTGCGGAGAGGCGGGAAGCGTGAACGTCTGGCGGATGCCGTGCTCCGCACAGTAGGCCGCCAAGAGGTCTGAGGAGAACTCACCACCTCTGTCAGAGTGCAGACGCAGGACAGGAAAGTCCGACTGGAACCGCTCACGGAGCTGGAGACGAACAGCGCGGATCCAGGGGATCAGAACATCAGGGACCTCACCCTTGGTGCGCAAGGGGAAGACCGTGGTGTAACGCGTGTAGTCGTCGACGACCAGCATGAAGTACCGCTCGTGGCCCTGTCCCCGGACGCGGGCTTGGCCCCACACGTCCAGGTGGAGAGTCTGCAGTGGAGCCTCTGTGGGAGGGAACGAGAAGGAGTGAGGAGCGGCGCGCTGCCGCCCCTCGACGCAAGGAATGCAGGGCGGCGCAGGCGAGGGAGGGAGGGCAGGCAGAGACCTGGGAAGGCCAGAGACCAGGAAGCGAGAGTGCATGCTACGAAGGCGAGGCAGGGAGGGGTGACCAAGGCGGTGGTGCCACAGGAGAGTGTCGTGCGACAGCCGGCGACACTCACACTGGGTAGCTACCTGAGCAGACGCGTACAGCTGGGGAGACAACGGGGTGTAGCGCGACGCAGTGGTGAGGGTGTACAGACTGGACCCAGGCGCACGTGTGAACGTGGCCAGGTGACGGCCTGTCCGGGAGCACGTGCAGATCGCCACTCGCTGTCCTCCAGGAGTAAAGGTGTCAACCCAGTGATCCTGAAGGACGGCGTTGCTCACCAGGTTCGTAGAGAACGAGGGGAGGTGGAGACCTGACAGCTCACCAGACGGGACCGCCGGGCACGGAAGCACAGTGGTGGACCGTGCAAGCACTGGGCCCCCAGAGGGGTCAGCCAGTGAGACAGGGACAGGCCGACGAAGGGGAGTGATTGTGGTGCTGTCGCGAAAGAAGCAGCGGGAAGCACCAGAGTCAAGTGTAAAGGTGTGCAAGGCCTGAGCGGACGTAGTACCAGGGAGAGCAGACTCACTAGCACCTAGGGCTGCAGGCGCTATACCTGGGTCTATACCGGGGTCAGGCGGCACACACAAGTAGCAGTCACCCTCAGCACTAACAGTCAATGCATACATGGCAGCAAGGATTGCATCATAGTCAAGATCAAAGATAGGTACATCACGCCTAAGCAGATCTGCCCAGTTGGGAAATTCAGTAGCATCAGGAAACTTGGCGCGCCAGACGTCGCTGAGCCTAGCGAAGCAGCGGTACTCAGTGTGAAAGCTGTTGCATGGGCGACCCTTACGGGGACCAGTGAGAACGACATAGGGGCAGCGACCAGGACCCCCAGACGCCCCACGCCCGGCATACCAGTCATGGAGCTGCTGAGAAGAGGGGGTCGGGCGCTGCTGCTGCTGCTGCTGCTGCTGCTGGCCCCCACTGGAACTCCCCTTCTGGCCGGTCCCACTCCCTCCCCCACCTCCCCCGCCACCACCACTGCCTCCTCCCCCACTACCTCCGTTGCCACCTCCACCACTCCCGGTTCCACCGCCGCCCCACCCACCTCCTCCACCCCCACGACCACCCCCACCACCGCCACCACCCCCGCCGCCTCCACCACCGCTCCCTCCACGGCCACCGCCACCACCCCTGCCACCCTTGCCGCCCCTGCCACTGCCGCGCTTCCCACCAGGAGCGGAAGCCGCTGCAACCTTCTCAGCACCGAGGAGGTCGACTGCAGCAGCAGCTGAGGCGTAGGAGGGGGCAAGAGGGGAGGGGGAGCACCCCTCAAAGAGGGGAGTGCGTGGAGTGCCACGGGCAGCACCTACAGCGAGGATGTTCTTCTCTGCTGCTAGGAGCTGCTGCTCGAAGTCGGCTAGGGTGATAGTGGTAGGGTCCTTGGCGAGGAAATGGTCCCTGACCGAGCTAAGAGTGTCAGGGAGGCGAGTGACGAGGATGTAGAGGGTAAAGTACAGCGGTGGGGTGTTCGTGGCGAGGAACTCGTCGGTAAGAGCGGCACGAAAGCGGGAGTCACTAACGCGGAGGTGAGAGATGAGGTCCTCAGCGGTGGTAAACGAGGACAGGTCTGGGAACAGGTAGGGCAGGATGAGGCGTCCTACGGCTGTAGTGGCTGGGGAGGAATAGCGCGCAACTACAGCGTCGTACAGCGCCTTAGCAGTCTTGTGCTGACTAAAATGCGCGCGCTCAGTGATCGGCAGGTGGTTGCGGATAGCGAGGCGCGCAGCAGCATCGCGAGTCTGCCACTGTGAGCGGTCGAGAGCAGTAGCACTGTCAGCAGGAGCAGGGGCAGTGCCAGACGCGTGATCGAACAGAGAAACGCCGTCTTTGGCATCCGTCATGAGAAACAGCTGCAGATCGTCAAGCCAAGTGGCAAATTCTATCGGGCGACCGTCAGGCTCGAATGCGAGAACGTTAAGTGTCGCCATGATGGGAGTGTTTGTTCAAGACAGGCAGGCGCAAGGCAGGCAGGCGCACTACAGGCAGGCAGGCGCAAGGCAGGCAGGCGCACCCCAGGCAAGGCGCAAGGCAGGCAAGGCGCACGGTTAGAGCGGACGCGTGGCACACGGGCGGCGAAGTGCGCAGGGCGAGGCGGCAGGCCACTCGCGGGCTGGCAGGGCGCAATGCGGGCAGTGTGCGGGCGGTGCGCGGGCTGCGCGCAGGCGGTGCGCGGGCTGCGCGCGGGCGGTGCGCGGTCTGCGCTCTGGCTGCGCGGGCGGGCTGCGCTGGCTCGGCGCGGGCTGCGCGGGCGTGCGCGGGGCAGCTGCGGGCCGTGCGCGGGGCCGCGCGGGCTCAGGGCGGGCTGTGCGGGCGACGTGCGGGGCGCGACGCGGCTGGCAGCAGCAGCGCGCGCGCTAAAAAAAAAGCTACGCGCGCGCGCATAGCTTGACACCCTAAACTCCTTGCGAGAAGGCGATTATGGTTAAAAAAATAAAACATGTAATTCTAAAGAGGTGTATTTTTCCCACATGAAAAAATTCTCCAATGTTGCAGTAATTACAAAAAGTAAAAGCCACAAGGTCCTTTCGGGGAATGTTTTTTTTTATAATTTTGCAAGTTTGCAATCATGCTATCCAAAATAAGTTTTTTACCGTTTTTGTACGAGCTACGTATATATTTAAAACGGCTCTGAAACTTTTTGGTCCGTGGTAATAGAATAAACGGGGTCCTTCAAAGTCGCGGGGGACTTGTTAAAAAAATATAAAACCGTGTGTAAAAGCTTTCAAACTCGATAAATTCCTCTTTATCAGGATCATTTCGGCGGGAGTTTCATGTAGTTACCATTCGCGTGATGTGCTGCTAGTGTATAGTTACCATACGCGTTAAGCGAGTTACCAAACGTGTTAAGAAAGTTACCAAACGCGTTAAGCGAGTTACCAAACGCGTTAAAATCGTTACCGTACGCGTTATAGTGCCCCATGTAAGTTACCATTGACATATTTTCTCTATAAATAGCAATCCTAGCTAGCCATGTACTCTGAGGGGTACATTCCCTTATTAACTGCAGGGGCAACGCGCGGCTACTACTACTACTACTACTCGTGCTACTGCTGCTGCTTGTGGAGGTGCTGCTGGGAGTGCTGGAGGTGCGGCCGCCCAGCCCCACTGAGCCGCCCTGCTGCTGCTACTACTACTACTGCTGCTACTCGTGCTACTGCTGCTGCTGGTGGAGGTGCTGCTGGGAGTGCTGGAGGTGCTGCTGTTGCTGGAGGAGCTGGAGGTGCTGGACCTACTCCTCACCGTCGCTGTCTGTCATGGCCACTATCGCGGCAGTTGCTGCGGCCAGGGGTGGACAGCAGCGGGCACTGCCTCTCCCGGACGACCCCACCCCTCAGCAGCTTCGTGAGTGGGTTGTTCAGCGAGGAAGGCCTGGCGGTGGAGGTTATCGGTGTGTTAAGGCTGCTGCTCTTGGTGCTAGTGAGTCTGCTGCCACTCCAGGTGCTAGTGAGTCTGCTGCCGCTCCATGTGCTAGTGAGTCTGTTGCATCTCTAGGTGCTAGTGCGTCTACTGCCACAGGTCCTGCCTCCGCTGAGGTCTTGCACACTTTCACACTTGACTCAGGCGCGTCACGTTGCTTCTTTCGTGATTGCACCACAGTCACACCACTCACAGCACCTGTCCCAGTCTCACTGGCTGACCCCTCTGGGGGCCGAGTAGTTGCGAGAGCCTCCACGGTCCTCCCTTGTCCAGCAGTCCCCTCCGGTTCTCTGTCAGGTCTCCACCTCCCCACGTTCTCGACGAACTTGGTGAGCAACGCTGCCATTCAGGATGTCTGGGTTGATACCTTTGTTCCTGGAGGGCAGCGTGTGGCGATCTGTACGTGCTCCCGGACTGACCGTCACCTGGCTACGTTCACTCGACAGCCTGGGTCTAGTCTGTACACACTGACCACTGCGTCTACACAGGTGGCTGAGTCAGGTCAGGTTGCTGCGTCGAGTCGGGCGTCTGCGTAGGGACAGTTAGCTGCGTCTTGCTCGTGCATAGTACTCAGCGCTGGCACCACCGTCTTGGTCACCCCTCCCTGCCGCGTCTACGCAGTATGCACTCCCATCTCCTTGTCTCTGGCCTCCCCAGGACCCTGCCCCCCCTTCCGCGCTCGCTTGCCCCGCCGTGCCTTCCTTGCGTCGAGGGGCGACAGCGCGCCGCTCCTCACTCCTCCGAGTTTCCTCCGACCACTGCTCCTCTGCAGACTCTCCACCTGGACGTGTGGGGCTCGGCCCCAGTCGGTGGAACAGACCAGGAGCGCTACTTTCTGCTGGTTGTTGACGACTACACACGCTACACCACCGTCTTCCCCTTGCGGCGCAAGGCGGATGTCAGTGGTGTCCTGATCCCCTAGATCCGTGCTACTCGTCACCAGCTGCGCGAGCGGTTTCGGCGGGACTTCCCAGTTCTGCGTCTGCACTCTGACAGGGGTGGTGAGTTCTCCTCTGGCGTCCTTGAGACGTTCTGTCAGGACGAGGGCATCGCCCAGTCGTTCACGCTTCCGGCCTCTCCGCAGCAAAGTGGGATCGCTGAGCGTCGCATTGGCCTGATCATGGAGGTTGCTCGTACCTCCATGATCCATGCGGCTGCTCCCCATGTCCTGTGGCCGTTTGCGGTCCGATACGCCGCGCATCAGCTCAACCTCTGGCCCCGTGTCTCTGCTCCAGAGACCTCGCCCACACTCCGTTGGACGGGACAGCCTGGTGATGCGTCGTCGTTTTGGGTCTGTGGCGCGCTCTCCCTTGTTCGCGATACCAAAGCGAGCAAGCTCTCTCCTCGCACTCTCCGCTGTGTCTTCATGGGCTTCCCCACCGACGCCCCGCCCTGGCAGTTCTACCACCCTGCCTCGCGTCGTGTTCTGTCCTCTCAGGACGTCACCTTTGACGAGTCGGTCTGTTACTACCGACTTCACCCGCACGCGTCCCACCCGGTCCCCCTCGCGCCTCTCTTCCTGGTACCAGTCCCCCCCCGGTAGACCCCCTTCTCCCACAGGGTCCTGCTCCCTCAGGTGTGTCTCAGGTAGACCCACCCCCCTTGGATGAGCCAGTGGAGATCTCTTCTGACTCCTCTGACCCAGCTGAGGGGAGTGACACCGCCGCCGACGACACGGCGACCACTCGCCGCACTCCTCGCTTGGAGACCCCCCCGGGTTTCCCGCCTCGGCCGTCTTCGCCACCTCCGCAGCCTGCTGCTGTGGACTTTGGAGCTGAGACTGCTGGAGCTGGGCCTGCGGTTGGTACGTCTGGGGGTGTCCGCTCTCCTCGTTTGGCTTCCCCCCCCCGGTTTCCCGCCTCTGCAACTTTCTGCAGTGGACACTGGAGCTGAGACTGAGGGTGCAGGGACTGAGAGTACTGAGCCTGCGGGTGCTGGGACTGAGGGCACTGAGCCTGCGGGTGCTGGGACTGAGGGTACTGAGACTTTGGGTGCTGACTCTGGGGGTGCTGAGACTTCGGGTGCTGACTCTGGGGGTGCTGGGAGTCCTTCTGGAGGTCCTGGAGCTGGAGGTACTGGAGCTACTAGGCCTGGAGGTACTACTGGAGGTACTCGAGGTACTACTAGTGCTGGAGGTACTGGAGCTGCTGCTGGTGCTGGAGGTGCTAGAGCTACCACTACTGTAGGTACTGGAGCTGGACAGCCACCGCAACCTGCTCTACTTGAGACGCTCTCGCCGCAGGCGATTCGTTCGTGGGTCGTTCGCCGAGGCAGTCCTGGTGGTGGAGGGTATGGTCCTGCTGGTGCTGGAGCTACTAGTCCAGGAGGTGCTGCTGGTGCTGGAGGTGCTGGAGGCACTACTGGAGGAACTAGAGATGCTACGAGTGCTGGAGGTACTGGAGCTGCTAGGCCTGGAGGTGCTGGAGGTGCTGCTGGTGCTGGGGGTACTGGAGCTGCTGCTGGTGCTGGAGGTACTAGAGCTGCTAGTACTGGAGGTACTGCCGGTGCTGGAGGTACTGGAGCTGCTGGTGCTGGAGGTACTACTGTTATTGGAGGTGCTGGGGGTGCTGGAGCTGCTGGCACTGGAGGTGCTGGTGCTACTAGTGCTGGAGCTGCGGGAGCTGCTGACCCTGGAGGTGCTGGTGCTGCTGGTGCTGGAGGCGTTGGAGCTGGAGGTACTGGAGGTGCTGGAGCTACTGGTCCCGAAGGTGCTCGTACTGGAGGTGCTGGAGCTGCCGGAGCAGGTGGTGCTGCTGGTGCTGGAGGTACTGGAGGTGCTATTGGAGCTGCTCTCACAGGAGGTACTGGAGGTACTACTGGTGCTGGAGGCGCTGGAGCTGGAGCTGGAGGCACTGGAGGTGCTGGAGGTACTACTGGTGCTCGAGGTGCTGGCGCTGTCGGAGCTCGTGGTGCTGGAGGTGCTGGTGCTACTGGTGCTGGAGGTGTTGATGGGGGTACTGGAGGAGCTGCTCGTGCTGGAGGTACAGGAGCTGCTGGTGCTCTTCGCCACCTTCTCAGTCTTCCGCCCGGTGCTACTGACTTCCCTGTGGCAGGTACTACTCCCCCGTTGCGGTTTCCACCGGCGGACCAGTCACAGCCGCCGCTGCTACCGCACTCCCCACTGCCTGCTCCTGCTCCTTACACTGCGGTGACACAGTCCCTGACTGAGCGTCGAGAGCTTGAGACTCGTGCTTCCACCCCTGAGCGTCGAGAGCCTGAGTCTAACTTTGACCTTGAGCCTGAGCCTAGAGCTGCTGTCCGTGCTCGTGTTCCTCGTGTTCGTCGTCAGCGTGCTCCGGCTGTCCCCGGCACTCATCATATGACACTCCGTCCTTCCTCTGTTCCACAGCGTGTTGTCCTACCATTACCTCCTGCGTCCTCTCTTCCTGACGTTGCTGATCCTCCGTCTGACCTTGCTCGTGCGTCCAGTCCGACTGTTACTCGCTTCCTTGCTACGGTTGTGACAGACCCTACGTTCTCGTCTCCTGCTGCGTCTGCCTTAGTCGCTGAGCTCGTTGACTTTGCTGCTGTGTACCGCCTAGACTACCTTGCGACTCTTGTCTCTGGCCCTGACCCTGCCTGTCCTCCGTCCGTCGGGGGTGAGACTGCTCTTGGCTGTACTGCCCTTGGCTGTGACGTTCTTGAGGACAGACAGGAGGAGCTGGAGTGCCATGCGGCCGCTTCACCCCATCACGCGACCATGCTGCTTGCCCCTGAGGGAGACCCGGATGCACTTGACATCCCCACCCCGCGCTCCTACAGGGAGGCGATTTCGGGTGAGTACTCCTCTCAGTGGCAGACAGCCATGGACGCAGAGATGGCTTCCTGGAAGTCCACAGGCACCTACGTCGACGAGGTTCCCCCACCGGGGGCGAACATCGTCAGTGGCATGTGGATTTTCAGGGTGAAGCGGCCGCCGGGTTCTTCGTCTGCCTTCAAGGCACGTTACGTTGCTTGAGGCTTCAGTCAGCGTGAGGGGGTTGACTTCTTTCAGACCTTCTCCCCCACCCCGAAGATGACCACTCTTCGAGTGCTGCTACACGTTGCAGCTCAGCGTGACTACGAGCTGCACTCCCTCGACTTCTCGACAGCTTTCTTGCAGGGTAGCCTTCACGAGGCCATCTGGTTGCGCCGTCCACAGGGCTTCACTGGGTCGTTTCCTGAGGGTACCCAGTGGAGCCTACGGCGACCAGTGTACGGCCTGCGTCAGGCGCCCCGCGAGTGGCACAACACACTGAGGACGACATTTGCGGCTCTTGGGTTTGCTCCTTCGACTGCTGACCCGTCGCTGTTTCTACGCACCGACACTACTCTGCCGCCGTTCTACATCCTCGTGTACGTCAACAACTTGGTTTTTGCTACTGCTGACACTGAGGCACTGGCCCTGGTGAAGGCGGAGCTGCAGGAGAGACACACCTGCACTGACCTGGGTGAGCTGCGGAGCTATCTTGGCTTGCAGATCACCCGGGACAGAGCACGGCGCACCATCACCCAGACTCAGTCACACATGGTGCACCAGGTCCTTCAGCGCTTCCGCTTAACGTACTCCTCGCCACAGCCCACTCCTCTGGCTACCGGCCACTCGCTCTCAGCTCCGCCTTCGGACGAGTCCGTAGAGCCGAGTGGTCCGTACCCAGAGCTTGTGGTTTGCCTCATGTACCTGATGACGTGCACACGACCTAACCTCGCGTACCCTCTCAGCCTCTTGGCTCGCTACGTGGCACCTGGTCGACACCGAAAGGTGCAATTTGATGCTGCGAAGAGGGTACTGCGTTACTTGTGCAGCACATCGGGCATGGGGCTCGTGCTTGGAGGACGGGGTTCAGTGGTCCTCACAGGACACTCTGACGCTTCTTGGGCCGACGACCAGGCGACTCAGCGTTCGTCATAGGGCTACATCTTCAGTCTTGGCGCTGGTTCTGTCTCGTGGAGGTCCACTCGTTCTTCTTCTGTGCTTGGTTCCAGCTGTGAGGCCGAGATCTACGCTGGGGCCATGGCTGCACAGGAGCTCCGCTGGCTGACCTACCTGCTGACCGACTTGGGGGAGCGGCCTCGTTCTCCTCCAGTTCTGAACGTCGACAACAAGGCAATGCTTGCCTTGTGTCGCGAGCAGAGACTGGAGCACCGAACGAAGCACATTGCTCTTCGCTACTTCCTTGTGCGTGAGCTGCAGCAGCGTGGTCAGCTACGCCTTGCTTTCGTGGCCTCTCGGGCCAACACTGCTGATGTCTTCACCAAGGCCCTTGGGGCTGGTGATCATCAGCGTTTCTGCACTTCTCTTGGGCTTGTGCCCACTCTGCCTCACCTGCTGGTTGCTTGACTTGCTCTTGTTGTACACTGATATATATCTTTATACCTGCTTGTTTGCTCTTCCTAGGTTGTGATCAGTGTACTGTCTTGCTATTATAACTCTGCATGTGAACTGGCCTTGTGGCCGCTTGCTTGTGCTCATATTGTGTGGTGTCCTTGAGATCCACCCTGAGCTTTGCTTTGCTTTGCTTGTTCTCTTGCTTGACTGGTCTTGTGACCGTCTGTTGTGTTTGCTATCTCCCACTTAGCCTATGGGGGTGTGTCAAACTGTATGTTTGTGTTCTCTCTAGGCTATAGTGGGTTAGCCTACAAGGGGTACAACACTTTAGGGGTTAGGTACTTGTACTCATGCATGCTACCTAGTCCATCATTCCTGCCTGCTTATTCTAACACATTGGCCCACACCAGGGCCTCAGACAGGCCCTCAGGGCGTGTCCTGAAAGTACACTTACATTTCATTAGGTGAAAAGTAACCACAAACTAAAATTTCGCCACTCGCCAACCCTTTTGTCTGGACACGACGCAGCTCTGTAAAAAAATTACTGACTCAATGCTCAACTTGGACTGCGTACTGTACAGACACCTGCACTGACCTGGGTGAGCTGCGGAGCTATCTTGGCTTGCAGATGATGTGAACCCTAACGAATCAGAGTGAGACGTTGTTGGACACTAAGCAATCAAAGTAGCAAACTTCAGAAAAATGTGCACCCATAATACAATGGATATTTTTTTCCCGGTGTTACAATCTCAAGTGGGACTTAGTGAAGGATCGCTCAGGGTTGATCGCAGAGTAGTATTGCAGTGGAAGTTTGAATCTCAGGTCAGAGTGAATGTAAATGACTGAGTTGATAATAGCATGCATACATCGGGTTCATATAAGAATACAAGGGAATACAAAAAGACCTAGACTAGCCATGTACTCTAAGGGGTACATTCCCTTATTACAACGGATTCAAACCGCGCGGCGCGGGAACCCGTTTCAAACCTGTTCCCGCTCTTTTCACTTCAAATGTTTTCTGCCTGCATCGGTCTTGGTCAGATAGTTGCTGCGTCGCTTCGACTCTTCTGACTCCTCGACTTCGTACTCGGTAGAGTCGGCTCCTGCAACATACAGGAATGCCTTCTCATACAACTTCATATCGTAACACTCCCCTTCATTCCTGGGCGCATGAGGGGCCGACTCGCTTGACTACTCCAGTGAGGTCAGAGCAGTGCTTGTACTGCTAACGTGGCAGTCGCTTGGTGAGAAAGTCTGCTGCCATCTCGGTGGTTGGGCAGTACGCGAGGTCAACTTTCCCTTGGTCAATTTCGTCCTTGACGAAAAAGTACCGAAGCGCGATGTGCTTCGTGCGGTTCACGAAACCTGGCTTGTTCGCGATCCTGATGGCACTCTGGTTGTCGCAGTGAAGGCGAAAGGTGGGCGAAGTTGGGATTTTCGCCTGCTGTAGCAGCTCCTGCAGGTACAGGTCTTCGCGAACTGCTGCTGTCGCGGCGATGTATTCTGCTTCAGCCGATGAAAGGGCAACCAGCTCTTGCTTCTGTGAGTTCCAGGAGATTGGCCCAGTCGGTTCTAGGCGAAAAACAAAGCCGGTTCGAGACCATCGATTCGCTGGATCAGCGGCATGGTCTGCGTCCACGTAGCCGTTGAGGTTGAAGGAGGTCGTCGTCAGCGTGGAGTAGGAGAGCCCGATGTCAGGTGTGGAAATGAAGTACTACAGGGCGTGCTCCAGGTCCAGCTGGTTCTCAGCTACTGGCTTGCATGAATACTGCGCCAGTTGGCTGGCAATGTACGAAAGGTCGGGTCGGCAGGTGACAGATGCAAACAGCAGACAACCCAGTTGCTGCTGGTACAGTTGAAGTCCTGAAGGGGACAGAGGTTTGTTAGCCGTTTTGTAGTTGGCGCTGGGGTTGAGGTAAGGGGTTGAGAATGGTGCGGGTGAGATGTTGAAGCGTTCCCCCAGCTGCTCTGCGTACTTGGAGGCTGACAGGTGAATTGTTTCTGGCGCGTAGGTGATGTTTAGCCCCAAAAACTGCTTCACGTTGTGGTTGATGGTGATGTCAACGCGCTGCGCCAGGTTCTCCTCAAACTGGTTAAGGAGTTTGTTGCAGGTGCCGGTGTACAGCAGGTCGTCGACGTAGACTGTCAGGAGGATGTAGTCCCCGTTGAAGTGGAGACGATACATTCCCGGGTCGTGTGGCAGCTGCCTGAAGCCGATCTCGAGGAGGATTTGTGCAGGTGATGCTGCCAGAGACGAGGCGCCTGTTTGATCCCGTAGAGAAATTTCTTCAGCTGACAGACCTTGGGATCTCCTTCCCCGTATGTGTCTGGTTGTTCCACGAAGATGGTTGCGTCCACCAACGCATATAGGAACGTGTTCTTCACGTCGATCTGTCGCAGTGGCAGATGCTTAGCGGCAGCTATGGCGAGTAGGATTCTGACCGAGGTGTGACGACTGACGGGAGCAAAGGTTTGATCGAAATCGATGCCGTGGCGCTGATCGTACCCTCGTACGACCCAGCGTGCTTTGAAGCGCTCGATGGTACCGTCAGCGTTAGTCTTGAGGCAAAAAACCCATTTTCCGCTGAGTACCCTCCTCCCCTTCACTGCTGCACGATCAACTAGGACCCATGTGTCGCGAGATTCCAGCGCCTTTAGTTCCGCATCCATCGGAGCACGCCACTCCTTGGCGTGAGGGCCGGTGAGAGCCTGGCGCGGGTTCTTGGGTTCGACGGCGCGCGCGAGAGTAGTGACGGACATGTGCAGGCCGAGAAGCTGCAGGCCTGACACATTGGAAGTGTTTGCGGCCACCACATCGTCATCGCTGCTCTCGTAGTCGGGTGAGGTAGTGCTTGGCCCAGCTTGGCGCCGTGACGGTCCTGGTGCGGGAGCATCGTCGCTGTCATCGTCGTCGTCGACGTTGCGTGGGCGAGGCGGTGTGCCCGGGTGCTCGTCAGCATCGTCGCGGTCAAGTACTGCTGCTGCTGCCTCGTCTTCTAGGGATGCAAAACTGCGGCCGCTGTTGACGTAGCCGCGTGCCTCGTTGCGACGTTCGTCCTCGATCCATTGAGTCAAGGTGAGCCGCTCATAGAAGAGAACATCACGCGCGGGAACTACCTCCTTGCTGTCAATGTCGAGAATGAGCCAGCCTTTGTGCTCATTGCTGAGACCCAAATAAATTCCCCAGCGCGCGCGGTGAGCGAACTTGCCAATTGTGGCTGAGGTTGGTCGATACTGCACCATGCACCCCCAAACCCTCAGCATGGAGGGATCTCCCCTTGAGCCGGTCCATTTCATGTGTGGGGAAAGGTTGTCCCTGTTGGCCGTGGTGGAGAGAAGGTTGTGCAGGCGCACCGCGTGGTTCGTGGCGTAGGGCCAGTACTTCTTGGGTAGGCCGGACTGATTCATGAGGGCGCGCACTTTTGTCATGAGGGTGCGGTTAACCCTTTCTGTGATGCTTTGCTGCTGGTGAGCGTAGGGGGGAGAGATCTCATGCTTGGTCCCCTTTTCAGTGAGGACGCTCTCGAGTTCGTAGCTGCGAAATTCCTTGGCTCCGTCGCTCTGCCAGGTTTTTAGCTTCCTCCCCGATTGTCGTTGCGCATGTGCGAGCCAGATGCGAAGGACCTCTGGAGCCTTGGAGCGAGCATCGACGTTGGCGATCCAGACGTGGCGTGAGTAGGCGTCGATGAAGATGAGCGTGTACTTTCACCGTTGATGCCGTCGCAGGTGAGCACAATGAAGTCGCTGTACACCTTCTCCAGCTTCTTGTAGCGGTTGGTGCTTGGTTCCAGAGAGGGGTAGGCGCTGTGAGAGAGAGCAGCTTGTCAGAGGTCCACTGGTGATCCCCGATTGATCCTAGGGAAGGGTTACAGGCACGTTGGCCTGGGGGGTTATGGGTGCACTCATCCGCTACACAAACAAGCCCTTTTATCCCAGTGGTTAGTGGCTGGGATTCTGACATGGTATTTGAGCGAAGGTCTCGGGTTCGAATCCCAATGTGTGCATTTCGGGCATCTCAGTGCGGGGGGGTGTCAGAGGTCCACTGGTGATCCCGGATTGATCCTAGGGAAGGGTTACAGGCACGTTGGCCTGGGGGGTTATGGGCGCACTCACCCGCTACACAAACAAGCCCTTTTATCCCAGTGGTTAGTGGCTGGGATTCTGACACAGCTGTGGGGCAGACGGTGCAGGTGATTGGGCGTGGGGTGTTGTGTGGTTCTGTGCCATCGGGGTGCAGCAGTGCTCCTGGGGGAAAAACCTTGGCGCGGAGACAGTTAGCAAGAGTCTGGCACGAGGGGTGGCCAAGCCGTTGGTGCCAGAGACTGTCTTCGGCGCGGATGCCAGAGGTGCGTATGTAACGTGCATGATGCTCTGCTGCTTCCGCCTCCGTCTCTTGCGGAATCTGGAGTGGGTGTTCTTCCTCTTCTCCTGGTTCTACTTCGTTGTCCGGCTCTTCTGCTTCAGCTTCTGTTGCTATCTCCCCTTCTGCAAGCGCCGTCGTGAGGTAGAGGGCGAGAAATTCGCGATCGGGGATGATGTTGAGCGGAGTCCTTGTGCCTTCGATGAAGCGGGCAAACGGATCTGGATGGGAGATTGGACCAAGTGAATTACGCGGGGGAGTTGGTGGCACGTTCCCCTCCTCAATATTCGACCAGGGATCGTTCCATCGATAAGGTGAGCGGGGAGGTGAGCGATTGCGCGGGGGACGTCCGAGCGGAACGGCGACTCGTGGAGATTGTTCTCCGCGCTCAGCTCTCATCTCCCGTTCAGCTTCCTCCCATTCTTCTTGCGTGAGGTCACCTTCGTCGGGTTCGGTATTGCCCCATCCCCCCGTGGTAACTAAACCGTTGGCGCTAGATCCCCATCCTTGAATGGTGCCCGAAGCGCCAGTGGCGGATCCCCAGGTTGCGCCTTCTTCTGGCTCGTAATCGTCGTCTCCCCATGCTCCACGCCGTGCTGACTCCTCGTCCCATCCGGCCGCTACGCGCTCCTCATACAACTTCTGCTTCTTTTCTGCCTTTGCCTTATCTTCCTCTTCCTTGACGTTCAGCTCTTCCTCTGCGTCAGGATCTTTCCACCCTTTGTCGATCTCCTTGCGGTAGACGTCGCGGGTGTATGGGCATGGGCGTCCTTCGTCATCGAAGGTTCCGACGTTTGCTTCTAGGACCCATTGGAGGGTTTCCGCGCGGGGCGTAGGGCGCTCTTCCCGTTGTTGTCCAAGCCGTTCGTTTTCTTTGCCGAAGATGCGGTGAGTAGTGACTGCGAGTTTCAATTCTGTCATGCCCGTAGGTTCGGCCTCGGCGCTCTCCGCTTCCTGGATTGCCGCATAATATCTCTCCACTTGTTCTGTGCGGCTTGCCGTGGGTGTGTGGCAGGTGGTGCAGAGGCCGTTGATGTCGGGCTCGTGCAGGTTGATTTTACGGGGATGAGGGCTACGGCAGATCCACGGCCGTCCGTCTGGATGCTGCCATGACTCTTTGTTCATGAAGGGGAAGTCAAGGGGGACGAGATCCACGAGCTCGTCTGGTGAAGCTTGACAACTCGGTATGTCGAAGTCCAGGACGTAGATGCCGTTGATCGAGCGAGAACGTCCGAGGTATTTATGCGACTCGGGAGGGGTGTCCGGAGGGGCGAAGGTGAGGATGAGATCGCGTGTGTCCGGGTCCGTGGTGAGCATGACTCCGCAGTCTCGGAGGTGTCCTGCTGACAGTAAGTTGAAGCGCAGATCCGGGACGTAAAGCACGTCATTGAACGAGATGTGGGTGTTGCTGTCTCGTGCTTGCAACACCACGATGCCTTGCGCGTTAGCACGCAACTACTCGTTGTTGGCGACGGTGACATAGGCAGCGGGGTCGCGGCTGATGTTCGAGACATATCGAACAGACCCCACCATGTGCTGTCCGCAACAGCTGTCCAGGTACCAGGTGTTGTTGTTGCGCAGGAGTAGCGCGAGTCGCGGAGTCACCAGCGTTGCCTTGAATCATCTGTGGAACGACGGGTCTTCGTCCTCCTTCCATCCCACAGGTACGAAGCGCTGATGCTTGTGTGGCGGGCTTTCCCGCAGCTGAGTTGGCTGATGCCAATCTTGCTCGTCTTCGTCATAGTGATAGTAGTGATCTTCTGTGAGGGGGTTGTTCCACCCTTCTTCAGGTTGAATGAGCTCGCCACGAAGTTTGTCCTCTTCGTCTGGCTCAGTAGCACGAGGGCGATGCCTTGCCACCATCTTCGCAATCACGTTTCTAGGAGCTCCTGCTTGAGGTCCTTGTCCTTGCTGTTGTTGGTGCTGTGCAGGGGGACGGGAGTTTTGATGCTGGGGCTAAGAATGACAAGCGTCTTGTCTGCCGACCCAGTTGTTATGGTGAGTGGAATTTGGTTGGCGATAGTTGGATCGGGATTTGCATCGATCCGTTGAGTGTCCGAAGACCTTGCATATTTTGCAGTAGTGGCGCCTTGGTTGTCGTCGCTCTTCACGGTTGTCTGCGTAGAAGGCGAGGTGCTCTCGGCGCGGCGCGGAGCTTGTTCTGCTCGAGTCCATGTCCTGCTGTTCAGTAAGGAGGGCGGCGCATAGCGCGGTTTCAGAAATAATTCATCGTTGTCGAACTAGCGCTTTGCAGGGCTTCCACTCTGGCCCGAGTCCTTGGAGGACTATATTGACGAAGATCTCTTCCGAGATTGCTCTCCCATGCTTCGTGATCTGGTCACGGATGTTCCGACAGCGGTTAATATAAGAGTTCGCTTTCTCCCCGTGCCCCATCTTTGTCTCCATGAGTTGCTGCAGAAGCCTGCTAACGGTGACCGAATCCTTCGGCTGATATACCTCAACGAGGTGCTTCCAGGCTTCCAAGGCTAGAGCGGCGCTCTCCTTGTAGGAGCGTATGCTTAGTTGTTCCGCAGGCGTCATGTTACGTAGCAGCACATTGTATGCCATGAGGGACTCGTTGTAGTACTGAGCCATGGCGTCGTCGGTGTCTTCCACCGGTTTAGAGTAGGAGCCGTCGAAGTAATGGTATATCTGCGCTGTCTGTAGGAGGAGCTCAAGCTCGAAACTCCATGTGTAAAAGTCCTTGCCATCAAATGCGGCAATAGTCTTGATTTTTGAAACACTGAGGAAGCGTGCTTGCGCAGAGTTAATAACTTCATCACTTGGATGGGGGGCAGTAGTTGTTGATTTGTCTGTGTCGAGGGAGAAGGTGTGCGCGGCGGTATCACGGCTTTTCGCGGCCGGTTGTCCAGGTTGAACTGGTTGGGAAGATGTTCCCACATCGCCTTTGCGCAATTCTTGGAGGTCTTTCTCCATAGTTGATAGTCGCGAAAATAACAGCTCGGGTGCGGCAGTGCTGATCGTGGTTGTCGCCTCATTTGTCGCAGCCGGGTTGGTTTGTCCTTCAGCCATTAGATTTTGCTTGGCCTCCGGATCCTCCGGCCATCTTGGTCTTGGAGCGTGTGTCGCTCGCCAGATCTTGGTTCGGCGATTTTCACAGAAGTGTAGTTGCAAAGAATCCCTGAGTAGCTCTCATACCATGTTACAATCCCAAGTGGGACTTAGCGAAGGATTGCTCAGGGTTGATCGCAGAGTAGTATTGTAGCAGAAGTTTGAATCTCAGGTCAGAGTGAATGTAAATGACTGAGTTGATAATAACATGCATACATCGGGTTTATATAAGAATACAAGGGAATACGAAAAGACCTAGAATAGCCATGTACTCTAAGGGGTACATTCCCTTATTACAGCGTATTCAAACCGTGCGGCGCGGGAACCCGTTTCAAACCTGTTCCCGCTCTTTTCACTTCAAATGTTTTCTGCCTGCATCGGTCTTGGTCAGACGGTTGTTGCGTCGCTTCGACTCTTCTGGCTCCTCGACTTCGTACTCGGTAGAGTCGGTTCCTGCAGCATACAGGAATGCCTTCTCATACAACTTCACATCGTAACACCCGGAATCAGGGAGGCCTAATATGAAACGTCAGCCCTGGCCCAGAGGTTATTTTGGTGGAGCGGGAGGATATCGAGCATGATTTAGGATATGCCGCTTCATGGGAGGATGCACCTTACCAGATGGATATGCGGGTGTAGAGGCTGGGTAGCGTGTTAGGGAAATTTAATGGGCTTGTCATGGTGTGTTTCCTACGTTTTGTGTTCTCACATTTTCTGGTGCCATCCCACTCCATCACACATACTCCCCTCCTTGATCACCCCCCTTTCTAGATCTTTCTGTATTATGTATGTATAGCTACATTTTGTATACATGATCTAGTGTAAGGAATTTTCTCGACATTCCTTAGCGCATCCGTTGTTTCGCCCGTTACTGCTAACGGGGCTTCGCCAACTTCGCGCGCACTGTTTCACCAAACCTCGCACTGCTGGAGCAGCCGAGTCGGACTACGCTTCGGGACTAGCCCGAACCTCGCGCCAGCGTAGCACTAGCTAGCTCGCACGCGCCGCGTTACTGTTTGCATGTTTCGTGTATAAATGTTCGCTCATACCTTCGCTCACTTTTTGTACTCGTTTGACACTTAGTGCAATCCTCGTTACCTCGATTCATTGCACCCGTAACACTTGGTATCAGAGCCTCTTTCTTTTCGGACCGCGCATCTCCGCACCCCAGGAAATCAACTTTTGATTTTTCACTCGAAGGGACTCACGCACCTTAGCCCCTAGGAGCCGCTGTCCTCGCGTTCTCTGGTAAACGCGTGCAGCCACGACTGCGCCTAGAACTAAGGCGGGCCGACGCCCTTCAATATGGCTGAGCATATCGACGTCACCACCCTCACGCAAGAGCACTTGAACGAATTGCTGCGGCAAATTCGCGAAAGCTCTGAAGAAATCGCCGCGCTGACGGTAGAACGCACGTCCCTGCAAAACGACGTCGCACGAGCACAGCAAGCACAATCTCAAGCACCTGGGACTCCGGTACAGCCCGCACCACAGACATCACAACACGGAAGCGTGGGGCAACCCGCGAGCACGGCTAGTGATGGCGTCGTCCGCCACGACAGAGACGACGACCACGGCACGACACACCCCGAAGCGACGAAGGCGGCCCGAAACCAACCGCGCGTCACGATCTCGGCACCGATCAACGATTCGGCACTGCCGTCACCGATGCCGCTGAAGCCGCAGCGTCCGCCATGCTTTGACCCGAGTCAACGGGGTGGTCCTACCGTTCAGGCATGGTTGTTTACGATGAATGTGTTCTTCGACGCCAACTACGTCTCGGAGGATACGGCGAAGATTCGTTACGCCGTGTCGCTGCTGCGAGGACCCGCCATGGACTGGTGGCGCGTCATCGTCACGAAGCCGAACGACTACGCGACTCTACCGACACGGGAAGGACAAACCGGACCCTAAGCGCCGTCGTATTTTGTGGAGGTGCCCCAATATCGCACGTGGGACGCGTGGTGCGCAGGTCTGCGCGCTTGATTTGAGCCAATTGCGGCTTCGATCGCGGCGCGTCAGAAGCTCCGCACTTGGCGCCAACTCGGTTCTGTCCAAGATTACACCAGCGGGTTTCTGGCGCTATGCGAGCAAGTGGGTTATATGCACGAGGGTGAGCGCATCGACCGCTACATCGGCGGTCTGAAGCACGACATCGCTCAGGAAATCCAGCTTCGCGGCGTCATCGATTTTCAATAAATTCTCGCTATGGCGGAGAAGATTTCTTCCGCCGACCGAGACCGGGGTCCTACGGAAACAGTAACTGGGGACATCGGTCTCGTGGGACAAACGAGGGCGCTACGATACGTGCCGTCGCCGCGAATGCCTGTCGCACCGTTCAAAGGGCGCTGCTTCGCGTGCAATTGGCCGGGACACCGCAAGAGCGAATGCCCGGAAACCGCTAAGGGAAAGGGGGAAGCTGAGCAGCAGAAACAGACCAAGCAGCAGGGAAATGCTGGGAGTCAGTAGCAGACGGGCCCTCTACTGACAGGTCACGCCGCTTGCCCGACCCAACCAACCCTCACCGAGTGATTGTGCCGGTTCACGCAATCGACCACACCCGGCCGAATAAGGAGGGTACCGCGGTAGACAGCCCCATACTGCTTAGTGGGAAGATAAGGTCAGACTTAGTTAAAATATTCGTAGATGGGGGAGCCAGCCACAGCCTCATCAACACTGCCACAGCACGGAAACTGAAACTGCCACTGGACAGATGCTTACCTGAGATCGACGCAAGACTGGTTGACGGCACGCCACTGGCGATACGAGAACGCGTAGACCGGGTTCGGATTCGATGCGGGGGTAACTTCACGTTTAGCCAGGAAATGCTCGCGACAACCCTCGACGGAACCGACATTTTACTCGGTCGTGATTGGCTGCGACGACACAATCCGCGAATCGACTGGACGACGGGTGACTGCACCATGCGAGTGGACGGTAACAACATCGCCTTACCTCGCTGGGGCTCGCTCGAGTCTTCGTCGGTGTGTGTCAACGCGATCACGACGAAACGCGCCGTAGCGGCAGGAGCTGATGTGTACGCAGTTGACATTCGGGAAGCCGAGGCAGCAGACAAAGGGGGGGATCTACAGAAACTGCTAGCCGACGTACCGGATGACTTGGCAGCACTCCTGAAGCAGTACAGCGGGATATTTCCGGACGACCTGCCGACGGGACTGCCACCTCACCGACCGCACGATCACAGCATAGAACTAGAACCGGGGGCACAGCCGACAATACAGCGACACTTCCGACTGACCCAACCCGAACTGGACGAACTGAGGAAACAGCTAGATTACCTGCTCGAAAAAGAATTCATTCGCCCGAGTTCGTCACCCTTCGCAGCCCCGATACTGTTCACGCCAAAGAAGGACGGGGGTTTTCGCATGTGCATAGACTACTGGGCACTCAACCGGGTTACCATTAAGTCCCGTTACCCCATCCCGCGAGCCGACGAACTGATCGACCAACTGCGAACAGCCCGGGTTCTCTCGAAAATCGACCTTCGAGGAGGCTACCACCAGATCCGAGTCAACCCACCTGACTGCCCGAAAACAGCCTTCCGAACACGCTACGGATCCTTCGAATACGCTGTCATGCCGTTCGAGCTGACCAACGCCCCCGCCACTTTCCAAATGACGATGAACGAAGCCTTCCGCCCGCTTTTAGATAAGTGCGTCATTGTGTACTTAGACGACATACTGATTTACAGCCCAGACAGAACACAGCACCTACAGGACATCGAAGCAGTTTTTAAAATACTGAGTGAAAACTGCCTACTGACCAAAGCTTCTAAGTGTGAGTTTTTACAGGACAGACTGGAGTTTTTGGGACACATCATTTCAGCTGAAGGAGTGGAAATAGACCCGAAAAAGATCGCGACGATTCAAGCATGGCACACGCCGACAATCTTGACCGAATTGCTGAGTTTTTTGGGGTTCGTCAACTACGTGCGCCGGTTCGTCCCCGACATGGCGAAGTTGACTGCTCCGTTGTGTCAAACATTGTATGTTTACTTTGTGTAGGCTATAGTGGGTTTAGCCTTAGGGGGTACAACAAACTTATGGTTTCCTACTTGTATCCACCTTTCTGCTAGTTTCATCATCCTCCTTTCTTCACTTCTCTCGATTCTAACATGGTATCCGACGCCTAGGTCACCACCTAGGACCAACGTTGGTTAGGGCCCACCGTTCCGCCGCGCCCTTACGCGACTGTGTCTGATAGTACCTCGCGCCATCGAGCGCCCTTCCTAGCGCCGTCGTGCGCCCTTCCTAGCGCCGTCGAGCGCCCTTCCAGCCCCGCCCTGCAGCAGCTGCCGCGGAGCTCCCTGCCACGGCCCGGCCCCGCCCTACAGCTGTAGCGGCCCTGCTGTCGCTGCCGTCTTGCGCCTGCCCTTCCTACCACTGGTGAGCACTGCCCTGCCCGCACTGCCACTGCTACTGTTTTTACTGCTCCTGCTGCTCCTGCTGTTACTGCCGCTCCTGCTGCTACTGCTGCTCCTGGCGTGGCCAGATGCAGCTCCACGGCCGTCCGCGTGTGTCCCTCACGCCCCAGCAGCTTCGTGAGTGGTACGCCAATTGGGGTTGTCGGGGTGGCCGTAGTGGGAGTCGTCCTGGAGTGGGTAGTTCGGGAACTTCTTGTAGTGGCCCGGTGCAGCAGCAGCGTCGTCCACGCGACCCTCTTTCGCCCCAGCAGTTTCGTGAGTGGTACGCTCAGAGTAGAAGGTCGCTGAGTACTGCTCGCTGCCCGTACGTTATTAGCACGGGTGCCTGGACTGGTCAGCCTTGCGGGACGCGTGGTCACACAGAGTCCCACTGCTTCGCCCGTCTGACTGACGCTTGGCGTACAGAGTTTGGCGACGACGCTGAGCTCCCCGACTGGCTGGAGCTGCTTGGACAGAGGGTAGATATCTTTGCTCTTCCCTATGATGCTATTCTCACTGCCATGTATGCATTGTCTACTAGTACCGAGGGAGCCTGTCACCTGTGTGTGCTGCCTGACCCCGGTATCCAGTCTGCTGCTCTAGGTACTGGTGAGGCTGCCGCACTAGGTGCTCGTGTGTCGGTTGCCTCAGGTGCTGGTGAGGCTGCCGCTCTAGGTGCTAGTGTGTCTGTTGCCCCAGGTGCTGGTGAGGCTGCTGCTCTAGGTGCTCGTGAGTCTGCGCCCCCTGGTACTGAGACTACTGAGGCACTGCACACCTTCACACTGGACTCAGGTGCTTCTCGCTGTTTCTTTCGTGACCGCACTGCCCTTGAGCAGCTTGCTCGGACAGTTGCTGTCTCCCTTGCTGACCCCTCTGGGGGTCCGGTCATTGCGACCTCCTCCACTGTTCTTCCTTGTCCTGCGGTTCCGTCGGGCACACTGTCAGGTCTCCACCTCCCCTCGTTCTCTACGAACTTGGTGGCGGGTTGTGCGCTCCAGGACCGGGGTGTCCACCAGTTCACCCCTGCCTACGAGCGCGTGACACACTGCACGTGTGCTCGGACGGGCCGTCACCTGGCTACCTTCACTCGGCAGCCGGGGTCGGACCTGTACACACTGACCACTGAGTCCCCTCAGGTAGCTGCGTCTGCGTCTACTTCAGGTCAGTTGTCTGCCCCCTGCTCGTGTCGCTCTCTAGCACACGAGACCGTCCTCTGGCACCACCGCCTTGGTCACCCGTCAGTGCAGCGCCTTCGTGCCATGCACAAACGGTACCTTGTCTCTGGTCTTCCCCGGGTACTCCCTCCTCTCCCACCCTCGCCTGCTCCTCCCTGTCTTCCTTGTGTCGAGGGGCGGCAGCGCGCCGCTCCTCACTCCTCCTCGTTTCCCCCGACGACTGCTCCCTTGCAGACGCTCCACATGGACGTGTGGGGCCCAGCCCGCGTCCGTGGACAGGGTCAGGAGAGGTACTTCCTGATCGTTGTTGACGACTACTCGCGCTACACCACGGTCTTCCCCTTGCGCACCAAGGGTGAGGTCCCTGATGTTTTGATCCCTTGGATCCGCGCTTCTCGTCTCCAGCTCAGCGAGCGGTTCCACTCGGACTTTCCTGTCCTGCGTCTGCACTCTGACAGAGGTGGTGAGTTCTCCTCCGACCTCTTGGCAGCCTACTGTGCGGAGCACGGCATCCGCCAGTCGTTCACGCTTCCGGCCTCTCCACAGCAGAATGGGGTTGCTGAGCGCCGCATTGGCTTGGTCATGGAGGTCGCTCGTACCTCCTTGATCCATGCGGCTGCCCCCCACTTTCTGTGGCCGTTTGCGGTCCGGTACGCTGCGCATCAGCTCAACCTCTGGCCCCGTGTCTCCGTTCCGGAGACTTCGCCGACACTGCGTTGGACGGGAGAGGTTGGTGATGCGTCGCGTTTTTGGGTCTGGGGATCTCGAGCTTTTGTCCGCGATACGTCCGCGGACAAGCTCTCCTCCCGCGCTGTTCCTTGTGTCTTCCTTGGCTTTGTCCCGGACGCGTCTGGTTGGCAGTTTTACCACGCCACCTCGCGCCGTGTCCTGCCCTCTCAGGACGTCACTTTTGACGAGTCGGTGCCCTACTACCGCCTCTTCCCCTACCGCACTGCCCCGCTCCCCCCCCCGCCTCTCTTCCTCGCGCCAGGTGCTGCTGTGGTAGACCCCCTCCCCCCTCAGGGTGCCGCTCCCTCAGGTGTGTCCCAGGTAGACCCGGTTGAGCCTGTCGAGGTAGCTGTCGACTCTCGTCCTGCTAGGGGTGCTGAGCCTGAGCGTGCGGAGCCTGGGGGTGCGGAGCCTGGGGTTGCGGAGTCTGGGGGTGCGGAGCCTGGGGGTGCTGAGTCTGGGGGTGCTGAGTCTGGGGGTGCTGAGCCTGGGAGTGCTACGTCTGAGGGTACTGAGCCAGAGGGTGCTGCGACTGAGAGTACTACACCTGGAGGCGCTCTTTCCTCATAGCAGCTGCGTGAGTGGTACTTACAGTACTGCAGCCTCAGGAGTGCTGCTGCTGGAGCTCGTGCTCGTGCTTCCCCTCCCAGGCGGGAGCTGCCCTCTCCCCAGCGGCTCCGAGAGTGGTACGCTCGTCGCTGCAGTCTCCGGAGTGGCGCTCCTAGTGTCGCGGACCCTGGAGCTGGAGGTACTGCTGGTGCTGGAGCTGCTGGAGGTGCTGCTGGTGCTGGTGCTGCTGGCGCTACTGGAGGCGCTGCTGGTGCTGGTGCTGCTGGAGGTGCTGCTGGTACAGGTGCTGCTGGTGCTGGTACTGCTGGAGCTGCTGGAGGTGCTGTTGGAGCTGCTGGAGGTGCTGTTGGTGCTGGTGCTGCTGGCGCTGCTGGAGCTGCTGGCGGTGCTGCTGGCGCTGCTGGAGGTGCTACTGGTGCTGGTGCTGCTGGAGCTGCTGGAGGTGCTGCTGCTGCTAGCGGTGCTGCTGGCGCTGCTGGAGGTGCTGCTGGTGCAGCTGCTGCTGGAGGTGCTGCTGGTGCTGGTGCTGCTGGAGCTACTGGAGGTGCTGCTGGTGCTGGAGCTGCTGGAGGCACTGCTGCTGCTGGCGGTGCTGTTGGAGCTACTGGAGGTGCTGGTGCTGGAGCTGCTGGAGCCGCTGGTCCTGGAGGTGCTCGTACTGGAGGTACTGGAGCTGCTGGGACTGGGCCTGCCGAGGGGGTTGGAGCTGGAGGTGCTGAGCGGCCGCGGCCGTACTACGTTCCGCTACTTCAGCAGGTTCTTGGTCTCCCACCCTCTACTGGTCCTACTCCTCCCCTACTGAGTCCACCGCCTGTCCAGTCACAGTTGCAGTTACAGCCTGCCTCTCCACTGCCTGGTCCTTCTCCTTACACTGCGCCGACGGGTAGTCTTACTGAGCGTCGTGAGCCTGAGTCTCGTCCTCCGTCGCCTGAGTCTAGTCCAGAGTCGCCTGAGTCGCGTCCAGAGTCGACTGTCCGCGCTGTCCGCGCTGGTCGTCGTGCTCCGCGTCAGCGTCCTCCTCCTGTCCTTGGTACTCACTATATGACCCTACGTCCTTCCACTGCTCCACAGCGTGTCCCTCTGCCGTCTCCTCCTGCGTCCTCTCTTCCTGACGTTGCTGACTCGCCGTCAGACCTTACTCGTGCTGCCAGTCCTACTGTAGCGCGTCTCCTTGCCACTGTTGTCACTGACCCTACCTTTGAGTCCTCTGCTGCGTCTGCTCTAGTAGCTGAGCTTGTTGACTTTGCTGCCGCCTGTCGTCTAGACTACGCCGCTAGCCTTGTTGCTGAGTCTGAGTCTGTCTGTCCTCCGTCCGTCGGGGGTGAGTGTGCTCTTGGCACGGACGTCCTTGAGGACAGACAGGAGGAGTTTGAGTGCTTTGCTGCTGCTTTACCTCATCTCGTGTCCATGCTGATTGCCCCTGAGGGAGACCCGGATGCACCAGACATCCCGACCCCACGCTCCTACGCAGAGGCGATGGAGGGTCTCTACTCCTCTCAGTGGCAGACAGCCATGGACGCAGAGATGGCTTCCTGGAAGTCCACAGGCACCTACGTCGACGAGGTTCCCCCACCTGGGGCGAACATCGTCAATGGCATGTGGATTTTCAGGGTGAAGCGGCCGCCGGGTTCTCCGCCTGTCTTCAAGGCGCGTTACGTTGCACGAGGCTTCAGTCAGCGAGAGGGAGTTGACTTCTTCCAGACCTTCTCCCCGACCCCGAAGATGACCACTCTTCGGGTTCTGCTGCACGTCGCTGCTCAGCGTGACTACGAGCTCCACTGCCTTGACTTCAGCACTGCGTTCCTACAGGGCACCCTGCACGAGGAGATCTGGCTGCGCCGCCCACCTGGCTTCACTGGGTCGTCCCCTCCTGGTACCCAGTGGAGCCTCCGGCGGCCAGTCTACGGTCTCCGCCAGGCGCCCCGTGAGTGGCACGACACACTGAGGACCGACACCACTCTACCGCTGACCCGTCGCTGTTTCTACGCACCGACACCACTCTACCGCCGTTCTACGTTCTCGTGTACGTAGACGACTTGGTCTTTGCTACTGCTGACACTGAGGCACTCGCCCACGTGAAGTCGGAGCTGCAGAAGAGACACACGTGCACAGACCTGGGTGAACTGACAAGCTATCTTGGCTTGCGGATCACCCGGGACAGAGCACAGCGCACCATCACCTTGACTCAGTCACACATGGTGCAGCAGGTCCTTCAGCGCTTCCGCTTCACGTACTCCTCGCCTCAGCCCACTCCTCTGCCTACCGGTCACTCGCTCTCAGCTCTGCCTTCGGATGAGTCCGTAGAGCCGAGTGGCCCATATCCAGAGCTTGTGGGCTGCCTCATGTACCTGATGACCTGCACTCGACCTGACCTAGCCTACCCTCTTAGCATCCTAGCACGCTATGTCGCTCCTGGCCGTCACCGGAAGGAGCACATGGATGCCGCTAAGAGGGTGTTGCGCTACTTGTGCAGTACGTCGGGCATGGGGCTTGTGCTTGGAGGACGGCGCGACGTTGTCCTCACTGGACACTCAGACGCTTCTTGGGCTGACGACCAGGCTACTCAGCGGTCGTCTCAGGGTTACACCTTCAGCCTTGGCTCAGGCTCAGTTTCTTGGCGTTCTACACGCTCTTCCTCTGTTCTCAGCTCCAGTTGTGAGGCTGAGATCTACGCCACAGCCATGGCTGCCCAGGAGCTTCGCTGGCTCACATACCTGCTGACCGACCTGGGAGAGCGGCCTCGTTCTCCTCCAGTGCTGTACGTCGACAACAAGACCGCCCTTGCCTTGTGTCAGGAGCACAGACTGGAGCACAGAACGAAGCACATCGCTCTGCGCTACTTCCTTGCTCGAGAGCTACAGCAGCGTGGTCAGCTTCGTCTTTCGTACGTGGCCACTCGGGCCAACACTGCTGATGTGTTCACCAAGGCGCTTCAGCCTTGTGATCATCAGCGTTTCTGTACTGTTCTAGGCCTTGTGCCTAATGTCCCTCACTTGCTCACTTCTTGACTCTGCTTGTACTGTGATCTCTGTATATATACCTGCATGCTTACACTTGCTAGGTTGTGATCACTGTACCTCTTGTTTATTATCAAACTGCATGTGAACTGGTCTTGTGACCGCTTGCTTGTGCTCGGAATTTGTGTGGTATCCTTGAGATCCACCCTGAGCTTTGCTTTGCTTTGCTTTGCTTTGACTGGTCTTGTGACCATCTGGTTGTCTCCCACTTAGCCTATGGGGGTGTGTCAAACATCGTATGTTTACTTTGTGTAGGCTATAGTGGGTTTAGCCTTAGGGGGTACAACAAACTTAGGGTTTCCTACTTGTACCCACCTTTCTGCTAGTTTCATCATCCTCCTTTCTTCACTTCTCTCGATTCTAACACGTTGACCGACCTGCTGAGGAAGGGGGTTGAGTACACGTGGGGGGAGAAAGAGCAAGCTGCCTTCTCGGCCCTCAAACAAATTTTCTGCTCGCCGCCCGTGCTTCACATCGCAGATCCGCACCGTCCGTTCGAGCTCGTCACCAATGCTAGCGACATCGCTGTGGGAGCACTACTGTTGCAGGACTTCGGGGACGGCCTCCAGCCAATCGCGTACGAGTCCCGCAAGCTTCACCCGCCCGAACGCAACTACCCGATACACGACCGCGAGATGCTGGCGATCGTGCACGCGTTCAAGGTGTGGCGATGTTACCTCACGGGAGCAGACATGACAGTACGGACAGACCACCGATCCCTACAGACTGCCCTGCCCTGCCCTGCCCGCGCGTCGCGCCGCCGCGTCACCCTGTCCGCGCGTCGCCCTGCCCGCGCGTCGCGCCGCGCGACCTGCCCGTGCCCGCGCGCCGCGCCGCCGCGCGTCCTGCCTTGCCCGCGCGCCGCGCTGCTGCGCGCTCTGCCCTGCCTACGCGCCGCGCTGCCGCGCGCCTCTGCCCTGCCAGCACGCCGCGCCGCCACGCGCCTCTGCCCTGCCCGCGCGCCTCTGCCCTGCCAGCACGCCGCGCGCCTCTGCCCTGCCCGCGCGCTCGCCTCTGCCCTGCCCGCGCGCGCGCCTCTGCCCTGCCCACGCCGCGCGCCCCTGCCCTGCCCGCACGCGCGCCTCTGCCCTGCCCGCGCGCGCGCCTCTGCCCTGCCCACGCGCGCGCCTCTGCCCTACCCGCGCGCCGCGCCGCCACGCGCCCTGCCTTGCCAGTGCGCCCTGCCTGAGCGCCGTGCTCTGCCCTGCCGTGCGCACCCTGCCCTACTGCTGTAGTGCTGCTAGCGCACTTCCTGCTGCACTGCTGCTAGCGTGCTGCTCTGCTACTAGCGCGCCCGACTGCTCTACCTGCTATGGCAACCCTCAACGTTCTCACATTCGATTCGGAGGGCCGCCCCATAGAGTTTGCTGCATGGCTAGACGATTTACAGCTGTTCTTGCTGACAGACTCGAAGGGCGGTACCTCGCTGTTTGACCTCACTTCTGGCGCCTCGCCCGCCCCTGACGCCACAACTGACAGTGCGACCCGCTCACAGTGGCTTACCCGTGACGCTGCTGCTCGCCTAGCCGTTCGCAATCACCTGTCGTTAGCCGAACGCGCCCACTTTGGCCAGCATAAGACAGCAAAAGCACTGTACGATGCTGTAGACGCTCGTTACTCCTCCCCGGCCACTGCTGCTCTAGGCCGCCTTCTCCTGCCCTACCTGTTCCCAGACCTGTCGGCCTTTGCCACAGTAGCCGACCTAGTCACTCACCTCCGCACTAGTGACGCTCGCTACCGTGCTGCGCTCCCCACCGAGTTTCTCGCAAAGAACCCCCCCCCCCCCCCATGTACATCACGCTCTACTTCATAGTCACCCGCCTCCCTGACTCTCTTACTGCAATCAGGGACCTCCTCCTAGCACTTGACCCCACCGACCTCACTGTCGACCTGCTCGAGAAGCACCTCCTAGCAGCTGAGACTAGCATAGTCGCTGTAGGCGCTTCTCGTGGCACTCATCGCACCCCCTTCTTTGAGGGGTGTTCGCCCTCCCCCCTTCTCCCCTCAGTCGCCTCTGCTGCAGCTGTTGACTACCTTCGTGCTGAGGAGGTAGGAGCTGCGTCTGCCCCCAGTGGGAGGCGCCACAGCGGCAAGGGCCGGGGAGGCAGGAGCGGTGGGGGTGGCAGAGGTGGAGGCGGTGGTGGGGGCGGTGGAGGCGGTGGTGAGGGCGGCGGTGGAGGAGGTAGTGGTGGTGGGGGCGGCGGGGCAGGTGGCGGCGGTGGTGGCGGCAGGCCAACACTGCTGTTTTCTTCACCAAGGCACTTCCGCCTTGTGATCATCAGCGTTTCTGTACTGTTCTAGGCCTTGTGCCTACTTGGTCGCACTTGCTCACTTCTTGAATTTGCTTGTACTGTGATCTATATACTTGTACCTGCATGCTTACACTTGCTAGGGTTTACAGCCCATATGGGGTACAACCCAAATTAGGGTTTACTACTTGTTTCCATCCTGCTGCTAGTTGATCCATCCCTGTTCATTATTCTGACACATGCTACAGTTCAGCTCGTTGTTCCACCCCGAGACCGACGGTCAAACGGAGCGGACGAACAAGACGATGGAGCAACTGCTTCGTGCCACGTGCGACGATCCGACAACTTGGGAGCAGCAGCTGCCGCTGATTGAGTTCGCGTACAACAACGTCACGTCAGCGACGACGCACCAGTCCCTGTTCTACCTGAACTACGGCCAGAACCCTACAGTGCCCATGACGCCGAGTCCGGACAACCCAACACCACGTGCTCAGCAATTCGCCAAGATCCTGCAAGCTGCCCGCACCAGAGCCGCCGAAGCAATTAAAAAAGCAAATGTCATCGCCACGCGCAACGCCGACCGCCACCGCCGCCCTGTTACGTACCAGTCAGGAGATTACGTACTACTCGACACACAGAACTTAAGACTGCCCGTCGTGCCGAAATTACGACCGCGCTATTGTGGACCTTTCCAAATCAGCCACATGATCACCCCCGTGACAGCACACTTACTGTTGCCGACAGACTGGTACATCAGCCCATCATTCCACGTCAGCCTGCTTCGCCCTTACATCCCAACCACGAGTCAACTGCCGCGTCACTGCCCGCCATCCATGACTCGCCCTGCATCGGAGCCGATTATCGAGCCCGAAAAAATCCTGAGCCATCGGATACACATGGCAATGGTCTCCCTGTAGCTAGTCTAATTCAACATATGCCTACTCAAATTAAAGATTGAGGTATGTCTGATATAAAAAATTACACTTTGTACTCGAATTATTTATTACTGGGTGTGCAAGCAAAAATGTCAAGGTATCATTCACAATTGATTAATGGTAAAATTGCAACTGCTATTGATGGCGTTGATTCACTGCAAAATGCAGACTCTGGATTATCCTGCATCAGTTCCTAACAAGGTCCGAGTGTATTTTGGCTATCACATCACGTTTTTCGCTACAAACAAAACGCGCGCGAGATAATTTCACCCGAATCTGTATAGTAGATTCTGGAGTTTCGACTTTTTGGCGGGCGTTTCAACGAGTGACCAAACGTGATAACCCTGCGGGGCGAGGTGTGACCAAGCGTGATAGCGCTGTGATCACGCGTGATAGCGAGGTACTGTACTGTGACTGTCCGTGATGACCCCATGACCAGACGTGATAATACGGCCATAATTGTGACTGCGCGTATAATTTCCCTAACATGTAGTCATCCAAGCTGACATGTGGCTGGGAACATTGTCCTGCGTTTCTCTCCGACTTTTGCGAATTTCAGCTTCGGCATTGCCACAAGTTTCTTGGTTTTGGCTGTCGAAACGGCGATTGTGCCACACTCAAACCTCGCAGAACCACGTGCTCAATGCCCAATGGCCACAGAACAGGCCACACGACAGGACTGTGGCTGTGGATATCGCGGTTGATTGGTTTCGTGATCTGCGGGCATTTCACAAGGCCCGACACTTAAGAAGACCCACTTGAACTCGTGTACCAGACTCGCGTCAATACCTGGGATCAACTTCGGGTTTTCCGAGGCCACTTCAACTCTGAATTCCCACGTACCTGAAAATATATCTTGACCCTTGAAGTACCCGGGACCCGAATACGCCCTGAGTCCTCACGTAGAGTTTCTGCCCGCCCTGGCATGAGTACCGTTCCATACAGCTGGCAACGTGACGCACAGTGTTTGTCGGTTATGTCGTTTCTGAGCAGCTACATTAGAAGCTGATCTCGGCGTGAAACAATATCCACACATCCACGCTGTGCTGGAGGTAAATTGCGGTTCTATGTGCTGGAGACAAGCCAATTAGAATTGTCGTACGATGAATCGATGATTCGGCACGCGTCATCGAGCAGGTTTGATTCTGATGGTGACGTCGTGAGTATGGAGGAGAGTGACTGGAGGGTTTCCTCGAAAACTGCCACGCGAAATGGGTTCCATCCTGATTGGGGCAAGTGTCGTTTCCACCTAGCTCTTACGTAAATCACAACGCTTTCAGCAAGTCCTTCCTCACTAATCACAACTTCTGGACATTTGATTCTGAAACTACAAAACACTGAGAGACCAAACCGTCAGCGTGCGAGGAAGGTTCTTCATTACTTTCGTCCGCGTGACACATCCGCGGCCAGCCTGCTGACGTCGTCAGGCTAGATACTTGCTGCGGATGATTTTGGTGCCAGGTTATACTTGTCGTTTCTAGCAACCCATGCACAGTTTTACACCAGAACGGGGACCGAACAAAAACGTCTGGTGATTGTGCTACACCCAAACCTCCCAGCTCAAGGTTGGCTTTGACCGTGTAGCATCAGCGTTTTAGGGCTTGTCCCTGGCCTCTTCCATTCCATTATATACTTCTGCACTGCATTTTCACGGGCAGAAACAGATACGTTACGCACAGCCCTTGACAGAATTCACAAGTGGAGGCAACCCAAGTACAGTACAGCTCTGTCCATGAGGCTTATGGGAGAAACAGCCGCGCACCACACTGTGAACATATTCTATAGTGTAAAGTGTATTTGTCATTTTTGTAGTTTCTTAACTTCAATCAACATTTTGTAATTTTTTGTTTTTTTGTACTTACGGGGATGGGGTGGGGGGACCACTCGCTGTACGCCCTTTCTCCAGTCGCATTTTTCCTTTCCGATTTCGATTTATGAAGCCCCCTTTGTCATTGCTCATCGCTTCCCATCCCTCTTCGTAATCTGTCTGGCAATCTGTTTGTGCCTCCTCGTACCGCATTGCTCACATTGAAAAAATACTTGAAACGCGTGGGACGAATGCGCCATGGTGCCACGCAGCATGGAGCTCTCAACCACCATGGTTCCTGTGAATGTCCCCCTGGTGCACGACCCGCCAAGCGAGGAGCCCGAGGGTGTCTCAGCCCTCCCGCAGAGCCACATGATGCTCCTAAAGGCGTCATGCTGTGCGTCGCCAGGGGAATACCACGATCCCGTGTCGCACATGATGGCCAATAAATGCGGGTCCAAGCCCGCTGTGCTGCTCGCTCCGTCGCCCAGCACATGGAAGGACGGATCGTGCTCCACGTGGTACCCCGCGTCTCCATCCTCGGCCTTAACGGGCTCGTTGCCGACGCTTTTCGCGCCTTCATCACTGAGACACTTGGATGGGACACAAGCCAAGTTGCATACGAGATCCGATGGTTTGCTCCCTGATGGATCGCGCGCCGCCAGCGGTGTTCCGAGCAGCGCCATTGTCGTGAGCAGCAGCACGAGCAGCAACACCAGCGGCCGCCACAGCGACCATGGCTTCGGCGGTGAGGGAGGTCTCGTGGATGCGACGGAGCTCTGGAGTGGCGCGGACGCGGAAATCCAGTCAGCGGGAGCGTGCGGAGAGGAACTGCCCGTGGCAAATGCGCCGCACATCCGCGCGCAAGACGACACCGCGAATATCGCGAAGAGCCAGGCGGAGGCTGCGGTGACGGGTAGCGTGGAGCCGTCAGGGCTGCGCGCGGATTGCGGTTCGACGCTCTCCGGCTCGTCATCGGACCTGCTGAACGACGCGCGGTGTGAACTTGAAGGCTGCGGCGGCGATACCAAAGAGGGAAGCACGGGCGAGGCGGCGAGGCCAAGCTACGTGCTGGAGATGCTATCGGCCGCCGTGCAGCAGCAGGAGTTCGTGGTCGTAGGCGGCGATGACGCCCGTCACACCACAGACTGCGCGCCGGCCACCGTCCACGTCGGATCGAACCACCACGTCACTCAGCCCGCAGCGCGTCTGCAGTCCAGCGGGACTCACGCGATGGTACTTCCGCAGAAGCGGCAGTGCAACCCGCCGCCCCTGCCCGCCATGGGGCTCAAGCTGGCGGACATCAAGCGCGTCATCGGCCTCAAGACCGCGCCGCCCACCAAAAAGTGAGTGTCGCCGCCGCGCACCTTACTCTCTGCCCTCACTTTCCGCCGTTCTCCACGTTTTTTTTATGGATCTGACTTATGAAGCGTCACCGACGGTTGATATTTGCGTCCAAAGTACTAATCTGGTGTTCTCTCTGTCCCCGCAGGCCGCGCAAGGGCGAGTCAGTGAGTCCGTCGTCCGCGGCGGCGCATCACGCGTCGGGGACCTCATCGCTGGCGCATCGCCTGGCGGCGGTTCTCCCCGCCCATGCGCAGCACCACTCCGCCAAGCTGCCTTTTCCCCCGTCCTCCGCGACACTCTCCGACATGCCTACCGCGCCGCACGCCGCCCCGTGCAGCCCGTGCGTCGACGCGCCCTCCGCGCTTGCGCGCGCCCCCGGCGCCTCCCTCCCGTGCCGAGGCGGGGAGACGTTGGATGACGTGGCGCGCCAGATGCACTCGTGGCCCGGCCGCGCGATGAACTGTGCCTCGCCGGCGGGCGACGCGTGCGGCGGACTGAACTGCTCTGCGGACTGCAATGGTCACATGGCCAAGGCGCATGGGCCACTGCCCTGCGCGCACTCACCTGATGGCGCTGCCGAGCCCGTCTGCGCGGGATGCGTGGGGTTGCCGCGCGGATTGGCGCAGGGCGACGCGATGCTCATGTGCCCCGGATGTACCCCGAGCAACGCCATGGCGCCTGGATCCGACGGTCCCTGGCCCACTGCCGCTGGACACTACCACGCTTCCAGCCACCAGCATGCGGACATGCTGTGTGGCGCCGCGCCGCCATACTCTGCTCGCTTCCCCATGGGCATGAGCATGGGCATGCTGTCCAGTTCCCGGAGCATGGGCATGGACGCTCTTGGGAATGCCATGTGCATGGAACAGCACATGCCGATGGGTATGGGCATGGAGCAACACATGGGCATGGGGATGAACATGGGGATGTCCAGTTCCATGGGCATGGGCATGGACGCCCTTGGTAACCCCATGATGCTCCCCTGGCAGCAGCACGCGTTGCCCATGGAGTGCAGTTGCTGCCCGCCATCAGCGCTTGCAGGCGCGCCGTGGGATGCGTCACTGTCCCCATCATCAACACCAGCACCACTCTCCTCTTCCTCCCTGCACCCCACCATGTGCCTGCCTTCCGGCATGCCCGGGACCGGCACTGACCCGTGCGGCACACTGGAGGCGTCTGCTAGCGCCCCCTGTGCCATGACCAGTGGCCTGGAGGCGAGACTGGCTGGCGCGCTGGCAGCAGAGGCAGCAGGCAGCGCGGGAATGGCGGGCGTGGTGGGCACGGAAGATGGGCGGGACGCTGCGGGGCTGTGGTGCTCTGCGGACGGTCTGGCAGAGGCAGGCGTGGGAGGGGCCATGGGGGCTGCGAGTGACAAGGTGGAAGAGGACAGGGACGTCAAGAGGAAGGAGTCCAACCGAGTGTCTGCTCGCAAGAGCCGCCAACGACGGCAGCTGCAGATGGACAGACTCGAGGCAGAGGTGAGGGCACTGGATACCATGTGCTTGTGCATGTGTGTGACCTCTTTCAGGAACAATGTTGCTTCTGTCGCTTGTGATATTAGTCTCATGGTTGCTTGTATTCTGTCTGTTGCCTGTTTCGTGCAGGCTGTGCAGCTTCGAGACACCAACACGGCACTATCACAGCAAGCACAGGAGGCTGAGACACGTGTAGAGGAGCTGATAGGCCAGCAGCGAGAGTTGCAGCGGCAGTGTGAGGCTGTGAGAAAACAGCTCGAAGCAGTTACACATTGCAGTCAAGAGGATGCCTAGGACATAGGTACGAGGAGGATTTAGCAAAGCAAGCACTAGATGTAGTGAGTTTTTCTGTATCATTTGAGCATGCCAATTTCTGTTGTTCAGCTTATTATAAAGTACAAGCTGTCCAACCCTGTAAATCGAAAGGATTTAAGCCATGTCTATGTACTGTACATACGTAACGTTGTGAGAGCTAACTGAAACTCCACACTGGTTATGACAAAAACCAGGCCCTCAGATTGGTTTCAGGGCATGCTGATGGATCAGCGTGCCCTGCCCAAAGTAGTGACCAAATCAGCGTTGGGGGTGAAGTTCATGCTGATTTTGTCAGGGTAAAATTTCATGGCTAACTGATTTTCCAGTGTAAATATTATGTTGAACATGGTACCAGAACTTCTAACGTAGTTGTCTAAGGTTTCGTCCTGTTATTAGAGAGGTTACGGTGTAAGTCCCGTGAGTGAGAGGTTTACTAGTGCGTGGCGGATATTCTGGGCCTAAAGTCCCACGTCCGCGCACCCTATACATTTTGGTAAGTCTGAATCAGTGTGACTCGGTACACCATACTGATGGTTCAGTGTAACTGGTACACCAATACACTAATTCGTCAGGGTAGTCCTATACGTTAAACTGAAAAATCAGTGCAAATATAGAGAAGATACTGGAATTTCAGGGAAAACGAAAATCACAGCTACAAAATCAGCCTAATCAGCGTGTTTTACGCTGATATCTGAGGGCCTGACAAAAACACTTGAAAACAGTTTATAAACAAAACAGCAACCTGGGAATAAGTGAACAGGATACCGTTAGGGCGTGGTCCTATGTCTCTTGTCAGACAAACCTCTTGTCAGACTTGCCTGGTGCAATGATTTTCGCTTGGAGTGTTTCAGTGCAATTCGACGCGAGCCTGATAAGAGGTTAGCCTGTTAAGGGGCCATTGGATCACGCCCTTATTCTATCCTGTTGGCCTGCTGCGTGGTGCATGGTCATAGCTGCTCGTCCCCCGGTGTGCCCCAGCCATCCTCCCGGCAGCGCTGCTCTATGCACGCCAGTAGATGTGCGTGCAGGTTGTCTATGGTGCGAGGGAAGGAGGTGGATGAGATGTCCGCCACATGCACACCCTGCCATGCCATGCCATGCCATGCCATGCCATGCCATGCCATGCCAAGTACAGCGCAGGAGACAGCGGGATCGCAGACAGAGAATGAGAGGAAAGACGGCATGAATCAGGCAGCTTTTGGGGTTGGCAGCACAAGAGAAAAACAGGGAGTGTGTGTGCTGTACCTGGGAGCGGAAGGAGGTAAGGTATCGCTGCACAGCGTGCATGCGAGACAGCAGCGCCTCCACGGGCACCTGTGGGGAGAGGCGGTCAGGGGAGAGGGAGAACGAATTGAGGGGCAGTGCACAACAGGGATAGGCGGACTGGTGGATGGAACAGTAGCAGGGGGGGGAAGATGAGAGAATGTAGATGGGGCGTCACCTGAGAGAGCAGAGCAGCATTGGGTGCATTCGATGCAATCCACTCGGAGAGAAGCACCTGTGGCGTGCCGCACACACACACAGAGACACACACACACACAGATAGACACACACACACACACACACACACACACACGGACAGACACACACACACACGGACAGACACACACACACACACACGCGCGCGCGCGCGCGCGCACACACACACACACACACACACATGGGCACGTGAAATGCTGACAAGAGTACCCACAGGAGTGGTGGGAACCCACGGGGGCCACCGAAGTGCCCAGCTGCGAAGCCTTACAGTGGCAAGGAGCACGCTGGTGCAGGAAAAGCAGCAAGGCAAGGCAGTGAGAAGGCGCGCAGACAGAATTTGGGCAGGCAGAGCAAGCAGTCATTGGAGAGTGTACGTGAGTGGGCGTGGGTGCGAGCGAGTGGGTGCATGGGCGCAGTGAGTGCGAGCAGCAGCGCACCTTGTGGTCCGCTGGGTGCATGTGCAGCACGATGGGAACCACAATGGGACGCAACCTCTTCCCCGCCCCTCTTGACGCCGCTGCTGCTTCTGCTTGTGCCGCGTGTGACGGGCCTTTTGCCCCTGCTGCACCCCCTGAAGATGCACCACTCCGCAAGTGCTTCCCTTCGCTCTCCCTTGAGCCCAAAGTCTGTGCCCTCCCTCCTTCCTCCCCCAGTCCCCCCCCCACGATTTCACCAGCACCATGTCCCTGCTCCCCATCCCCTCTTCCCCCACACTCATCCCTGCCCCGCCCCTCCTCCACCATCACCATTCCCCCCCCTCCCCCTCGTCCCTGCCCCCCCGTTCCCCCCTGCCCACCCCATCCAGCGCAAGGTGTGCTGCCCTCCACGTCCATTGGGTCATCCGCGCAGGCCACTCTGCCACACCCCATCTCCCCTCCCCTCCCACCACCACCGCCGCCACCGCCACTGCCCGTCCCCCAAGCAGCAGAGGGCGCGGCGCCTGGCTGCAGTGGTGGCGTGGCGGGTTGTGTGTGTGGCAGCGGGGGCAGGGGAGTTGGCAGGGGCGGTGGTGCGGCGCTGAAGGAAAGGAAGTTGGCATCGGGGTCAATGTGCGTGCCCTAATGGTGTTGCCGGGTTGCCGGGCCGTGCCATGCACATTGAGGAGCAAGAGGTGGGGAGAGAGGGGGGAAGGGTCCGTTTGGACCGAGGGGAGAAGGCGGAGGGAAGGGGGGAAAGCGTGGGTCGCATAAGGGATGGTCATCAAGTGAATGTATGGCAAGGTGGATGGATGCCTGCAGCGAATGTGCAACACAGGTGATGGCGTGAAAGAGGGAGGGCGCGCATGCAGCAACACACAGCTGCCAGCACCCCCAACGCGCATCCTAATCCACGCCCCTGCCTGACCTCGATAATGACTGGCTTGCCGTCCCTCAGCGCCTTGCTCAAATCGCCCTCCAGCCCTGCTAACCCACGCCCACGGGCATGATGAGAGCATGCACGGGGGGAGAGACGGGGAGGAGATACAACGAGGGACGTTGGGAAGGAAGAGTAGGAAGGCTGGGAACACGGAGAAGGACGAGAGTGAGCGCGGAAGAGAGTGCAGATGCAAGCGCGCAAGTGACGGGTGCATGGGCGACTGAAGAGGCAAGGGCACATGAGCAAGGGGCAACAAAGCTTCCTGAATTGTGGACGCACAACCGATAGTGTGCAGAGCAGAGCAAGAGCATAAGAGTGCAGTGCACGTTTGCACACAAAACGCCCTTGCATTACATGCACACACGCACCCTTGCGGATGATCTTGCACTCGCGGCAGAACTCCGCCACCACCTCCTCGCCCCCCTGCAGGTCCGTGCGCGCCCACAGCGGCAGCGCGTGCAGGGGCGACTCCGGCATGCCCTGCAGCAACTCGTATACCACGTCCGTCTGGAGCGAGGGGGGAGGGCGGGGTACACGGGGATGAGGGGAGCAGGGGATGAGGGGGAAGAAGAGATGTGGGAGGAATGTGTTGGCACACGAAGATAGGGGTGACAGGGAGGTTGGGGAATTGGTGGGCGACGGAGGCGATTTGAGAAGCGAGAGAGAGGGAGGGAACGAAGGCGGGAGGTGGGAGAGAAGGACGCGGAAAATTGAGACGACAAGAAGGCCATGAGGGGAGGAAACAGCGACCAGGAAGGCAGAGCGGCGGGAGAGGGGGGTGTTGAGGGGTGGGAGATCGACCTGCAGGACGTTGGGGAGGTTGAGGCGCTGCGCGAGCAGCGAGGCCACGGAGGACTTGCCGGTGCAGGGCAGCCCCGTTATGAATATCACCAGCGGTATGCGTCGGTGGTAGAAGCTGGGGGGTGCAGGGGGTGGGGTGGGGGATGGGGCATGGGCGGGGAAAGGTGTGAGGTGATATGCTGTGCTACGCTTCCAGAGGTAGAGGTTGGAAGTGAGGACGCGGTTAAGAAACGGGAGGCATGCACGAGCGCCAATGCCACGAGGGTGGCATGAGCATGGCAGTTTGCGTGCGAGGGCGCATGGTTCCTTGCATGCAGCTAACAAGTGCGCTGCAGGCCGCAGCAGCAGCAGCGCGCAGCAGAAGCAGCGGCAGAGCTTGCCTGGTCATCATGCGGTAGCGGCCGACGTAGTCATCCCCGTAGCCGCGGCGGCGCATGAGAGCAAAGAGGTTGCGCTCCAGGTCGCCCTGACTGACGTCCAGCAGCCCGTGGTCCACCAACAGCTTCTTCAACTCCAACGCCACCTGTTCCCATGCCATGCCGTGGATTCACATGTGCCATGCCACGCCATGCCAAACCATGCCACGCCGTGCCATGCCGCATACAGTTGAGTACTGAGAATACTAGACTGTGGTGCGAGTTCATGCAGGGAAGGCGGCATCAGACAGCACATCTAGTGTTGAGACGTCCCTAAGGCACGGCACACAGCGAACATGGCTTGAGGTGACGCACGAGCACAAGCAAGCTGATAAAACGACTCGCGTACCTTAGTGGCCACCACATGTGGCATGCGTGTGACGGTTAACATCCTCGCTATAAGGAATCTCGACAGCACGTAGTAATGGTCCTCGTTCTCCCCCAGCCACACGCGCACCTGCTCCAAGAACAGCTACAGGGCAGGCGGGCACAGCACAGGGGCGCGCGCAGGGGCAGTAAGCGGACGCCCAGGCACCGCAGGTGGCGCAAGATAGAACACACAGTGCAGTCGGAGGGCGCGTCCCCGCGCGCCTTAGACTCAGAAGCACCGCGCTGCACGCCAGGGGCGGCGCTGCTATGTGCAACTCTTGAGACATGATTCTCTTTGTAGCGCGCAGGGTCATCAGCCATGGGAGATAAGCAAGCCACCAGTGGCAACGATACACGAGAACCCCCCGAATGCCCCTCGCGCACCCGCGCTCGTAGCAAGCAGCCATGGCCACTGGCAGCGCGCCCCCTCGTGAGTGCTGCAAACCGTACCTTGACGAAGTCGTACTTGGACGACGTGTGGCGCGGCGGCGCCTCCACCGCCACGGAGCTGCTCGCCGGGGACGGCACCGCCGCCACCCGCGTCACAAACGGCGGCGTGCCGGCTGGCACAGGCCGATCTAGGACGGCCGTCGCTGTAGATTGCGCCTGGAAGAAGGAATCCGGGCCGTCGGATTCGATCGGAGGGCTGGACGTGGCAGACATGTCGGAAGAAGCGTCGTGGTATGCCGCCGGTGTGGCGAGGTTACCAAATTCGCGCGCGACGCGTATGGGCGGCTGCACGGTGCGACGCAGGACCATTGTGCGTGCGCGGCTGAAGGGCTCTGGCGGGCGGGGAGGGCAAGGCGAGAGTCGCGCACGTCAACATGCATGGTGCGTGGCGGAGGGCGTGTCTCGATTGGCACGGCGAGTGGGGTGCGTGCGACCGGCTGCTGAGGGCGCTGGTGGGCATGTATGGAGCAGCAATACTGTAACGATGAACGAGTGTACGTCTTTCCAGAGTGCAGTCAAAATGGCGCGCGGTGCTGATGACGGCAGCGGAGAGTGATCAATGCACACGTGGTTGGCTCGAGTACTTGTACGCGTTATATGAGCAGCATGAGATCGGGAGAGTAATTCGAGGAGCATTTATATGCTGATAATTGGGCGCCTCACCATATGAATTTATCAGCTGAGATCACTCAATCTCCATCGTCGTCCAGGCAAACCACAATTGAGGGTGCGGCGGAGGGTTTGTGAGTTCGGTGCTTCTTGTTTCAGAACGGTACGTACCAGTATTTATTTCAAAATTTGGGGAATCTCCGCTTGGGGGAGAAGAGAACCTCCCTTGCCATTACTGCCGAATGTGTCGTCCTTTCGCATGGCTTGCCCTGCAGCGCGATTAGCCGTCCACCGTTCTTGCGCGCACGCCCGACACGCCACATCTCTCCAAGCTGCCCGTTCGCCTGTCTGCTCACACGCTTGCTCGCGGCCGCTCCACAATCTCGCCACGCCCTCTCCGCCAAGCGCGCTGTCCAAGGTCGTCGTTGAAAGAGTTCGCAGAATCATTGCACCTGTTGATTCCCTCGACATGTCCGCTGCGCATGCGGGAGGCTTGGGCACGTGGCTCGCGCGTGGTCCCCACGTGTTCTTGAGAGGTCAGAAGGTTTTTGCCAAGGAGCGCGCCTTTAGCGGATGGTTAGGGGATGGTCAGCGGGGGGCGGCAGCGCGCGCGGAAAAAGGAGGCGGAGTTAGCCAGCGGAGCGACAGAGGTGGCAAGCGCGGGAAGCCCAGGGAAAATGCATCCCGCGGCGGAGGCGGGGGCCGCCGAGATGGGGCCGGCAGACGGGGAAGCACGAGCAGCGAGAGGGCGGGGAAGCGCGGCGGCAGGGGGAGAATGGACAGTATCGGGGGCAGCTGGGGGGAAGTGGGGAGGCGGGAAGAGTGGGGGGAAGGAAAGGCGCAAGTTGGGGACAGGGATAGGGAAGCCGTCGGTCGAGAAAGCGCGCGGGATAATCGTCCGCAAGGGGACGGCGGGCATGCAAGGGGCCTAGAAGGCGGAGCAGAGGGGGATGGAGAGATGGGGGGAGAGAAAGTGAGGGGAGAGGCGAGAGAGCATGGGGATGAGTGGCGGGGGGAGGGCGGGAAGGGGCGGAGCGGGAGGGGCGGCAGGGGAAACATTATTGACGAGGTTGCTGCAGCAATGGAAAAACGTAAGGTGCAAGGGATTCACCTGGGGATAATGCGGGGTGGCTGAGGGTTTAAGGTGCAGGGCTCTGGGTTTTACGCTCACGAGTGGGCGATTAGCACCGTGGGGCAGGATGAGGTTTACAGGCTGGCGTTCATTCGCATCAACCCCGTGTAGACTTATCCCCATTCGTTGTGCGTCACCACTCCTCTTTGCCACTACACCCCCTCATTCCCCCCTCCGCCATGATTCCCCTCACCTTGACCCCTCTTCCGCCCTCTCCCCCAGCCCCTGCGCGCGTGATTCTGAAGCGCGGGCGCGCAGCCCTGTTCGCCTCCGCGAGCCCCGCCCCGCTGGTGTTCTCAGGCGCTGTGGACTGCGTGCTGGGGCGCCCCCCCCCCAAGGCAGGCGACCTCGTCGTGCTCGCCGCGCGCAGGGGGGAGCAGGGGCGCGCAGGGGCAAAGGGGGAGGGGGATGCGGACGGGGGAGGGGAAGCGGGGGAGGGAGGGGGAGGGGCGTCGGGGGAGTGGTCGCGGGGAGTGGCGGTGGCGTGGGGGGTGTTCAACCCAACGTCTATGTACCGCGTGCGCATCATGCAGACTCTCTCAGACGCTCAAAGGTGATGCTCATGCGCAGATGTCTCCTGCTGTGCCATGGCACGGCATAGTTCCTTGCTTGAAACGCATCAAAGCCATTCCAATCCTGCCTTCTCCTGACTTCCCACTGCCCCATTTCTCACCGTTTTCCTTTCTCTTCCCCTCCCTCTCCTCCTTCCCGTCCCTATCCCCTCCTCAGGCATCCCGAGGCCGTCCTGTGCATGCCATCTCTGCTGCGCCTGCGCCTCGCCTCCTCACTCAACCTGCGCCTGCTGCTCGGCCTCTCGCCCCTGCCATGCCCCGCCGCCGGTGGGTGGGTGTCACAAGATGGGGGGGGGGTATTTTGGGAGGGATGTGTAACGAGCATAGTGAGAGTGAGACGTGGTCCGCAGTTTATGAATGTGAGTTGAACCTAGAGGGAAATACTTGGTGCAGAGGCCAGGGAGCGGTGGTAGGGGGATTGGTGGTTTGCAGATGAGAAGGGGGATGTGGTGTGCTGTGATATGCACTGTGTTAGAACAGAGGACGGGAGGATCAGAGTGACGGCGAGTGCCAGAGGGAATTGCTGTTTCGTGCTTCTTCCGTCCATGTGCTCTCCTCCACCACCCTCGTCTCGTCTCATCTTGCTTAATTGAGTATCTTCCCATTCTGCTCAACATCCCTCTGCTGTTGCTTGCTTGCGCATCACAGCTAGCACGCAGGGCGCAGAAAGCACAGAAAGGAGCACACGAGGAGGCGTGGCAGGGGCCACAGTGGATGCCACAGGAGGGGGCACCAATGCGTTCCGGCTCGTGAACAGCGAAGGGGACAGGTGAGTGGGGCGCAGGAGGGCATTGGCATGAGAGCGGGGGAAGCTCAGAGACACATATGGGAGGGGGGCGTGGTGTGGAGAAGAGAAGGAGGTAAGGGACCTTTGGTCCGGGTGGTCAACACGCGTTACGCTGCCCTGTCTGCCGTTCGCACCTGGTTTCAAAGCAACCCAACTTCTTGCATTTCAATCCTGTCTCACTGCCTTTCAATGATCTCCCTCGCCCGCCCTGCCCCTTCCCCTTTTCTTCCTCCTGCCCGCCTCTCTCCGCCCGTCTGCTGCCAACCGCGAGCAGGCTGTCGGGGCTGATAGTGGATGTGTATGGGGAGCGCATGGTGGTGGCGTCGTCTGCAGCGTGGGTGGAGGCCCACCGCCCCGCCATCATGCAAGCACTCTCCCACCTGCTGCCTGCAGCAAGTGCAAGCACACAGGAATGCGCGGAGGGGGTTGGTGATGGGGGTGTGGCGAGGGAAGGGCAAGGGGGCAGTGGATTGGAGGGGCATGAGAGGATTGTTTGGAGGCGGTCTGTTGAGATGCTGAAGGAAGAAGGGGTGGTGGTGGAAGGGGGAGAGGGTGAAGGGCGGAGAGACAACGGTGGGGAGAAGCCGGCAGATGGGGAGGCATTTGGAGGTTTGGAAAGCGTGGCGGTTGAGGATGGGGATGAGATGCTCGATGACATTGACAGCAGCCAAGAAGGAAAGGTGGAGAGAGGGGCAACGGTTGCAGTGGATTCTGGCCACCAAGAAGTGGCAACAGTAGCAAGTGGCTTACCAGCACAGCTACCACTCTTAAAAGCCGCATTTGAGGACCCCTCTGATGACGACAGGGTGAAGGTAAGGCGACATCTGACAAAAAATCTCCCTGAACTTGTTATTCCGGAATTGCCACTTGCAGCTTGCCATGTCATGTCATGTACATACGAGCAAATCATGTGGGTAGTACGTGTGGCATGGCGGAGGCAGGCTCACCAGGCTTTCTCTGTACACTTGTCTACTCCCTGCCGCAGGTGATGGAGAACGGAGTGGGGTTCTGGGTGGCCATGGCGAGCGGGCAGAAGACAGGCTTCTATTCTGACCAGCGGGACAGCCGTCTGTTCCTGCGCTCCCTCGTTGCCTCCTCACTCCACGGCCGTGGAAGCAGTGCGGTACACAATGGCCTCACCCCCGCTGATGCCACTTTCAATGGCGATCGTGACACCGGTAGCCAAAATGCAACTGACGGCCAATCAGCAACATCAACATCATTGTCACCAGCAGCAGCTGTGGATACTGGGAGGGCATTCCCGCCCTCGCCTCTGTCCGCCCACCGCCCTCTCTCCCGAGTGCTTGACCTCTGCTGCTATAGCGGCGGCTTTGCCATCAATGCTGCTCTTGCCGGCGCTTCTGACGTCACAGGTGGGCAGCCCATGTGTTGCGTGTACATACTCGCAGGTCACTTCTCGTGCACCAAACAGCGTTTGCACTGCTACTCGCAGGCATGAGTCATGACACTTTGCCACATGATTTTCCCCACTGCATCCTATCTCACCCGTGCCCACCGATACTCACATGTAAAGTGTTCACATCCCCCTACCCTAACCACCCATCTCCTCCCAATCGCTCCTTCCCCTCCGTCCCCTTCCCCACCACCAGCCGTGGACTCCTCCCCCTCGGCACTCTCCCTGGCAGCAGCCAACGTGGTCCTCAACGGGCTACAGCCCTCCGCCGTGCGCTTTGAGCGCGCAGACATCAGTGCGTTCATGCAGCGGGCGGTGGCGCAGCAGCAGCAGTGGGACCTCGTTGTGTTGGACCCACCCAAGCTTGCTCCCACTCGGAAGGTACGGGGGCTTGAGGTAAGTGACCTGGGAGGAAGAGCGCATGGGGTGGATGGATGGCGACAACCCATGCATGGGGCTGCTTGCCTACAGGTGAATGACCTTCTGTTTAGGTCCTTATTCTGAATGCCGCTCACTGTCCACCCCACATTTCTGCTCACGGTGTTGGCTTCCCTCCCTCTTGGGGTTCCTTCATCCTGTTCACAAGCCCCTCCCTGTCCCCTGCCGCCCATCTCCCCTATGGCAGTCCCTCCCCCGGGCGTTGCACCGGTACCGGCGCCTCAACAGCCTGGCGCTGCGCCTGGTGGCGCCTGGAGGGCTGCTCATGACATGCTCGTGCTCCGGTGCTGTGTCACAGCAGCACCTGCTGCTAGGCATCCTCAGGGTGCGATCCCATGCCCTCCCCTCCTTGCTGCCCATATGCTCTTGCCTACACGCCGTTCTTCTCTCCCCTCCACCCTCTTCTCCTCATGCATTCTGCCGCACTTCCTGTGCTGGAGCTATTTCACAAGCCATGGCATGCTTGTTTCTGCTGCACTCACTTTCTCGCCCCCCCTCCACCCCCACCTTGTCCCGCCTGTCTCTTGATCGCTCATCCACACGCCAGGACCAATCAATTCAATCCGTGGTGGGTATCGTCAATGTTGTTGTCATCCCACCTATGTTGTTAGTCCTTGGGCATTCATTTCTCCTCTTATCTCACAATTCGTCACTCCCCCGCCATCATGTGTGCAGGAAGCGGCAGCATCAGCGGGGCGGCAAGTGACAGTGGTACGGGAGGCGGGTGCCGCCCCATGCCACCCCATCGACCCCGCATGCCCTGAAAGCACCTACCTCACCAACCTCCTTGCCTTTGTGCACTGATGCTGTCTGCTGCTGCATCAGCTGCCATGGTACTCCAAGTCTGTGCATGGAAGCTTCGCTGATGATCACCAGCTCCATGGAGCATGCGGTTCTGATGGCCTGTACTTGATGGGTGTACTGGTACCGTACAAGTTATTGAAGTGACCTGTTCAGGTACTGTACCATGTGCTTACAAAGATGTATAAGCAAGTATGGTACCGTATCACCCCGGATAGTAGCGCATATGCGCTTATAATAAAATCGATTTTTTTAGGGGGTGTGCTTGTAATTGAGGAAAGGGCATAAGAGCATGCGCTTATGAAATGGAAAAAAAAGAATTTTGTTTGTAAGGGTACCAAATTGAAGCTCTCATTAAGGTGAATACGACCATCAAACGTTCACGTCGGTTTCGTGCATGAAATGCAGGTGAAAACAGCAGCGACTCAATTTCCCACCGCACAAATCCTGTCCCGGAGCAACGCATCTGCCAACGCTGACTCGGAAGTTGCCGTGCGGCCCAATCACGTTGTCATGCGTTGCCAGGCAGGGACAGCTCATCCGATCCCTCTAGAAGGGGATCGAATATTCCATGCCACCGCAGCATGTGTGCCGCCCATTTTCATCCTTTGCGGGTTCAGGTTGTGGGGGTACCCATCTATCATTGACGAGGACGGCGAGCCGCTTCCCCGCAGGGGTCCCGTCTGAAGTCCATTTCTTCTCATTTCTTGCTGGTTTTGATTCAGTTTAGCATGTTTCGCCCGCCAGGCTGCGAAAGCCATGGCGGAATTCACTTGCACCCACTTTCTTTTCAAGAAGAAGCCTAGGCCCGCCTTCCGTGTGGACGTTGACGGCTGGTATAGCCATATCCCACCATCGCCCCCAGAGCCACCGCAGCCTCCGGCGCCGCCTGCGCCGCCATCTCCTCCATGTCCTCCTGCACCTCCAGCTCCACCTGCTCCTCCGATTCCACCCGTGTTTGCCGGCCCATCAAATCCTCCTGTGCTGACGCTCCTGCACCCGTTGGAGTTCGACGAGTACCTGTCGGAACCTGATAGCAACAAGCCCCCCCGACGTCTACGGTCCAGCTCCGGCCCCGGCACCACGATGGGGCCAGCCGCAAGATTGTGCATGGGACGAATCTGCTGTGGGCGCTGATGACGATGTACCCGACACCGAGGCTGGCACCGAGACTGGCACCGACACTGGCGCCGAGGCCGGCAACGCGGCAGATGTGTTTCCCGAGGGTGCCCCGGGCGGCGAGGACGACGACGGTGTGGAGTATTGGTCGCGCGACGGACTTCTCGAGAAGCTCCCTATTTCTACGTTTCCTCTGGTTAACCGCAAGCGCCCCCACCCCTCTTCTGAGAACCGTGATTCCAGCCCCCCCTCTCCCAGGCACAAGCCCTCACAGCATAAGCGCAACGCTTATATTGCGCAAGAGAAGCTGCAGTGGATTGGGCGCATGGATGTGGCGGTGTCGCTGTGGTCGTTGTCTCGCGAGTCAGGAATCCACCGCAAGTGTCTCGCGGAGTGGAAGAAAGCCGCCGCCATGCTCAAGGAAGCGCACTCAGCACGGAAGCGGATGCACGGGCGCGGGAGGGCATCGTGGTATGGGCCGATGGAGCTGAAAGTCTACGCGAGGCTTCTCGAGTGGCGCCGCAAAGGAACTGCCGTCTCTGTCGGTCGCCTGCAGGATTGGTCGAAGGAGTTCATGAAGGTTCTGTTCCCCGACGTGAAGTGGTAGGGCAGCCAGCGGTGGTCGGAGCGGTTTCGGAAACGGTGGAATCTGAGCGTGCGCATGAAGACGAGGATTGCCCAGAAAACCGTCGAGCGTAAGTACCGAATTATTGTACCGTGTGCTTGTTGTGTTTTTCAATCAAAGTTGTTGACTAACCACCGCCTCTTAACATTGTCCGTGTGTGCGCAGACGTCGCGGAGCTGTGCCAGGCTTTCTGATCGTTCGTGACAAGCGGCGTGAGCGCAGCATCGAAACCCGCTAGATTATCAACGCCGACCAGACGCCGCTGTGGCTGGAGATGCCCGCCACGACTACTGTGGACAAGACGGGCGTCGCTCCGTGCCCATCACGAGCGGGGGGTACCAGAAGGAACGCGTGACCGTGATGCTGGCGTGCACGGCCGACGGCGAGAAGCTCAAGCCGTGGGTCTTTTTCAAGCGCAAGACGGTGCCGAAGGGTGACTTCCCGCCAGGTAAGAATACACCACGGTCAGCCGCTGTTTGGTTTTCCAGTCGTGATACTAACGCCGGTTTCTTGACTGTCTGTGATATCGCAGATGTGGTCGTGGCGGTGCATCCGAACGGCTGGATGGACGCCAACGGCGTCATGCGCTGGCTCGAGGAGTGCGTCAAGCCCTTCATCCGGCCTCGGTTCGGCAGGCAGGCGAGGAGTGCCATGGTCGTCCTAGACTCTTACCGCGGTCATCTTACGGACGAAGTGAAGCAGAAGTTCGTCGACCTGGACATCGTTCCGGCGGTGATCCCGTCGGGCTGTACTGCGGAGGTACAGCCCCTCGACATCTCGATCAACAAGTCCTTCAAAGCAAGCATCCGCCAGCAGTACCAGACCTGGTTTGAAGAGGAGGGTCAGGAGCGGCTGACGCCTGCAGGTAAGAACCCTACTGTTGATGGTTTGTTGGCTGCTTCTTTTCCCGGTGTATCCTGTGCTAACACCGTCTCTCCCACTCTGACTTGTGGTGCAGGGAACATCAAGAAGCCGCCCCCTGCGATGGTGCTCAGGTGGATCTCACGGGCCTGGAAGGCTGTGCCACCAGAGCTTATCAAGAAGGCGTTCCTCACCTATGGCATCAGCAACGCTCTTGACGGCAGTGAGGACAACCTTGCCATGGCGCACAGGCGGAGCCAGCTGACCCACGAGGTCGACGTCGATGACGAGATCATCACCAACGGCTTCTTTGGCAACAACTGCGAGGAGACGGAGTCTGACGACGAGTAGATTTCTAGTTAGGGGTGTAAATCTTCATGTGTCATGAGATTATTTATTGAGAGGCATGTGTAGAAATCTTGTTAGTGTAGGTAACAATGTTTAGATTAAAAAAATAGTGGAATATTACCCCATGGGGGGAAGGAATGCGCTTATAAAAAGTTCAGGCATCCTAGGAGGTGCGCTTATAATTGAGGAACGGCCATAAGCGCATGGCTCCAGATAGAAGCGCCGGCGCCTTTAATCAGGCAGCGCTACTATCCAAAGTCATACAGTACAATCGCTTTAGGAGCCAGGGGAAAGAGAGTGAGAGTGTGAACACAATTGATGTAGTGCAATAATGTAGGTGTGTTGGCCGCTTACCAAAAAAACCCGTGATGGTATGGTGTCAAAGCAGAAACTGATCGCAAGGACTGCAAACTTATGGCATATAAGCCTTACAATTGCTTAATTACATATAAACAAGAACCTGCCCACCATACAAAACTAGGCTGTACATATGTACCGTGCGCAACAAAATCGTTCAAACAAATCTCCCCCAACAATCAACCATTCATACCTCCTCAATCCCACTCCTAGCTTCAGCCGGCTGCTCACTTCCACCATCAGCACCATCAGCAGCAGGTGAGTCCTGAGCATCCCCTGAGATAGTCATGAGCATGCTGATGTCAGCCACCTGGTGTGAGGCCCTCATCAGGTGTGGGTCGTGCTGCTGCACCACAAGGATCGATGCGTTCCCTTCCATATCCACCAGCATGTCTCCCACCGGGCCTAGCTCCGAGCCTCCCTCGTGCGTGCTGCCTCCACTGTGTCCGAACCTGCCCAGGTTCATGGCTGCTGGGCCGTGGAAGTAGGAGCGGAAGGGCGTGCGCTGCGCTGCAATCTGTGCCACCAAGGCCGTGGAGCGCCGGCCGCGGCCAACAATCACCAAGTCGTAGTCGTCCAGACTCGCTGCAGTCAGCGCTGCCACTGGATCCTCCACCTGCCGCTCCTCGTACACCATCTTCCGCTTCCGCACACTCCCACTCGCCTCCCCCTCTCCATCCACACTTGCCTCCGCTGCTGCCTCCTTGGCTGCAAGTGCTTCCTCCTGGCGGCCCTTGTCAATGATGGGCGCCAGAGCCGCATCGTCCAGCTCCCTCTCGCGGTCCACCTCGACCTTATCCACGGGCACCAGGAACGACACCATCTTGTCTCCTCCCTTGTGCGCGTGCCCGTGCCCAGACGCAGACCCACTGGCATGCACGAGCGAGTGCTGCTCCTGCTGCGCCACCACAAAGCCCAGTTCCACCTCCTCCGTGGCCACGAAGCGCACGATAGAGAAGGACACTCCCGGGTGCTCCTCCATGCGCCGCGCCACTGTGAGCGCCTCGCGGTCGTCCGGCCCGCCGAAGAAGAGCACGGCAATGCGGTACGACACGGCGGTGGGGGAGAGGTGTGAGAAGCCGCCAAATCCGCGGTCCACCAGGATGGCCACGGAGCAGGGCGCGGCTCGCAGCACACGGCGCGTCACCATCTGGAAGCCCAGATGCACCGCCTCCATTGACCCGTCTGGCGTCTGCCATGCCACACCACATCACAATGCGAAAACACGGGACCAGAGGGACGTGAATCAGCATGCACACACACTAGCTGGAACATGCAGGCAGGCATATCCGAAACTCTAGGCATAATTACCATGAATTTATGGTAGGGCACGACGATGAGGTTGGAGCGTCTGTCGGCTGCGGTGATGCAGATGTCCTCGTGCATGTTGTCAAACTTGGAGATGGCTGTGAGCGGCTGCACATTCACGCGGCTCAGCTGTGAGTACGCCTGGAAGGCCACCACCACCTGGTCCCTGCCCGCCTGCTCGCTCTCCTTGGACCAGTACGGCCGCCCGTCGCGCCGCACGCGCGTGACCATCATGATGGCGGACGACCGCTCCGACAGCTCCATCAGGTGCATCAGGAACACGCGCAGCGGCCGCTTGCGCGTGCCACGCGACACCTCGGTGAGGTTGAGCATGGCGGGCAGGTTCTTCATGCCGTGCACGCACACGAGCAGGCGCAGCTCCCCGTTCACCATCGCCAGCTCCTCCACCTTGGTTGTGTGCCGCAGCTTCCTGCGCGCCGGCTTGTACAGCATCATCACCAGCGGCGTCGTCATGAACGTCGTCACCAGCGCCATTATCACCATGATCGTGTAGATCTCCTGAGTAATTACCTGAAAAACGGATCGTAACAGAAGGTTAGAGACAAACATGACAACTTGTCTAATTCTTATGCGTGATATTTGAAGACTAAGACCCGGACATCAAGGCATGAGTCTGGAGGCTGTTCCATTTCCAGGTAATATTCCAGGCTCACCTTCTTGGAGAGCCCGATGTTGAGCACAATGAGCTCCACCAGCCCCTTGGTGTTCATCAGCACACCAAGCACCAGTGACTTGCGCATTGGGAGTCCCGCAATCATTGCAGACGACATAATGCCGCCGATCTTGCCCACGCATGCCGTGCCAATGACAAGGAAGATCATGCCGACAGCTCCAGCACCGGAGATGGACTGGAATTTGACGGCGAGGCCACTGGAGGCGAAGTAAAGCGGGAGGAGGATGATGGACGTGAAGTCCTCAATCTTCTCGATCACCAGCGATGGCAGCGGGCCGTCCTTGGGCAGCACGAGGCCGAAGATGAAAGCGCCGAAGATGCCGTGGATGCCGATGGTGTCCGTCACGAACCCGCACAGCAGCACGCCCACCAGCACCACTCCCACTATCCACTCCGGGACTGGCTCGCCAGGGGTCACACGGCGAGCTATCCACGCCATCAAGGGCCGCACCGCCACAAACATCACCACCACAAACGCCACTCCGCACAGCAGAATCCACAGCGCGACAATCGGGCTCGCGTCAGGAGTGGAGAGCGCGACGGCGAGAGCGAGGAGCACCCACGCGGTGATATCGTCGACCGCAGCGGCGGACATGGCCATCTGGCCGACGTCCGTGGTGAGCATCTTGCGCTCCGCGAGGATTCGCGCGAGCACGGGGAAGGCGGTGATGGACATGGCGACGCCCATGAACACGACGAACGGCCCGAACGCCGAGTCCACTTGAAGCACCTGCCGCAGCGCGAAGGACGTGCCGATACCCAGCGCGAACGGAACGCAGATGCCCACCACCGCGATTATCATGGCGGTGCGGCCCGTCTTGGCAACGGAGCGCATGTCGAGCTCGAGGCCGACGGTGAAGAGGAAGTAAAGCAGGCCGACGTTCGCAACCGTCGTCAGCACCGTGAGACTGTCTTTTGGAAATATGGCCTCCGTGAATCCTGGGATGTAGCCCATTGCGGAACTGCCAAGTATAATACCTCCCTGCGTGAGGCGAACAGCATGAGATGGACGTTACGACGCGGCCATGCATCAAGAAACCAAACGAGATGTCCATACGATCGGGTGGTACAAAGGAAGGCATGGCAAAGGAGATGCTTGAACGTTTTCTTTATTTCTGTGCAGCAGGGTCAAATGAGAGCGCTCACCAACATCTCCGCAATGACTCGCGGTTGTCGCAGAGGCTTGAGAATGATGGCGAAGGTGCGAGAAAACACGGCAATCAAGCATAGCTGGATGATTAGCAACGGCAGGGCGTAATCGATGGGCTTTTCGCCTGTCCACACGCCGTCTGATGTGGCTTTCATGTAACACGTGTTTGCACACGTGCCACTCCCGCTGCTGTTAGACATGATGAGAGGCAGGTGCTTCAGATGCTCTTATACAAAAATGCTTGCGGCGATGCGACGTGATAGGCTGCGCTGGACTTGATAAGCTGTTGGGGTGAGTCGAATGTTCAGTGCTAGGACCAAACCAACTAGAATCTCACTCAAATGCGACTTCATACATGATCGCCATTATGCCCAGCTAATCAACAACAGGGAGAAAAGGGTCAGTGTGAATACACAGGAGGTCTTGGATTAACCACTGAATCGTGTTTGTGCGGATGTGGTCGAGGGTTGGTAGGTATGGTGTGCAATCAAACGCAGAGCGACTCCCTCCTAAAAAGGCTAACGGCAGCTGAAGTGTCACCAACTGAATAAATATGGCTGATGACTTCTGGAAAGATTGTCGAGTGGTTCGATTGTTCGTGTTGTCATCTTCACTCTCACTTCATCCACGACTCGTGCCAAGATGCGCGCCGAGTCGCAGGGCGAATTCATGTGATGAGATGTGAGTGAGTGCGAGACGGTTCGAAAACCAGTTGCACTGTGAATTGGACCATTGTTTCCGTACAGTACCGCGACTCGGATCGGGAGAATGGTTAGCCACGTGGAAGGTTACAACCAATGAGGAAGCAGCCTCGGCTTGCATCACCGAAATTCCTATGCATCCTCTCTAAGATGCTGGAATGGTGAAGGCGCCGGCGACAGGTGGCTGTGGTGACAAAGGGAAAGTACATCCCAGCTCCTTGATTTAAAAAATCTCTCAAATTTAGCCCCGCGTTTACTCAAAAAGTACAGGCCCAGATTATGTTCAAAACTGGTCCTGCCGGGGGAAACGTGACCATTTTCGAACCAAAAAAACTTTGACGGGGCAAAAAACATTAAACCCCTAGGGGAACCAGTGCACACTTTCGGGAGAGATCAACACTTAAGGACGTGGGCCCAATCGACTTTGATCGGCTCAGATCTGATCGGGTTGGATTGGATCGAATTGCTTGTGATCGTTTTTCTCGCGCCGCCCGATCAGAATTGATTCTCCTCGAGTATTCTGCGCTCTTTGTCAGAACTATATTGTAGGCTGTAGTGGGGCACTCCTTATGGGGTACAGTATTGTTACGTTTTGGCCTATACAAACCTTGTACTGCCCTGTTTCTAGTCATTCTCGTTTCATACTTTGTGACATGGTTTCAGAGCAGGTTCCCTAGTGGGAATGTTTTATTTTTAGGGCCCACCGTGTTCGTTACCTTTTTTTTACTGCCCCGCCCGAAGCGCGCATCGCGCTCTGCCCTACTGCCGCCATAGCGGCCCTACCCTTAAGGCCCGTCGCGCCCTTCCCCTAACGGCCTGTCTGGCCCGATTCCGCCGCCCTTAGCGGCCCGCCCTGCCGTCGCCGCCCTTAGCGGCCCGCCCGCCCCGTCGTCGCGGCCCTCCCCTACCCGCCTACTGCGGTCTGCTTTCGCAGCTCGCACAGCCCTACCCTGCCGCGGCCCTGCTTTGTCGCGGCCCTACCCTGCCGCAGCCGAGACGCGGCCCTGCCCTGCAGCCGCCCGGTCGCGGCCCGGCCCTGCCGTCTCGTCGCGGCCCCTGCCCTGCCTCGTCGCGGCCCCTGCCCTGCCGCCTCGACGCGACCCCCTGCACTGCCGGCACGTCGCGGCCCCTGCCCTGCCGCCTCGTCGCGGCCCTGCCTGACGCGGCCCTGCCTGACGCGGCCCTGACCCTGCAGCCGTGTCGCGGCACTGCCCTGCCGCCTCGTCGCGGCCCTACTTGTCGCGGCCCTGCCTGACGCGGCCCTGCCTGACGCGGCCCTGACCCTGCAGCCGTGTCGCGGCCCTGCCCTGCCGCCTCGTCGCGGCCCTACTTGTCGCGGCCCCTGCCCTACCGGCGCGCCACGGCCCTGCCCCAACAGTCGCGGCCCTACCCCCCCCTCCCGCTCCTGGTAAGCACACCACCGCACCCGCGCCGCCCTGCCGAGCCGCGCCGCCCTGCCGAGCCGCGCCGCCCTGCCGAGCCACGCCGCCCTGCCGAGTCGCGCTACTACTGCTGCTGCTGCTGCTAACGCTACTGCTGCTGTTCCTGCTGTCATGGCTACCCCTAATGTCCTTACCTTCGATGCTGAGGGTCGAGCAGTTGATTTCGAGGTCTGGGTCGATAATTTGCAGCTGTTTCTGCAGTGCGACTCTAGGGACGGAGTCTCACTGTTCGATCACACGTCCAGCGTCTCTGTTGCACCTGCTGCCGATGCTGACAGTGTAGTTCGCTCGCAGTGGACCACACGCGATGCTGCTGCTCGTCTTGCTGTTCGTAGTCACCTGCCGTCTGCTGAGCGCGCACACTTTAGACAGTACAAGACTGCTCAGACTGTGTACGACGCTGTTGTTGCGCGCTACTCCTCCCCTGCCACTGCTGCCCTTAGCCGCGTCGTGCTGCCGTACCTGTTCCCTGACCTAGCCGCTTTTGCCACAGTCGCTGACCTCATTACGCACCTCCGCACTAGTGACACCCACTACCGCGCTGCACTTCCTTCCGAGTTCTGCACCAAGAATCCCCCCTCTATGTACATCACCCTCTTCTACCTCGTCACCCGGCTCCCTGACTCCCTTCGCTCGGTCAGGGACCACTTCCTCTCCCTTTGCCCCACCACGCTCACCGTTGACCTCCTCGAGGAGCGCCTCCTTGCAGCTGAGAAGAGTATAGTCGCTGTAGGAGCCTCTTGTGGTAACCCTCGTGCCCCTTTCTTTGAGGGGTGCTCCCTCGTCCCCCTTTTGCCCTCTGTTGCCTCTGCTGCTGCTGTCGACCTCGTTGCCACCGAGTCGGTCGGCGCAGCGTCTGCTCCTAGAGGGAGGCGCCGCAACGGCAGGAGCAAGGGGGGCAAGGGTGCTGGAGGAGACGGCGGGGGCGGCGGTGGTGGCGGTGGAGGCGGCGGAGGGGGTGGGGGTGGAGGTGGGGGTGGTGGCGGGAGTGGGGGCTTCGGTGGCGGCGGTGAAGGTGGAGGTGGCGGCGGCAGCGGCAGTGGGGGTGGCGGAGGCGGCAGCGGCAGTGGGGCTGGTGGCGGCGGTGGTGCTGGTCGGGGTGGCGCTGTGCAGCGGGGAGGCCTTGGTGGTGGCTAGGGCCAGCAGCAGCAGCGTTCTCGTGAGACCCTGTCGCCCCAGCAGCTTCGTGAGTGGTACGCTGGGCGTGGGAGGTCTGGGGGTGCTGGTCCCTGTGCTTACGTTCTCCGCACCGGCGAGCGCAGTGGGGAGACGTGCGGAGGGCCGCACGCCACACACCGCTGTTTCGGCCGCCTGATTCTCTCCTGGCGTACACAGTTTCCTGACGCCACTGAGCTCCCTCGCTGGGCTGATATGCTTAAGTCTGGTGTTGATATATTTGCTCTTGACTTTGATGCTATCCTTGCTGCCATGTATGCTGTGACTATTAGTGCTGAGGGTGACTGTTACCTTTGTGTTCCGCCCGACCCGGGCATTGGGGCTGCTGCTCTAGGTGCTAGTGAGTCTGCTGCTCCAGGTGCTGGTGAGTCTGCTCTCTCAGGTACCACGTCGGCTCAGGCCTTGCACACGTTCACCCTTGACTCGGGTGCTTCCCGCTCCTTCTTTCGCGAATGCACCATACTCTCGCCGTTCAGTCGGCCAGTGGCAGTCTCTCTGGCTGACCCCTCTGGGGGTCCGGTCCTTGCACACTCCTCCACGATTCTGCCGTGTCCGGCGGTCCCGTCTGGCTCCCTGTCAGGTCTTTACCTCCCCTCGTTCTCTACGAACTTGGTGAGTGGTGCTGACCTACAGGATGGGGGGGTTGACCAGTTCACTCCTGCGAGTCAGCGAGTGACCCACTGCACGTGTGCTCGGACGGGCCGACACTTGGCCACGTTTACCCGTCAGCCGGGGTCGAGCCTGTACACACTCACTACCGAGTCTCCTTCGGTTCCTGCGTCTGGTCAGGTAGCTGCGTCGAGTCAGGTGTTTGCTGCAGCGTCCAGGTCTGGTCCTGAGTCTGCCCCCTGCTCGTGTCGTCTCCTGTCTCACCAGACTCTCCTCTGGCACCACCGCCTTGGTCACCCCTCCCTGCCTCGTCTCCGAGGCATGGCCTTCCGTGTCCTTGTCTCTGGTCTCCCCCGGTCCCTCCCTCCCCTTCCCCCGGGGCCTGCCCCTACCTGCGTTCCCTGCGTCGAGGGGCGGCAGCGCGCCGCTCCTCACTCCTCCGAGTTTCCTCCGACAGAGGCTCCTCTGCAGACTCTCCACATGGACGTGTGGGGCCCAGCCCGCGTCCGTGGACAGGGTCACGAGCGTTACTTCCTACTGGTGGTTGACGACTACTCGCGTTACACCACAGTCTTCCCCTTGCATCGCAAGGGTGAGGTCACTGAGGTGTTGATCGACTGGATCCGCGCTGCCCGTCTCCAGCTCAGAGAGAGTTTCGGCTCGGACTTTCCTGTTCTGCGTCTGCACTCCGACAGAGGTGGAGAGTTTTCCTCCGACCTCCTGCGAGCCTTCTGTCGTGCGGAGGGCATCCGCCAGACATTCACGCTTCCAGCCTCTCCACAGCAAAATGGGATTGCTGAGCGCTGCATTGGCATGGTCATTGACGTTGCTCGTACGTCCATGATCCATGCGGCTGCTCCCCATTTTCTGTGGCCGTTCGCGGTTCAGTACGCTGCGCATCAGCTCAACCTCCAGCCCCGGGTCTCCATGCCGGAGATCACACCTACTCTGCGGTGGACGGGGAAGGTTGGCGATGCGTTTGCGTTCCGTGTCTGGGGATCTCGAGCTTTCATCCGCGATTTGTCTGCGGAGAAGCTGTCCTCCCGTGCTGTTCCCTGCGTCTTCCTTGGCTCCCCCCCTGACGCGCCTGGTTGGCAGTTTTACCACCCCACCTCGCGCCGTGTTCTGTCCTCTCAGGACATCACGTTTGACGAGTCGGTTCCTTACTACCGTCTCTTCCCCTACCGCACAGCCCCCCTCCCCCCCCCGCCGCTCTTCCTCGTGCCAGGTCCTCCCCCGGTAGACCCCCTCCCCCCTCAGGGTCCTGCCCCCTCAAATGTGTCCCAAGTAGACGCAGTCGTGCCTGTCAATGTAGCTGTTGGCTCTGGTGCTGCTAGGGGTGCTGAGCCTGCGGGTGCCGGGTCTGGGGGTGCTGAGCCTGAGCGTGCGGAGCCTGGGGGTGCTGAGTCTGGGGGTGCTGAGCCTGGGGTTGCTGAGCCTGGGGGTGCTGAGTCTGGGGGCGCTGAGCCTGGGGTTGCTGAGTCTGGGGGTGCGGAGCCTGAGGGTGCTGAGCCTGCGCGTGTGGAGTCTGGAGGTGCTGAGCCTGGAGGTCGTTTGGGTGCTTCGTCCCGGCGGGAGCCACTCTCTCCACAGCAGCTGCACGAGTGGTTTGCTCGGCGCTGGAGCCGTGCTGCTGGAGCTGGTGGTGCTACGGGCGCTGGAGGTCCTGCTGCTGCTGGAGCTGCTGGCGGTTCTGGAGCCACTGGTCCCGGAGGTGCTCGTACTGGAGATACTGGAGCTGCTGAGCCTGGTGGTGCTGCTGGAGCTGGGGCTGCTGGTGGTCCTCCTGGAGCTGGAGCTGCTGGAGGTGCTGGAGCTGGAGGTGCTGCTGGAGCCGGTGCTCCTTGGGGTGCAGGAGTTGGCGCTACTAGAGTTGGCGCTACTGGAGCTGCTGGAGCTGCTGCTGGAGCTGGTGGTGCTGCTGGAGTTGGAGCTGACGCTGGGGGTGCTGGTGCTGTCCCTGCTGGTTCTGGAGGCGCTGCGCGGCCGCGGCCGTACTTCGTTCCACTCCTTGAGCAGGTTCTTGGTCTCCCGCCTTCTACTGGTCCTGCTCCTTCCTTAGAGTGTCCACCGCCTGTCCAGTCGCAGTCACAGCTACAGCCCGCCTCCCCACTGCCTGCTCCTTCTCCTTACACTGGTCCGACCAGAGGTCTTGCTGAGCGTCGTGAGCCTGCGTCTCGCCCTGCGTCGCCTGTTCGTGCTGATCGCACTAGTCGCCATGGTTCGCGTCAGCGTCCTCCTCCTGTCCCTGGCACGCAACAGATGGCTATGCGTCCTTCCACTGCTCCGCAGCGTGTCCCTCTGCCGTCTACTCCTGCGTCCTCCCTTCCTGTCGGTCCGGACGCGGAGACTGATTCCCTTCATGCTGCTAATCCTACTGTCATGCGTCTCCTGGCCACTGTTGTCACTGACCCTTCCTTTGAGTCCACTGCTACGTCTGCTCTTGTTGCTGAGCTTGTCGACTTTGCTGCTCGCTGTTGTCTAGACTACGCCGCTAGTGTTGTTGCTGAGTCTGAGTCTGTCTGTCCTCCGTCCGTCGGGGGTGAGTGTACCCTTAGCACGGACGTCCTTGAGGACAGGTAGGAGGAGTTCCAGTGTTTTGCTGCTGCTTTACCTCATCTCGTGTCCATGCTGCTTGCCCCTGAGGGAGACCCGGATGCACCAGACATCTCGACCCCGTGCTCTTACGCAGAGGCGATAGAGGGTCCCTACTCCTCTTAGTGGCAGACAGCCATGGACGCAGAGATGGCTTCCTAGAAGTCCACAGGCACCTACGTTGACGAGGTTCCCCCACCTGGGGCGAGCATTGTCGATGGCATGTGGATTTTCAGGGTGAAGCGACCGCCGGGTTCTCCGCCTGTCTTCAAGGTGCGCTACGTGGCTCGAGGCTTCAGTCAGCGGCAGGGAGTTGACTACTTTCAGACCTTCTCTCCCACCCCGAAGATGACCACTCTTCGGGTGCTGCTGCACGTCGCCGCTCAGCGTGACTACGAGCTTCACTCTCTTGACTTCAGCACAGCCTTCCTACATGGCAGCCTGCACGAGGAGATCTGGCTGCGCCGCCCATCTGGCTTCACTGGGTCGTTTCCTCCTGGTACCCAGTGGAGCCTCCGGCGGCCAGTCTACGGTCTCCGCCAGGCGCCCCGTGAGTGGCACGACACACTGAGGACTACAGTGAGGATCTAGGATCGAGCTCAAAAAAGAGAGTTTGAATTGAATGATACACCTGGGTACAATACGAGGCTATAAATAGTCTCGACACATGGCCAGTTACCCAGGTGTTACGCGAATGTTCTGAGGGTTGCGAAGCGCCCCGAACAGAACCTTCCCGAACTCAGTAGAAAGCAATTCGGTGGAAACCGAATAGGCTTGAGATCGGTACACGTAACCTGGTTCGGTGCTATAACTATAATAGAATATAGGAATGCACCTAACCTTGGAAACCAAGAATACATATGCATGATAAAATAAACCCAAGCTAGACAAAGCGTAATAAAGGCTAGGCAAGCTAGCAATGCCAGAATAAGCTGTCGTACTCTCACACGTCCCCCCCTCAAAGCTGGGTGGCGTGAGAAACACCCTGCTTGACAAGATAGTCCTTGAGAGCACGGCTTGCGTTGCCCATATCAGCTTCTGCAACCCAACTGTCCTCAGTGGGGTCGTATCCCTTCCAGCGGATCAGGAAATCGAGGGTCTTGCCGCCGCGGCGCCGATGAGTGAGAACGCAGTCCACTTCGTACTCTGGTTCATCCTGGATGAGAACAGGTGGTGGTGGCGGTAGCTGCCGTGCCTAGAACAATTGGTTGGGGTCCTTGTAGGGTTTCAGTAGCTGGACATGGAAAGCGTTGTGAAGCTTCCACGTATCTGGTAAGCGCAAGCGGAATGTTACTGGTGTCACCTGTGCCTCAACGAGAAAAGGACCACAGAAGCGAGGCCGGAGCTTGGAGGGTAGATGAGACAGGTTCAAGTTGCGCGTGTCGAGAAGCACCTGATTTCCGACTGCTACTGAGTGACCACGTCGTTGGCGATCGGCATACTGCTTCTGGGAGGTCTGCATCGTGGTGAGACGTCGCTGAGTCTCTCCCATAGCTGCTGCATGGTGGTGACGTAGTCGTGTGCGGCTTGGACGTGTGCCGGTGGGGTTGGCTGCTGTGGTGTGAGTGGTTCCCGTCCGTAACACAGGAAGAAAGGAGTTTTCCCTGTGGCCGCATGTGATGCGTTGTTGTAAGCGAACTCTAGGGTCGGTAACTGTGTGTCCCAGTGGCTGACGTCATCCTTGCAAGCTGTGCGCAGTAACTGTTCAACCACTTGATTGAGTCGCTCTGTCTGCCCGTAAGTCTGGGGGTGGTATGCTGAAGACATTGCAAGTTTTTCCCCAATAGTCCCATGAGGTCCTTCCAGAACTTACTCGTGAATTTGGGGTCTCTGTCTGAGATGAGTGTAGCGGGGATGCCGTGGATGGCGATGATGCAGTCGAAGAAGAGGCGAGCAGTTGCTTCAGCTGTAGCTGTGGCGTTGGTCGTGATGAAGTGCCCCATTTTAGAGAACTTATCGATCACTACGAGGATGGCGTCATGCCCTCGAGAGGTCGAAGGAAGTCCCGTGATGAAGTCGAGACTAACGACCTGCCATGGCTGCTCCGGTACGGGTAGAGGCTGAAGTAACCCTGTTTTTCTCTGCTCGCTACTCTTCATCCGCTGGCACGTGTCGCATGAGGTGACGACCGGCTGCACGTCTGCTGCCATCCCGGGCCAGTAATAATACTTTGCTATTCCCACTAACGTCTTGTTGCTCCCGAAATGTCCCGCGTAAGGTACGTCGGGAAACTCCTCCAATAGGATCTGCCGTAACGGGGCGTAATTCGGTACCCAAATCTTTCCTGAACCCTTCCTTACAGCTAAGTCTTTCTCCCACTGTAACAGCTTCTTAGTCTGTGCTGTAGTGATCTCTGAGTCCATGGAGTATCCATGTTGGAATAGACCCTAGAGCAGAGGGTTCATTCTGTCGAGCTGGATGCCTGCTACATGTCCAGGGCGGCTCAACGCGTCTGCTTTGTTGTGTAGCCCGGGCTTGTAGATGATGTCATTGTGGAAGTGAGTTTCCAGGAAGTCCACCCACCGCACCTGTCGACGTGAGAGCGTCGGCTGCGACTTCAGGTATTTGAGGCTGCAGTGGTCAGTATAAACTGTAGTCTTGGCTCCCTCTAGGTAACACCTCCACGCCTTGAAGGTTACGACTATCGCTAAGGCTTCTTTGTCGTGAATGGGATAGTTCAGTTCTGCTCCGTGTACCTTTTTACTGAGGTAGGCGATAGGTTGTAAACCGCGTCCGTGATCCTGCATCAGTACTGCTCCGACTGCTTGGTCACTTGCGTCTGCTTCAACTACGTAGTCCTTGTCTGGGTCCGGTAGGATGAGTACTGGTGCTGTAGTCAGTGCTGTCTGTAACTGCTCCATGGCTTGCTGATGAGGAGTATCCCATTTGTAGGGCGTATCCTTTTTCAGTAGGTCGGTTAGTGGTGCTGCTATCTTAGCGTACTGTGGCACGAACCTGTTGTAGTAGTTGGCAAAGCCTAGGAACTGCTGCAACTCCTTCACGTTCCCCGGTACTTTCCATTTCTTGACGGCTTCGATCTTCCTCGGGTCCACGTGTACGCCCTCTGCACTCACCATGTGCCCGAGAAACTGCACCTTCTCCAGGGTGAAGTCGCTCTTTGACAGCTTCACGTAGAACTTGTTTTTCCGCAGGATTTCGAACACCTTCCGCAGATTCTCCACGTGCTCCTTCATGTTCTTGGAGTAGATGAGGATGTCGTCCAAGTACACTACTACGCACTCGTCCAGCAGGGGCCGTAGGATGTGATTCATCTCCGCCTGAAACGTTGCTGGTGCGTTGCAGAGTCCGAACGGCATCACCAAGTATTCGTAGGAGCTGTATCTGGTACGGAACGCCGTCTTGTGGATCGAGTTGTCCGCCATCTTGATCTGCCAGTAACCCGACCGTAGGTCCAGCTTCGAAAAGAGCGTTGCACTACGCAGTTGATCCAGTAGGTCGTCTATGCGCGGTATGGGATATTTGTTTTTGACTGTCTGTTTGTTCAGTGCGCGGTAGTCGATGCACATCCGTAAACTGCCATCTGGTTTTGGAGTGAAGAGGACTGGTGCAACGTAGGGAGATGTGGATGGGCGGATCAGTTGTCTGTCCAGTAGATATTCTATCTGCTTCTTCATGTCTGTCAGTTCGGTCGGACTCAATCGGTATGGTGCACGTGAGACGGGTTTCCCACCTGGCTCCTCCACGATCTCGTGCTCGTGGGTGCGTGCTGGAGGTACTCCTGCGGGTAGGTCGTCGGGCACTATATCCTTGTACTGCTCCAAGACCTCCTTCACTACTGCAGGTAGCTCCGAACTCGGCTTCTCCTCCTCTTTTGCTGCCATAACCAGTGCTAAGTAACCCGTGTTACTCTCGTTCACCGTCCGTTCGAACCGTGCCAGTGTCGTTTCAGGAACGCTCCCTGTATCCGTCCAACTTCGCAGCTCCACTCGCTTCCCGTTGTTGTAGATGCACGCCTTCCTGTTGACCCAGTCGATCTTGGGGTTGAACCGCTTCAAGAAATCTCGCCCCAAGATGAAATTTGATCCCTTGATGTTCGTGATCGGCAACGTCGGCTTCCACCTCAACGCCCCTATGTGCAGCTGCAGTGATGCTTCGCCGTGGAAGGGAAGTTTCGTACCGTCCACCATCGTTGCCGTGAACTTGGTCTCCTTCGAAGATTCTCCAAATTTTCCAACGTCCCGCAGTCGCACACCGAGTGAGACGCACCGCTGTCCACCAGTGCCTGGAGGTGTCGCCCATTGCAGATCGCCTCGAGTAGTAGTGGTTGTTGCTGCTCCGAGTAACCGTAGATGGTCTCGCTTATAGGATCGTTGGGTACGTCGAATAGATCATCCCTCGGTCCTGCGCTCGAAGCTGCTGACTCCATATCAGTTTTCAAATGAGTAGGGTTAGAAGGATTTATCCGTGGCCGATTCAGCTACGTCTTGGCCTGGAACCTTCCCCTAAGCTTTGCAGCTGTGTAGGCCCTACCTGTGGGCAATATGGAGCCTTAACACTGTGCTGCGGGGAGAGAATATTAACTCATTGGAACGCACGACCCTTTTCAACGCTCTGGAGTGTTTTGCCCAACTTCTCAGGTACCTGAATAATGTCTAAAGGCTTTTCTTGGCCTTGAAATCTCCCCGGACTTCCATTTTTAGCCCCTCAGTATACGCTTGGATTTTTTCCCCTTCGGTCAGGTCGGTAATTCGGTTGAAGAGGCTCTCCATCTGCTGCGTGTACTGTGTTACACTGCCAAACTGTTTATGCCGATGAATCAGTTGCCGTGCCATGTAGCTGGAGTTGATTGGCTCGAAACGTTGAATTAAAGCTTCCCGAGACTGCGTCCATGACCCCTCGCCTCGGACCTCATTGCTATTGTAAATCCACTCGAGCGCCGGGCCTCGTAATAGTGTTGCTGCGAGCCGAATCCGCATTGCATCGTGTGTCGGGGTCGTACTGCCAACGGCCTTGAAGTAAATTTCGAGCGTTGCAATGAATCGACGGACGTCAGTGTCTCTTGCATTCGGATTGAACGTCTCCGGTAGCCTTGGACATGCCGCCTCAAGATTCACTGTAGCCGCTGCCGCTGCTGTTGGGTGAAGTGTCGGTGTCGCCGCTGCTGCTGCTGACGTGGCTGCTGCATTCGCCGTTGCATTCGCTGCTGCCGTGGCGGCTGCCGATTGGTTTGCAAGAAGCACATCTATTCGCTGGAGTGCCGCTCGCGTCTGGTCCAAGCCGGTGTGTGACTCCGTATTTTTTCGTACGGAATTATCACCATTCTCCTCCATTTGGCGATTTACAGGAAGATTTGCGACGGAAATAATTGAATTCTAGGCGCTGGTCATCTTACTGTGAGTCGAATTGACTGTAGAAATGACGAGCAGTGATTCTGTAGGTCGCGTAATTCCCCCTCATACGAATTTTGCGTCCGATCTCGGCCGTTGAGAAGAAATTCGATCCGACACTCCCAATTCCAACTTCTTTGGGCGAAATTCTCAGGGCCGTTGAGATTCGAATCGATCTGACGGTTGAAATTCCAACCTTTTCGCCACTGGGCCTGAGGAGTGTTCGAAAACCGGTTCGAGGGGGACGTTAAAAAAATAGCGCGGAATTGGCTTACGTACCCGAAATCGGCACTTTCCGTCGTCGCCCCCGCGGTTTGAAAAGCTTGCTTTTCGCGGTAAAAAAACTCGCGTGTAAACAGGCTCTGAATACCAAGTGTGATGATCTAGGATCGAGCACAAAATAGAGAGTTTGAATTGAATTATTCACCTGGGTACAACACGAGGCTTAATATAGTATCGATACAAGACCAGTTACCCAGGTGTTACGCGAATGTTCTGAGGGTCGCCAAGCGCCCCGAACAGAACCTTCCCGAACTCAGTAGAAAGCAATTCGATGGAGACGGAATAGGCTTGACATCGGTACACGTAACCTGGTTCGGTGCTATAACTATAATCAAATATAGGAATGCACCAAACCTAGGAAACCAAGAATACATATGCATGATAAAATAAACCCAAGCTAGATATAGCGTAATAAAGGCTAGGCAAGCTAGCAAAGCCAGCCTAAGCCGTCGTACTCTCACAACTACGCTTGCGGCTCTTGGGTTTGCTCCTTCCACTACTGACCCGTCGCTGTTTCTGCGCACCAACACTTCGCTGCCACCGTTCTACATCCTCGTGTACGTTGACGACTTGGTCTTTGCCACTGCTGAAACTGAGGGACTCGCCCACGTGAAGTCGGAGCTGCAGAAGAGACACACGTGCACAGACCTCGGTGAGCTGCGCAGCTATCTTGGCTTGCAGATCACCCAACACAGAGCACGGCGCACCATTGCCTTGACTCAGTCAAACATGGTGCAGCAGGCCCTTCAGCGCTTCAACTTCACGTACTCCTCGCTTCAGGCCACTCCTCTATCTACTCGCCACTCGGTCTCAGCTCTGCCTTCGGATGAGTCCGTAGAGCCGAGTGGCCCGTATCCAGAGCTTGTTGGCTGCCTCATGTACCTGATGACCTGCACTCGACCTGACCTGACATACCCTCTTAGCATCTTGGCACGCTATGTTGCTCCTGGAAGACACCGACCAGAGCACATGGATGCAGCTAAGAGGGTGTTGCACTACCTGTGCAGTACGTCGGGCATGGGGCTTGTGCTTGGAGGACAGGCTCGAGTTGTCCTCACTGGTCACGCAGGCGCTTTTTGGGTTGACAACTTGGCTACGTAGCGGTCGTAACAGGGTTACACCTTCAGCCTTGGTTCCGGCTCTGTTTCGTGGCGGTCTACCCGCTCGTCTTTGGTTCTCAGCTCCAGTTGTGAGGCTGAGATCTACGCAGGGGCCATGGCTGCACAGGAGTTACGCTGGCACACCTACCTGCTGACCGACTTGGGAGAGGCGCCTCGTTCTCCTCCAGTTCTGTACGTCGACAACAAGGCCATGCTTGCCTTGTGTCAGGAGCACAGACTGGAGCACAGAACGAAACACATTGCTTTGCGCTACTTCCTTGCTCGAGAGTTGCAGCAGCGTGGTCAGCTTCGCCTTGCTTACGTGGCCACTCGGGCCAACACTGCTGATATCTCTACCAAGGCACTTCAGCCTTGTGATCATCAGCGTTTTTGTACTATGTTAGGTCTTGTGCCTACCTGGCCTCACTTGCTCACTTCTTGATTTTGTTTGTACTGTGATCTATATATACCTGCACCTGCATGCTTACCATTGCTAGGTTGTGATCACTGTCTTGCTTGTTCACCTTGATGTATAACCCTGTATGTGAACTGGCCTTGTGGCCTTGTACTTGTGCTCAGAATGCGTGGTGACGTCGTGATCCACCCAGAGCTTGATCCTGCCTTGTACTCTTGCTTGTTCCCCACCTTGCCTATGGGGATGTGTCATAACTATATTGTAGGCTGTAGTGGGGCACTCTTTATGGGGTACAGTATTGTTAGGTTTTAGCCTATACAAACCTTGTACTGCCCTGTTTCTAGTCATTCTCGTTTCATACTTTGTGACACTTTTGTATGACAACCGGTGGCCCATTACCTGATAGTTGCACCCCAACTTTTGCGAGATGGGCGAATCCAAGTATCGTGGTAATGTCGCAAATATCGCACTGCGCACAAGGTCCGCACCAGAACAGCTCTCGCTGGTCTGTACGTATTAGCGAGGATTTCCAAGACCTCATGGCGAGGCGTGTTACATTGCGCTTACATCGCCCAGGGCCCCGATCACATGCAATCAAGTGATTGGGGCTGATTGTGTCTGATCGGGTCTGATCGGGCTGTTCGAGGCGATTGATCGAGTTGGCGCGATCAGCTGATTGCCCCCGATTGCCTGAAATTGGCTTCCCGCCTTCCTCGAAGTTATCGATCGCCTCTGATCGCGCCGATCAAAGTCGATTGGGCCCACGTCCTAAACACGGGACCCGCAAGTTGTTTAGGGTTGATCATCCTGCGAGTGTGTCCTGGTTCCCTAGGGGTTTTTATGTTTTTTCACCCCCATGAAAAATTTGCCAATGAAGAAATGGACACGTGTCGAATAGTTTGCCCTGCAGGACCAGTTTTGAACATAATTTGGGCCTCGCGTGAGCGAAATTCAAATGAGTTGTACCTTTTTAGTAAACTTGGGACTAAATTCGAGAGATTTTTGAAAACAAGAAGCTCGGATATACTTTCCCGGTGACAAATCTTCTGAAGCGAGGAGTGTCGTACCACTCAATCCTCGCCTGTGGTTAAAGCCCGCGGCCCAAATTGTGGGCCGCGCGGGTCAAGCTTTTAAAACTTGACGAACTAGTGTCTGCAAGGTTTGAAAAAACGCGCGCCTGCAATTTGGGACTTTTGGGGACTGAGCCAACCCCCAGGGCGAAATATGAGGGTAGGCTGGGTTTGGCGAAAAAAACGAAAAAAAAAAAAAACGAAATCAGAACCTTTCGCCAAAACCCAGACCAGCAAAACCCCCTCGCGTCAACCTTTTAAAACTTGTGCAATTTGGGCTGTCGGCTTTAACTCAAAAGAAATAATGCACGAAAGCGTGAGTACATTGTTCAGGTGTAAGGATTTTTTCGACATTCCTTACGACACATCTCACTCAACATCGCGTGCAAGATCAACCGTTTCTTCTCGCGTTACTGTTAAGGAATTTTGCCGCCTTCGCGCATCACATTCCACAAACCACGCCCTGCTAGACTGACTTGAATCGAACTACGCTTCGCAACTAGCCCGAACCTCGCTGCAAGTATCGCATTAGCTAGCTTGCACGCACAGCGTTACCGTTTCCTTGCTTCGCTATAAATGTTTGCTCATGCCTTCGCTCATATTGTACTCATTTGCCAAGTTACTGTGATCATCGCTTACTCGATTCATTGCACCCGTAACATTAGGATAAATACACAATTTTATGGAAACGCACGACATGCAAAAATAACGTCCAAATGAATATATTATTTTCATATTATATAGACGACGTTGATGCAGATGCGGTGTAATCCACATGCGTCATCAGATAATTGTCAACGTACACTTATGAATTTGGCATATGCACTTTGTAGGCTAGATTGGGTTGTAATAGATGCGGAGAGTCACTACACAATGGGAGTAGACTACGGAGGAAGGCACGGGGTTGTGCGGGTGATTGTAGCGTTGCACTAGGAGTTCTCACTACTTGCTATGTTCACAAGGAAATACGGCAAGAGTTTCACTAAGAGATTGAGAGAACATTAGATTACAATGAGACATGCAAGTCGATATAGACAGAATGGCATTACAACAAGGGCGAACTATGCCAGCGCAGCAGAAGAGCGGCTTGCCAACGCTGCAGCAGAGTGGTCTGCCAGTGTGGTATAGCAGCGTTCTGCCAGCGTCGCAGAGGCAGGTGAACTTCTACGCATGTGCGCACCTATCAAGTAGGTGCAGGTAGATGGACGCACCGCTACGCACATTGTGCAGGTGCCAGGTACAACACGTGCCGACGGTTTCGCCAGCGGTGCACCGTCGAGCACGTGATGCCGTTCCGTAGGTTGACTTCGCGAAAACCTCCTGAGCGACATTCGCCCATATGACGAATTTCGCAGTCGCGCGACTTTCGTAGAGTAGCTCGACGAATGCTCCGTCGAGCAGCTTTTGCCTAGACGAGCCCGCTACCAGCCTCGTCGAGGAGCTCCTATACCGGCCTTGTAGAGGAGCTCCTGTACCGACCTCGTCGAGGAGCCCCTATACTGAGAAGGTCCCGTCGAACCGAACTCCTCGACGGACTCGTCGACCAGCGTCCTCTGCGAGCCCGTCGACCAGCGTCCTCTGCGGACGCGTCGAGGTCGAACTTTACGGAGAGGTCGAGGTCGAACTCTGGGGGCTGGTAGAAGCCGAATTCTATGGACACGTTAAGGGCACTTTCTGCGCGCAGTCTACGTCGACTTCTGCGCGCCCCCGACTGCGAATTCTGCTTCGTCCAAGCGAGGGCGGGGCCATTTCCCGTCAACAATAGAGACGGTATGGGATGATACATATACCGTTCCTCTTGATGTACTAACATAATCTCATTCGATTCTTTAGATAAAATTTGTTTTGGTCCCTCGTTCTGCACCACCTACCTACCTTACTGTCTCACAATCCTCAAGCGCCCCTCTCTAGCGCACAGTCGCGAGCCCGTTCTTAAGATAGCCTAGGATAGGATGTCGAGAGAATTGGTGTGTGGGTTGGGAAATGAGGGAGATACAAAGAGTAACCTAGAAGTGTTGTACCCTCTAAGGGCAACTCACTGTAGCCTAGAAGCCTAACAATGCATATCAACATTATTTGACACACCCCCATAGGCTAAGTGTGGTGCATCCAAGAACTAGCAAGGGAAACAAACGGTCACAAGACAAGTCAAGAGAAACAACAAGACAACGCTCAGGGTGGACCTCAAGTTCACCACACATTCCGAGCACAAGCAAATGGCCAAAAGGCCAGCAACAATTTACAGACATATATAAATGCAAGGACAAGCACAACAAGCAATATGAAACAATGCTACAACAATCTAGCACTAGCGATGACAAGGCCTAACTACAGATAGAACCTGTGGTGGTCAGTAGGCGCTAAGGCCTTGGTGAAAATGTCTGAAGTGTTGGCCTCTGAGGCCACGAAGTCCAAGCGTGCCTAGCTGCGTCGCTGCAACTCTCGCAAGAGAAAGTACCTCACGTCAATGTGCTTCACTCGGCTCTCCATTCGAGGCTCTCGATACAGGAGGATCATGGCCTTGTTGTTAGCAAATAAGGTTGGTGTAGAGTTCGGCCGCTCACCAAGGTAGGCGAGCAAGAAGGTCAACCAACGAAGCTCCTGCACAGCCATGGCATCAGCGTAGATCTCTGCCTCTGCACTGGACGAAGCCACAGACGACGACCGACTAGACCTCCACGACACAGCTCCAGCGTCCAAGCTCAAGCAGTAACCCTGAGTGGACCTCTGTGTCTCCACGTCGTCGGCGTAGGAAGAGTCGCAGTGACCGGTCAGAACAACGGGCTATCTCCCTCCAAGCACAAGCCCCATGTTTGATGTAGTCGCCAAGTACTTGGCCACCCCCACAGCAGCTGTCCAGTGAACAGGACGGTGCCTCCCAGTCGCAACAAAGCGAGAGAGGATGCTGAGAGGAAAGGCGAGGCCCGGACGAGTACAAGTCATCAGGTACATGAGGCAGCCCACAAGCTTTGCGTAAGGACCACTAGACTCAAAGGGCTCGTCGGGAAAAGGGACGGTGAGTCTGTGGTCAACGGCAAGAGGAATGGGCTATGTGGTGGAATGCTGAATCCCGAACCGCTGAAGGACCTGCTGCACCATGTGTGACTGTGAGAGTGTAATGGTGCGAGCAGCTCTGTCCCTGATCTGCACGCCAAGGTAGCGGCGCAGCTCACCGAGGTCAGTACACGTGTGTCTCTTCTGCAGTTCGGACTTCACATGAGCCAGAGCAACCCTGTCTGCTGTAGCGAAGACCAAGTCCTCGACGTAGACAAGAACAAAGAAAGGAGTGGAGCCTTTGCGAACAAACAACGACAGGCCGGCAGACGAAGGGTGGCAACCGAGGTCAGCCAGAGTGCTGCGTAACGTAGACTGGTTGTCTCAGGCTCCACTGGGTCCCAAGCGGGAAAGTGCCAATGAATCCAGGAGGACAACACATCCAGATCTCCTCGTGCAGGCTGCCCTAGGGAAAGCAGTGGAGAAGTCGATGGAGTGCAGCTCGTAGTCCCGCTGTGCTGCAACGTAAAGTAACACCCGAAGAGTCGTCATCTTTGGGGTCGCGGCAAAGGTCTGGAAGAAGTCAACTCCCTCATGCTGACTAAAACCTCTAGCCACGTAGCGCGCCTTGAAGACAGGCGGCGATCCAGGCGACCTCTTCACCTTGAAGATCCACGTGCAGTCGACTACGTTTGCCCTAGGAGGGGGAACTGCATTGACGTAGGTGCCTGTGGATCTTCAAGATGCAATCTCTGTGCCCATGGCCGCTTTCCACTAAGAGGCATACAGTCCTGATACTGCGTCACGTTACGTGCGAGGAGTCCGAATGTCAAGGGCATCGGAGTCTCCCTCAGGAGAAAGCAGCATGACACAGAGAGAGGGAGAAGCGGCAGCGAAGAACTCCAGCTCAAAATGCTTGTCCTCTAGGACATCACAGCCAAGGGCAAACTCACTCCCGGTGAACAGAGGATGGGCAGGCGGAGCAGCCAATACACACGCGACGAAGTCAAGGCGGCGGGTGGCAGCAAAGTCAACGATAGCGGCAGCAAGAGCAGAGACAGACGATGGAGAGGCACGAGGGTCGGTAACAAGAGAGGCGAGAACATGCGAGACAACAGGACGAGCAACATGGTAGTAGTCAGTAGTAGGGTGAGCGGAGATAGTGAGAGACGATGTAGGAGGTGGCGGAAGAACAGACACAGGCGGAGAAAGACAAGAACAAGTACGAAACAAGACAGTGCCGAGGTCATCACAAGGAGACAAGGGACGAGCACGCGGGGGACAACGAGTGGTCCAATCGTGCGGGAGAACAGAAGGAGGCGACTGTAACCAAGGAGGAGAGAAAACAGCTGGAGCCGAGTCCGGAGGAGGAAACATAGGACCGTACGCGGTAGGAAACTGTGAGCGGTCAGGGGAAGAAGAGGGAAGACCAAGGACCCGAAGGCCACTCACTGGGGGGAACAACTGCTGCAAAAGTGGCGTCTGCTGCGGCTGCTTCTGCTCCTGCTGCACCTGCTGCTGCTCTTGCTGCACTTGCTGCCGCTCCTGCTGGTCCAGCTGCTGCAGCTCCCGCCTCTCCTGCTCGAAACGCTCCTGCTCCTCACGCTCAAGCCGGCGAAGAGCCTGGAGACGCGTGTCGTAGCGGTGTGGAGGCGCAGTGGGCGCCACACTAGTAGTGCCTCCAGCTCCAGTCTCCTCAGAACTAGCACCTCTAGTGCCATAAACTCCAGCTCCAGCACCTCCAGCTCGAGCACCCCCAGAACTAGCAGTACCAGTGCCAGCACCTCCAACTCTAGCACCCGCAGAACTACCACCTCTAATACTAGCACCTCCAGCCCCAGCACCCCTTGAACGCGTACCCCCAGTGGCAGCACCTCCAGCTCCAACACCCCCTGAGTCCACAGTAACAAGTCGAGTCAGTGCCAAAGGCCGTTGAGGTGACTGTGAGGAGGACTGTGGTGAGGGAGACGACGCCTGATGTGCTACTGAGGGGAGAGGGGTAACGTGAGACACACCTGACGGGGCAGGACCTGGGAGGGGGCTGAGGTAACGGAGGAGCGGGAGCAGGTTGAGGAGTGGGGGTGAGGAAAAGAGGAGGGGAAGGAACCGGGAGACCTCGATAGGGGTAGCGGGTGTGGTAGGACACAGACTCGTCAAAATGGACGTCACGGGAGTCGAGGAACCGGCGGGTGGTAAAAGTGAGAGTCCATCGAGAAAACAAGGAAGACGCATGAGCTGAGAGCTTGTCCGCAGAGGTGTCGCGGACAAGCGGAAGGCAGCCTCAGACACGAAAGGCCGACCCAACACTAGGGGACCAGGTCTAAAGACTGGTCGGTAAAGCCTCTGGCCGCGAGACACGCGGCTGGAGGTTCAGCTGGTGGGCGGCGTAGCGAACCGCGTAGGGCCACAGAAAATGGGGTGCAGGGGCATGGATCATGGACGTGCGGGCGATGTCCATGACCAAGCCAATGCGGCGCTCAGCAACCCCATTCTGTTGTGGGGACTCCGGAAGTGTCCAGGATTGTCTGATGCCCTGCTCGCCGCAGAACCCGGCAAGTACATCGGAGCAGAACTCACCCCCACAGTCGGAGTGGAGAAACTGATATGACGACCACGAGTGTCCTCAGTGGCCAGGAGCCACCGGATCAGCGTAGAAGTCATCTTGGACTTCTTTGCGAGAGGAAACACCGTGGTGTACCTGGAGTAGTCGTCAACGACCACGAGAAAGTAGCGCTCCCTCTCAGGTCCCTGCGTAGGGGCAGGGCCCCAGACGTCCAAGTGGAGAGCCAGTCAAGATCCGGTACTGGCAAGGGCCGACGTCGTGGCCACCGCAACGAGCTTCCCAACTGGCTGGGTCGCTGCTGCATTCAACGCTACCCGAGCCACCAGGCCCCCACGACTGCTGAGGGCGCCACGGTTGCTGAGGGCACCACTGCTGCTGAGGGCGCCACTGCTGCTGAGGGTGCCACTACTGCTGAGGGCGCCACTACTGCTGAGGGCGCCATTGCTGGTGAGGTTCCCACTGCTTAAACTGCCGCTGCTGCTATCCTTGCTGCTAGAGAACTCTAGTGGACGCCATGGTAAAGGCTAGCGGGGTGCAGGAGCGGCAGGCTAAGAGCGACTGGGCCCACAGCCGCTCGTCACCACCCACAAGGGCCCACTCCAGCAGTGCAACGCGCGCTAAGCCTGGCCACCACGCGTGCACGCCCTCCAGCAGTGCACTCTCCCCCCCCTCCGCCTCTATTGTGCTCAGGCTTTACGGTGAGCCTACTGCTCTTGGCATCTTTTACGGCGGGTGGCAGCCGCTCTTCCGTCCTTTTCACGGATTAGGTTTCCAGTGTTTCCTCCTAGCCTAGGTTTATGTCCGCCGATTTTCAGACCTGGCACTCCTCGCTCCACTCGCTCCTAACTCCGCTCGTTCGTAGGTCTGGCTATTCCTAGCTTCTAGCTCCTAGCTCAGTTTCCTCCTCGGTTTAACCGTTCCTCGCCTAGTTTCACCTGGCGCTCCTAGTTGTTCTCGCTCCTCGCTCCAGCCGCTCCTTGAGCACGTAGTTTCTAGCCTACCGTTTCTAGCTCCGGTTGTGTCTCACTCCAGCCGTTCCTGCTCCGGTCGCTTCTAGCTCTGATACCATCTTAAGATAGCTTAGGATAGGATGTCGAGAGAATTGGTGTGTGGGTTGGGAAGTGAGGGAGATACAAAGAGTAACCCAGAATTCTTGTACCCTCTAAGGGCAACTCACTGTAGCCTAGAAGCCTGACAATGCATATAAACATTATTTGACACCCGTAGCCGCCCCGTCATGTCTGTCGCGCCTCTACAAAGCGCCTACCGCCTGAAGCGCGCATGCCATTGCCAGTCGCCGCGCTTGCCATGCGCCTGCCCCTCGCCTTTCACGCACCTGCTGCGCGCACGCCATGCCTGCAGTCGTGGCCCTACTACCGCCGTACCACGGCCGCGTCATTGCGCCGCCTGCTGTGCCGCGCGCTGTTCGCCCGCCTGCCTCAAACAATCCCCTCCTCCGCCTATGGTTGTCCCCTCTCATCTACTGCAGATGTCCCCTTGCTCACTCCTGTCATGGCGTCTGAGTTTTTTATACAACTCGATGTGAAGGGGCGCGCGATTGAACTTGATGCGTGGTTGCTTGACGTGAAGCTCCCCTTCAGAGCTACCAAGATGACGTCTCCTTGTACGCCCACATGTAGGGTGAGCTACCTGCCTCCCAGCGTATGTTGCTCTTACTAATGAGCCCACCTTGGAGGAGTAGGAGGCTCACCGCGTAAACAAGCTTGCATACTCAATTTGGGAGTCGCGTGACGAAGCTGCGCGCCTTGCTCTTAGTCACCTCCTGCCGCCGGCCGAGCATGTGGACTTTTGCCAGGTCGAGACGTCGAAGGCGTGTCTTGATGCTATTGTTGCTCGCTATTCCAACCCCTCCTCTGCAATTCTGGGGCGCCTCCTCATGCCCTTCTTTTTCCCTGATCTCTATGTTTTATCTACTATCATTGACCTCACTACCCAGCTCCGCTCGGCTTCCGCGCTGCTTGCACTGCTGCCGATTTTTCTGAGCACGTCCCCCCCATGTATGCCACCCTAAACTTCCAGTGACCCGCCTCCTTGACCGCCTCGCGCCTGCCCGCGACACCCTCCTCGCCATGCACCCCATGCGCGTCACTAATCAATATTTATTACACTCGTCTCACTAAGATCTTCGCACCATCTCCTCCACCACTAGTGTAGTATTCCCCCCCATCTTTTAGGGATGCACTCCGGCCCCATTCCCTACCCCACCTGCCTCTGCTACTTTTGCTGAGTCTGCTGCTACGGCGGAAGTCGCAAGTCTCTTTGCCCCCTCTAGTGGGTGGGGACGGCGCAGGGGTGGTCGTGGTCATGGAGGAGGTTGAGGTGCTGGTACGTCGGGCAGTTCACAAACGTCTAAGGGGACTAGCTTTACTTCTGGCTAGCCCGGTGGTGCTAGTGTCAAATCGCGTACAAGAGTGACTCCAAAGCAGCAGCAGCAGCTTCACCAGTGGGACCTATTGATTACGGGAGGCGCCTAGGGGTCTTAAGTAGCCTGGGGAAATGCTGCCTCGTTCGAAAGGTTCGATTTGTTCAGGAAAGAGTTGCCTGAGAGCGCTGCAACATGACAGACCAGTGGTGCCTGTAGTGTGCAGTGAGTTGGGCAGTCATTGTCCTCAGCTTCCCCTGGCGGAACTTCTTCTTGGCTGCCGAGGTGGCTAGGAGGCGCAGGAACTACTATGTGTCGTGGTCAGAGCCCCAACGTCCCAACCGCCAGCTCAAAGGAGCCTACAAATTCCGGTCGGCCAGGCGATGTTTCCTCTTAGACGCCTCCTTAGCCGTCCATCCTGGCAGTTTCCGTGCCCTCGTATCGCGTTGCTGAAGCACAAGGTCGGTCACCGTCACGTCCGTCACCCAAGTCTCATTATACTCTTTGTTTCTAATGGCCAGGTCCCCTCTCTTCCTGATCACTAGTGAAGAGAAGGCAGAATTCTTATAGAAGCATGTGAATTCCGCTTCTCTAGCCATCCTTAGTGCGGCATACACCAGCGCGTTATGCGTCCTGACCACATCCCCACCCTGTCCGCATCTCAGGAGATGGTTCGGCAGACTTGTCTCCATAATGTCAGAGTTCCCTCGCTTGCAGGGGCACTTCACAATGACCGACAAGGACATGCCAAGGCGGAAACCCACCATAAGGGGCATATGTAAGGTCAGCTCTCGTGGGCACGGCATGTAGCCAGTCCCCCGCCCCCACCCCATGCAGACTGATGAGGCGTACCGCGTGCCCGCGGTGAGTGCCAGGGTGGTCGGTGATTGTGTCAGCCAGCAGCTCTGCTGCTCGTGTCTCATTGATGTGGGGGACAACACGAGCTGTAGGTTTCCCCTGTATGGCCGGTCATTCCCGGAACGCTTGTAGTGCAGTTCTCACAGCTGCCGGCACAGCTGCTTCAAGTGGGACTAACCGGTTGACCCTAGGTGGGTTGGGGCTCCATGCATGGTCGACTAGCGTGACTGCCCTGCTCAAGAGGTACGCCTCCGGTAGGTTCATCTGCCAAAGGAGTTGTTGGGCCACTGTGACCGGCGCTATGTAGGCTGCAGGTGCTTCCAAGGCTGGGTCAATGATGCCTAAACCCCCCAGCCTAACAGATACTGTGCCTTGCCGCTAGAGTAAGCTCTGTTCTAGCTCACTCGCTGGGACCCATGGTTTGGCCGCTGCTAGTGCCGTCACCATAAAGGATTCACTCCGTGTCCTCCACTCCTCCCTCTCAAGCACTGCCGCCAGTGTTGTCCGTAGCAGATAGGATATCCTGCGTAAGATACTACTCGAGAGTATTAGCATGGCGTGCTGGGGGTGCACTTGACCCACCAGAGGTAACGGTGCTGACGCTTTGGTGACTTGTATTTGTGCCTGATTGGTGCCGTATCACTCTCTATCGCTTGCTTAAATTTGAATTGGCGTATACGGTTTCCAACTTGCCTAAATGCAGCATCTGCCACCCATTTTGCAACCCTACATATCCCATTCTCACTCTAGGCATCAAGTGGGTCAGAGCCAAGAAGGAGCTTACAAGTTTCACAACCATCCTCTCCACCCACCATGAGGATCTCAGCTTCCACGACAGCCTCTTGCAGATGCTTTCAACTGACGACTGGCAGACGGCCTATCCCAGCACTGGTCGGTTGTGGATTGCGGTGGCTGTGCTCCCAATCAGCACCATTGAGTGTGAGCGCGGCTTCAGTCGGCAGAACATAATCAAGAGCTGGTGTCGCCTTAACTTGTGTAATGCGACCCTTGGCAACCTCATGATCATCTCCCTCCTTTACTATGACATGGATTGGGAGGAGCTGGTAGAAAGGTGGCATGCGAGCAAGAAGAGACGGCCGGCCAAAGACGCCGTCACGGCGCAGTCTTCTCGCCCGTTAAAGAAGCGGCGTTCACACCACCGACAGAAAGCTGCAGCAGAATCATCAGCAGCACCAGCAACAGCCGCACGAGAAGAGGCGCTGCAGGCTACGAGCAGGGAGAGAGAGAGAGAGAGAGAGAGAGAGAGAGAGAGAGAGAGAGAGAGAGAGAGAGAGAGAGAGAGAGAGAGAGAGAGAGAGAGAGAGAGAGAGAGAGAGACGGGCAGAAGAAGAGGCATGCAAATTGCCCGTCTGGACCAAGAAGGGGAAATCACAAGTTCTAGAGGAGGATGTCTCGGAAGACGATGATACTAATGATGGTGATGGACCTGGAAGTGATAGTGAGTCTTCGGAATAAGCTAGGAGTTGTACTAGCATAAGTGCATAAGGGTGTGTAGTTTAATTAATATGTATCTAGCAATCTAATGTTTTTAGACTAGGCATAAAAATTTGTCTGAATTCTAAGACAAGGCCACATTTTTTGTCTGAAATGATAGACATAGCTTCATACTCCATCTGACGCTCAGACAAGCCTCCAAAACCCTGTCTTATAGCCAGAAAGGGCATTTCACTAAAGTTGTTCCTGTACACACACCCTTAATTGTCTGCATCAAATAGCAAATGACGGCTGGCGCTTAGAGTCTGACGCACGGTAACTAATGTGCAGCAACTGTGCCGCGCAACAACAGCGCACAGCAGGTGCCCAACAGGCACGCGAAAGGTGAGCAATCCAGTAAGAAGATGCTGTTAATACAGAGAACCAAAAGATGAGAAAGAGAAGCACAGCAGAATGGGAGAGAGGGAGAGAGGAGGAGGAGAGACTTGCACAGCAGAAGCATTTGGAGCGGCGTCAGTAGGTGCAATGGCGTCAGCAGAAGCCCCCCCTGCCCCCACCCCACCCCCACGACTCAGGTCGCAGTAGGGCGTGTGTGCCGCATCAGCCCATCATCATGTCAAATATATATATATTATATGTTGTAGTTATTGGTAGGCTGTAGTGGGGTAGATTTTGTGGGGTATAGCCCCTTAGGATTTTCCTACTTGTAAAACTCTCTCGATAGTTGAATCCATCCTTGCCTAAGTCTCGACATGGTATCTAGAGCACTAAGGTCTCTAGGACCTAAGAATAGGGCCCACCTTTACTGAGTTACCTCACCTACAGCCTCATTGCCTGCCTGCCTGCCCTGCCTGCTGACCGCGCGCGCCTCGACTGCTTGCGCGCGTCACTTTTTTTTCCCGCGCGCGCCCCTTAAGCAGCCCGCGCGCAACCCGTTTAGGCCCGTTTAGGCCTGTTTTCGGCCCCGCGCGCCACGTCAGCCGCCCGCGCAGCCTGACGCCGGCCCACGCGTCGCGTGAGCCGCCCGCGCGCAGCCCGCTTAGGCCCTGCGCGCCGCGTCCGCCGCCCGCGTAGCCCGTTTTTTTTCGGCCCCGTTTTAGCCTGCCGCCGGCCCCGCGCGTCGCCTCCTCCAGTGACGGCGCGCTGCCCCCCGTCGCCCGTCACGGCGCCTGTGGGACCCGCGCGCTGCCCTGCACCAGCTACGCCGCCCCTGGAGCAGCCGCCCCTGGACCCAGAGCAGCCGCCCCTGGCCCCTGAAGCAGCCGCCCCTGGTGCAGCCGCCCCTGGACCCTCGAGCGCCGCCCCTGGCCCCTGAAGCAGCCGCCCACGGCCCCTGTAGCAGCCGCCCCTGGAGCAGCCGCCCCTGGAACCCGAGCAGCCGCCCCTGGCCCCTGAAGCAGCCGCCCCTGGTGCAGCCGCCCCTGGACCCAGAGCAGCCGCCCCTGGCACGTGAAGCAGCCGCCCCTGGTGCAGCCGCCCCTGGACCCAGAGCAGCCGCCCCTGGCCCCTGAAGCAGCCGCCCCTGGTGCAGCCGCCCCTGGTGCAGCCGCCCCTGGACCCAGAGCAGCCGCCCCTGGCCCCTGAAGCAGCCGCCCCTGGTGCAGCCGCCCCTGGACCCAGAGCAGCCGCCCCTGGCCCCTGAAGCAGCCGCCCCTGGTGCAGCCGCCCCTGGACCCAGAGCAGCCGCCCCTGGCCCCTGAAGCAGCCGCCCCTGGTGCAGCCGCCCCTGGACTCCGTGCAGCCGCCCCTAGACCCAGAGCAGCCGCCCACGGCCCCTGCAGCAGCCGCCCCTGGTGCAGCCGCCCCTGGACCCAGAGCAGCCGCCCCTGGCCCCTGAAGCAGCCGCCCCTGGTGCAGCCGCCCCTGGACCCAGAGCAGCCGCCCCTGGCCCCTGAAGCAGCCGCCCCTGGTGCAGCCGCCCCTGGACCCAGAGCAGCCGCCCCTGGCCCCTGAAGCAGCCGCCCCTGGTGCAGCCGCCCCTGGACTCCGTGCAGCCGCCCCTAGACCCAGAGCAGCCGCCCACGGCCCCTGCAGCAGCCGCCCCTGGAGCAGCCGCCCCTGGACCCCGAGCAGCCGCCCCTGGCCCCTGAAGCAGCCGCCCCTGGTGCAGCCGCCCCTGGGCCCTCGAGCAGCCGCCCCTGGACCCAGAGCAGCCGCCCCTGGCCCCTGCAGCAGCCGCCCCTGGACTCCGTGTAGCCGCCCCTGGACCCGCGACGCCGCCCCTGGACCCCGTGCAGCCGCCCGCCGAGCGCCGGCCCTGCTCGCCCGGCGAGCGCCTTCTCTTCCAGCCACTGGTGAGCACCTGCCTTGTTTGCGCGCTACCGCGCCCCCTGCCGGCCTGCCTGCCTGCCTGCCTGCCGTGCCTGCCCTGCACGCGCTGCTGCTACTACTGCTACTGCTGCTACTGGCGGTGGCCAGATGCAGCTCCAGCGATGTCCGCGTGAGTCCCTCACGCCCCAGCAACTTAGTGAGTGGTACGCTAGTTGGGGTTGTAGGGGTGGCCGCGCTACTACTGCTGCTACTGCTGCTACTGCTGTTACTGCTGCTACTGCTGCTACTACTCCTACTGCTGCTACTGGCGGTGGCCAGATGCAGCTCCAGCGATGTCCGTGCGAGTCTCTCACGCCCCAGCAGCTTAGTGAGTGGTACGCTAGTTGGGGTTGTCGCGGTAGCCGTCGTAGCTGTCGCCCTGGAGCTGGTCAGTTGGGAGCGTCTGGCAGTGGCCAGCTGCAGCTGCAGCGGCGTCCACGTGAGACACTTACGCCCCGGCAGCTTCACGAATGGTACGCTCAGAGTAGAGGGTCTTTGAGTACCGTTCGCTGCCCGTACGTCATTCGCACAGGTGATCGGACTGGTCAGGCTTGCGGGACGCTTGGTCACACACAGTCCCGCTGCTTCGCCCGTCTGAGTGACGCCTGGCGTACCGAGTTTGGCGACGAGGCTGAGCTCCCCGACTGGGTGGAGCTGCTTGGGCAGAGGGTAGATATATTTGCTCTTGACTATGATGCTATTCTCACTGCCATGTATGCATTGCCTACTAGTGCTGACCGTGCCTGTTACCTGTGCGTACCGCCTGACCCAAGTATAGAGCCTGCCGCTCCAGGTGCTAGTGAGTCTGCTCTCTCTGGTACTGCGCCTGCTGAGGCCTTGTACACCTTCACACTTGACTCTGGTGCTTCTCGCTCCTTCTTTCGCGACAGCACCACCCTCACGCCGCTCAGTCGGCCGATTCCAGTCTCCCTGGCAGACCCCTCTGGGGGTCCAGTCCGTGCGACCTACTCCACTGTCCTCCCTTGTCCTGCTGTCCCGTCCGGCAAACTGTCGGGTCTTTACCTCCCCTCGTTCTCTACGAACTTGGTGGCGGGTTCCGCGCTCCAGGACGCGGGTGTTCACCAGTTCACCCCTGCCTACGAGCGTGTGACACACTACACGTGTGCTCAGACGGGTCGTCACCTGGCTACTTTCACTCGGCAGCCTGTGTCGGGCCTGTACACACTGACCACTGAGTCCCCTCAGGTAGCTGCGTCTGCGTCTGCGTCAGGTCAGTTGTCAGCCCCCTGCTCGTGTCGCGCCTTGTCGCACCAGACGGTCCTTTGGCACCACCGCCTTGGTCACCCCTCGGTGCAACGCCTTCGCAGCATGCACCGCCGGGTCCTTGTCTCTGGTCTTCCCAGGGTTCTCCCTCCCCTCCCACCCTCACCTGCTCCTCCCTGTCTTCCCTGTGTCGAGGGGCGGCAGCGCGCCGCTCCTCACTCCTCCTCGTTCCCTCCCACAGAGGCTCCCCTGCAGACTCTCCACCTGGACGTGTGGGGCCCAGCCCGCGACCGTGGACAGGGCCACGAGCGGTACTTCCTGCTGGTCGTCGACGACTACACGCGTTACACCACGGTCTTCCCCTTGCGCACCAAGGGTGAGGTCCCTGATGTTTTGATCCCTTGGATCCGCGCTGCTCGTCTCCAGCTCCGCGAGCGGTTCGGGACGGATTTTTCCGTCCTGCGTCTGCACTCTGACAGAGGTGGTGAGTTCTCCTCCGACATCTTGGCAGCCTTCTGTGAGGAGCATGGCATCACCCAGTCGTTCATGCTTCCGGCCTCTCCGCAGCAGAATGGGGTTGCTGAGCGCCGCATTGGCTTAGTCATGGAGGTCGCTCGTACCTCCATGATCCATGCGGCTGCCCCCCATTTTCTGTGGCCGTTTGTGGTCCGGTACGCCGCGCATCAGCTCAACCTCTGGCCCCGTGTCTCCTTGCCGGAGACCTCACCCACACTGCTGTGGACGGGGAAGGTTGGCAATGCGTCGCATTTCCGGGTCTGGGGTGCTCGTGCCTTTGTCCGCGATACCACCGCGGACAAGCTCTCCGCCCGCGCTGTTCCCTGTGTCTTCCTTGGCTTTGTCCCTGACGCGCGTGGTTGGCAGTTTTACCACCCCACCTCGCGCCATGTCTTCCCCTCTCAGGACGTCACGTTCGACGAGTCGGATCCCTTTTACCGTCTCTTCCCCTACCGCACTGCCCCTCTCCCCCCCCCGCCGCTCTTCCTCGCTCCAGGTGCTGCCCAGGTAGACCCCCTCCCCGCTCCCGGTCCTGCTCCTTCAGGTGTGTCTCAGGTAGACCCTCCCCCCTTGACTGCGCCGGCTGAGGTCACTGGTGACTCAGGTCCTGCTGAGGGTGGTCCTGCTCGGGGTACTACTTCTGGGGGTGCTGAGCCTGGGGGTGCTGAGCCTGTGGGTGCGGAGCCTGGGGGTGCGGAGTCTGGAGCTCCTGAGGGTGCTGGAGCTGGAGGTTCTGGAGCTGCTGAGGGCACTGGCGCTGGAGGCTCTGGAGCTGCTGCGGGTGGCGCTGAAGGTTCTGGAGCTGCTGCGGGTGCTGGTGCTGGAGGTTCTGGAGCTGCTGCGGGTGCTGGCGCTGAGGGTTCTGAGTCTGCTGTTGCGCAGTCTCCCTGGAGAAGCCGCCTTCGTCCGCGTGTGCCTCTCACCTCACAGTAGCTGCACGACTGGTACGGTCGCCGTCAAGGTCGCGCTTCTGGAGCTCGAGGCTCTGCCGCTGGAGGTGTTTCTGCTGTCGTCACTGGAGCTGGGAGTGGTGCTGGTCCCGGAGGTGCTCGTACTGGAGGTACTAGAGCTGCTGGGGCTGGAGGTGCTGCTGAGTCTGAGGGTGCTGCTGCTGGAGACCCTGGGTCTGGGGGTGCTACTGCTGGAGACACTGAGTCTGGAGACCCTGGGACTGGAGGTGCTGGTTCTGGGGGTGCTGCTGCTGGTGGAGCTGGTCCTGGAGGAGCTGGCGCTGAGGGTTCTGGAGTTGCTGGAGGTGCTGGAGCTGCTGGGGGTGCTGGAGCTGCTGGTGCTGGTGGCCCTGCACAGCCGCGTCTGTTCTTCGCTCCACCGTCTTCGTCGTCTCAGCCACCGCCTGACTCTGTGCTTCGCCAGGTTCTTAGTCTCCCTTCGTCTACTGGTCTTCCGTTACAGCCTGGCTCACCGCTGCCTGCTCCTTCTCCTTACACTGAGCAGACAGGGGGTTTTACTGAGCGTCGTGAGCCTGCGTCGCGTCCTGTCTCGCCTGTCCGTTCTCGTAGTTCCGGTCGCCGTGTTCCTCGTTCGCGTCAGCCGGCTGTCCCCGGCACCCACCTCATAGTTCGTCGTCCTTCCTCTCCTCCGCAGCGTGTTCCCCTGCCGTCCCCTCCTGCGTCTTCTCTGCCTTCCGTTCCTGAGCCTGAGTCTGACCGCACCCGTGCTGCTCACTCTACTGTCACGCGTCTGCTAGCCACAGTTGTCACTGACCCGTCGTTTGAGTCTGCTGCTGCGTCTGCTTTTGTTTTTGAGCTTGTTGAATTTGCTGCTGCCTGTCGTCTAGACTACGCCGCTAGTCTTGTTGCTGAGTCTGAGTCTGTCTGTCCTCCGTCCGTCGGGGGTGAGTGTGCTCTTGGCACGGACGTCCTTGAGGACAGGCAGGAGGACCTTGAGTGTCTTGCAGCCGCTGCGCCTCATCTCGTGTCCATGCTGCTTGCCCCTGAGGGAGACCCGGATGCTCCAGACATCCCGACCCCGCGCTCATACGCTGAGGCGATCGCGGGTGAGTACTCCTCTCAGTGGCAGACAGCCATGGACGCAGAGATGGCATCCTGGAAGTCCACAGGCACTTACGTTGACGAGGTTCCCCCTCCTGGGGCGAACATCGTCAGTGGCATGTGGATTTTCAGGGTGAAGCGGCCGCCAGCTTCTCCGCCTGTCTTCAAGGCTCGTTACGTTGCTCGAGGTTTCAGTCAGCGAGAGAAAGTAGACTTCTTCCAGACCTTCTCCCCCACTCCGAAGATGACCACTCTTCGGGTGCTGCTGCACGTTGCCGCTCAGCGTGACTACGAGCTTCACTCTCTTGACTTCAGCACAGCTTTCTTACAGGGCAGCCTGCACGAGGAGATCTGGCTGCGCCGCCCGCCTGGCTTCACTGGGTCGTTCCCTCCTGGTACCCAGTGGAGCCTCCGGCGGCCGGTCTACGGTCTCCGCCAGGCGCCACGTGAGTGGCACGACACACTGAGGACGACACTTGCGGCTCTTGGGTTTGCTCCGTCTACTGCTGACCCGTCGCTGTTTCTGCGCACAGACACATCGCTGCCGCCGTTCTACATCCTCGTGTACGTCGACGACTTGGTCTTTGCCACTGCTGACACTAAGGCTCTCGCCCTGGTGAAGTCGGAGCTGCAGAAGAGACACACGTGCACAGACCTGGGTGAGCTGCGCAGCTACCTTGGCTTGCAGATCACCCAGGACAGAGCACGCCGCACCATCACACTGACTCAGTCACACATGGTGCAGCAGGTCTTTCAGCGCTTCGGCTTCACCTGGTCCTCGCCACAGCGCACTCCTCTGGCTACAGGCCACTCGCTCTCAGCTCCACCTTCGGACGAGTCCGTAGAGCCGAGTGGCCCGTACCCAGAGCTAGTGGGCTGCCTCATGTACCTGATGACCTGCACTCGACCTGACCTTGCGTACCCTCTTGGCCTTCTGGCCCGCTACGTGGCTCCTGGTAGGCACCGAAAGGAGCACATGGATGCTGCGAAGAGGGCACTGCACTGCCTGTGCAGTACATCGAGCATGGGGCTCGTGCTTGGAGGGCGGAGCCCAGTTGTCCTCACTGGGCACTCAGACGCTTCTTGGGTTGACGACCAGGCTACACAGCGGTCGTCACAGGGTTACACTTTCAGCCTTGGCTCCGGTTCTGTTTCTTGGCGTTCTACTCGCTCGTCTTCTGTTCTGAGCTCCAGCTGTGAGGCTGAGATCTACGCCACAGCCATGACTGCTCAGGAGTTACGCTGGCTCACCTACCTGCTGACCGACTTGGGAGAGAGGCCTCGTTCTCCTCCAGTTCTGTACGTCGACAACTAGGCCGCCATTGCCTTGTGTGAGGAGCACAGACTGGAGCACAGAACGAAGCACATCGCTCTGCGTTACTTCCTGGCTCGAGAGTTGCAGCAGCGTGGTCAGCTTCGTCTTGCTCACGTGGCCACTCAGGCCAACACTGCTGATATATTCACCAAGGCACTTCCGTCTGGTGATCATCAGCGTTTCTGCACTTTGTTAGGCCTTGTGCCCACTTTTCCTCACTTGCTGTAGACTTTGCTTGTACTGTGATCTATATATATATCTCTGCATGCTTGTTCTGCTAGGTAGAGATCACTGTACTACTGTTGTTGCATATATACCTCTGCATGTGAACTGGCCTTGTGGCCCTTTGCTTGTGCTCAGAGTGTGTGGTGACGTTGTGATCCACCCTGAGCTTGCTTTGCTTCTTTTGACTGGTCTTGTGACCTCTTGCTCTCCCCCACTTTGCCTATGGGGGTGTGTCAAATATATATATGTTATATGTTGTAGTTATTGGTAGGCTGTAGTGGGGTAGATTCTGTGGGGTATAACCCCTTAGGATTTTCCTACTTGTAAAACTCTCTCGATAGTTGAATCCATCCTTGCCTAAGTCTCGACACATCAGCCACTGTCGCCACCCCCGTAGGCTCCCCCCCACATCGGCAGCCACGACAGGTGTGTTGGCGGCAGGTGCAGGAAGAGGAGGAAGGGCGAGAGGGGGGGGGAGGAGAGGGGGACGATGGCAGCACTGTCCGCAGTGCCATCTGCCACCCCCTTCGCCTCCCCTGCACAGCAGCAGTCGCAGCTGGAGCAGTTGTATTATGCAACACGCAATTATACGTAGAAGCACCACCTTTGACGAACGCGACTGCTACTGTACATGTAGAGCTTCAAACTCGAAATGCCACTTCAAAACGCACAAATCTTCAGTTACTAGTACCTCCGCAAAACATATTCAGGTCGTATGTCATATTTCAGGAATGCAAAGAGGCAATATTACGATGGGTCACTCATGAACTATGGCATGCTTCTATACGACATGACACCAACAAAGAAACTCAAGGCTATAAAAAAAAACCCATGGAAAATAGAATGGCCCCTATGAAAAAGGGCAACTCCTACATAAACCGTTGCCGAAATTATCAAACATAAGAGTCCATAACGAAAGGCATTTTTGTCACAATTGTACTCACTAGTCTTGATTCCAAATGGAGATTGTACAAAGCCCTACTTAGTTAACAGGGTATAATATTTGAGGCCACCTCCACACAAGTTTTATTCCTAAACGGCAAAACTTTAACCTCCCCATCAAGAAAGGGCTCCTCAAAAAGAAAGGTTTGCCTTTTACTATGTATCTAACATGTAAGTGAGCTCACAAGTGCATACAGGGGGGAAGATTATAGCAGGCCATGCTCTCTATAGTGTAGTCTTATCCTAGCTTGCAGAGGGTTGTGGCTGATATCCCTGTGGGGGGCAATGGGGCATGGCATGGCATGGCATGGCATGGCATGGCATGGCAGGGGTGAGGCATGGGGGTGTCAGGAATAGGGCAAGAAGACTTATGTTTGCGATGGAAGGAAGTGGGAGAGAAGGGTGGGGAAGGAAGGTGGGGAAGGAAGGTGGGAGAGGAAGGTGGGAGAGGAAAGGTGGGAGAGGAAGGTGGGAGGCGGAGGTACCATAGGTGGAAGGGGATGCAACGGGCTTACACATTTGCAATGGAGAGGAGAGATGGTGATGCCACATGTGGAATGCATGGGGCTTACACATTGACGAGCGGGCTTACACATTGACGAGCGCAGGAAGGTTTGCCAAGGATGGTGGGATGGGCCCTGACAGATCGTTGTAGCTCACATCCCTGCAAGGAGAGATGGCGTGCAGGGGGGGAGAGAAGCGGGGGAGACGAGAGAAGAAGCCAAGATATGAGTGTGTGTGTGGGAGGGTGGTGTGCGTGTGGAAGGAAGTGAGTTGGATATGGGGGCTGTTTGGGTGGGGGTGTTGGGGCGGTGCATCTGACCCACAGGTGATACTGCAAGATAACACAGCCATGACTTGACGGCTGGGAATGGAGATGGAGGTGGGAGATGGAGGTGGGAGATGGAGGTGGGAGATGGAGGTGAGAGATGGAGGTGCCATAGGTGGGTTGGAAAGAAGGTACTCATAGAGTGGCAAGGGCAGCGAGGCCTGAGAATGATGCTGGGGTGGGCCATGTGAAACGGTTGTGGCTCATTTGCCTGTCGGATGGGAGAGCTGGAATGGGTCAGACGCCTGTGGATGGATGCTCATCATGAAGTCGTCGCATCCCATGCCTCCCATGCCTCCCATGCCCCACATGCCCCACATGCCTCGCATGCATGCTCATGCATCGCACATGCCACAACCTGCCACTCACATGAACTCCACGAGGTGTGGGGCAGCAGGAGAGGCGGAGAAGGGGCCCTCCAGGGCGTTGTGGCTCAGCGAGCTGACGAGCAATGGGGGCAATGGGGGGCGCCGCAAGGAGCAATGGGGAAATGGGGGGCACCGCACGGAGGCACAGCAGTGGGGTCATTGGGGAGGGCTGTCCATGCGAAGTGGGAACTTATGTCTATGCGTGCGCGCTGTGCAGGCACGCAGGGAGCATGCACTGTTTGAATCGAATGGACAAGCAAGGCAGGATTGTAGGCAAGCAGAAGAGAGCAGAGAGGAGAGCACGAAGCACAGTCACCAGCAGATTCAGGGATTCACCAACAGCAGGGTTTATGGTCAGTATAGCCCAGTCTTTATGGCAGGGAGGGAGAGCACAGTCTCTATAGCCCAGTATCCACATGCCTCTCCACTTCTTCCCAGCCGACCTCTCCTCTTGGTTTACTCACAGGAAAATCAGAGACGAGGGCAGCATAGGCAGGGAGCCAGCCAGGGCGTTGTGGGAGAGATCCCTGCAGGCAGGCGGGTAGACGGGCAGAGAGGCACGCAGGCAGGCAGTCAGGCAGGCAGGTAGGCAGACAGGCAGGCATGCAGGCAGGCAGGCAGGCGGGTGGGCGGGCGGGCGAGCGGGCGGGCGGGCAGGCAGGCAGGCAGGCAGGCGGGCGGGCGGGCAGGTAGGCAGGCAGGCAGGCAGCGAGGGAGAGATGCTGCACGGTTCAGGTTACAGAATACTAGGCACAACGGCGGCACTGTTGCTGCGAATCTGCAACATAGTAACGGTAAGCCACGAGTGTGCTAATCAGAAAGGTGCTTGACCGGTCATAAGAGGCGAGGCGTACAGCTCTGAGAGGCCAGTGAGGGCGGAGATGGTGGCGGGAAGGGAGCCTGAGAAGCCGTTGCCCGCTGCCCTCCTGAGATTGGGGGGGGAGTGGGTTGGGGCGTGCAGAGAGCAGAGCAGTGATTAATGAGTGGGGGAGGTGGAAATCAGGATCATATGGCCCACACAGAGGGTGAAAGGGCTGCTCCCGAACAGGCTCGTTCCACTGATCTGGATACGGTGCTCAATCCTTGTCTCATGACACGGGTCGACCCGCCGCCTACGTCGGCGGCGACTACAGAGCATGCTGCTGCTGCTTTGCGCTCCCCTGTTTTAGCAGCAGCTGCTGCTGGCACTCTGTGGCCTCGATACACATGACAAGGTGAATCGTGGGCAGCAGGTAGAGTGACGTGACACGCGAGCAGCAGGCAGAGCGACACGCGAGCAGCAGGCAGAGCGACACGTGAGCAGCAGGCAGAGCGACACGCGAGCAGCAGGCAGGGTGACAAACGAGCAACAGGTACGCAGGCAGATGGGCGGGCAGGGAGGCAGCTCACAGGGTGCTGAGGCTGGTGAGAGCTGTCCACTCGGCTGGAAACGACGAGGAGCGCGCGGGGTGGAGGGAGGGAAGGTGGAGGAAGGAACGGCCGTCGGGTGCTGACACATCCCTGGGGAGAGGAGGGAGGGTAAGGTGGGTGGTGAGGTGAGAGCAAGGTGGTTGATGAGGAGAGATCATAGTGGGTGGTGTGGAAATAGCACGGTGCGTGGTGTGCAGCGAGCATGATGGGTGGTGCAGTGCAACAAGGGGTTGACAACGTGAGAGCATTGCTAGAGCCTAGAGCAACGTGAGAGTCACACCTGAGAAACAATGCTGGCAAAAAGAAGGGGGAAACAGCAGGGTTGGTGGAGTGGTAATTACAGGAACTGCAGGTGGGGGAGTCCTCCGATCCACGATGGCACGCTGGGGAACGTGAGATAGCTCAGATCACTGCTCCACACGGTGGGAATGGCAGCAAGGGGCGCGGTAACGTTGCTTGCTTGCAGGCACAAGCAATATAAGCAACTTGCCTTAATCACTGAATAATAAATGCATCAGCAGATATATCAAGGGCGAAGGAGATCAACCATCCACGACCACGACCACGACCAACCGTTGTAGCGCTGCCAGCTGACCCTTACAGCCCAACCTGAATGAGCTACAAGCACTCACGGGGCAACTCACGGGGCAACTCACGGGGCATTAAAAAGCATTATTGAGAATGAAAAACATTTCACCCTTTTAAATCAGTGTACAGGTTTTTTTAGGCTGTTTTTGGTAGGGTACGAAATATTTTACCCTAACAGTCAGGGTACGAAATATTTTAACCCTGATTTGAAAGAGTGGACCTAAACCTATTTTGGGCCCTGGTCGCGGCGCCCCGGGGGCCCGCGCGCTGTACCCTCCCGTCGCCCGTCGCGGCGTCCCGGGGGCCCGCGCGTCGCCCCTTCTCCCGTCGCCCGTTGCGGCGCCCCGGGGGCCCGCGCGTCGCCCCCTCCCGTCGCCCGTCGCGGCGCCCCGGGGGCCCGCGCGTCGCCCTGCCCGTCGCCCGTCGCGGCGCCCTGGGGGCCCGCGCGTCCCCCCCTCCCGTCGCCTGTCGCGGCGCCCCAGGGACCCGTGCGCTGCCCCACTTCCGCTCGCACGCCGCCCCAGCTGCTGCCCGCGTATCTGCCCCACGCCGCACGCGCGCCGCCTGCGTTTGGGGTATGGGGGTGGCGGGTATGGGGGTGGCGGGTGTGTGAGCCGTCCCCTGCTCCTCCTCCTCCTCCGTCTCCCACTGCTGCAGCTGCCGCTGAGGGGGGTGGGTGTGTGGGAGCCGAGGGAGTGGCGCTAGGGGGGTGTCGTGGGAGTCGAGCTAGGGGTGCAGCAAGGGGTGTGTGAAAGGGGTGTGGGACAGTTGGGGGAGGTTGAGCGGAGGTAGCGCCAGTAGTCCGGATGCCCTTGCTCGTGTCCGGTAGCCCAGCGAGCCTGCTGCGCCAGTCGCCCGTGGGTCCGTTGCTCCTGCCACTCGTCTTAGCTGCGGAGCCAGTTACTCCTGTAGTCCGAGGCCCTTGCTCAGGTAGCCACCGTGCGCGCCGCTCCTATTGCCCGTGTGTCTGCGGCTTCACCTGTCGCCTCCTATCTCCACTCCTCTCACAGTCCCTCCTCCTCCTCACTTGCCCTGTGTGATTGCCTCTAGCTTTGCTTGTGCTTGTGAACTTCTTATGCGACTGTTTGTTGTGCTGATCATACCCCACTTTGCCTATGGGGGTGTGTCAGAATGCTATAATTCTCTAGTCTGCAGTGGGGTACTCTATAGTGAGTACAGCCCAAATTAGTGTTTGCTATATGTATCGTATCTGCTGCTAGTGCAATCCCCTCTTTCTCTTTCTAACTTTCTGTTAGCGTTTATCGAAAAGTGCTGCTGTGGGTGCTGCCCCTAGAGCATGGGCAGAATTGCATGCAGTGACAGACAGACACATACCACTCAACTACCAGCACACAAAAGATGCATGCACGTACGTCACATTTACACCCATGCGCAACATATCTAAAATAATCAAAACAATAAGAGAGCTGTTATGTACAGTAATGTGCAAGTTCTTGACATCATGCACGTGGGGCTGCACGCAAGCAAAAACACACACGCAAGCAAGAACCCACACGCAGCAAGGCACATGCACGTACACTTGAGGGGCGTGCAGGAGGAGCGGAAGGAGGAGTAGACACGGCAGAAGGAGGAGGTGTTTCTCTGCGGCACCACACACTCACTGCCGTCCGCCGGGCATGTCAGCCCCGAGGCAGTGGTGTTGCTGGGGGTGAGGGGGGTGGAGAGGGGGGAAGGATGCAGATAGGTGAGGTGAAAACGGGAAAGGTAGAGGGGAGGAGGCACCTCATGTTAATGTGCTGATAATTGCATGATATGCAGAGAGAGTGGCGCATGGGATAGTAGAGCGCCGCATTGGCTTAGTCATGGAGGTTGCTCGCACCTCCATGATCCATGCGGCTGCTCCCCATTTTCTGTGGCCGTTTGCGGTCCGATACGCCGCGCATCAGCTAAACCTCTGGCCCCGTGTCTCTGTGCTAGAGACCTCGCCTACACTGCGTTGGACGGGGGAGGTTGGCGATGCGTCGACGTTTCGGGTCGGAGGCGCGCTCTCCCTTGTCCGCGATACCACTGTGGACAAGCTCTCTCCTTGCACTCTCCACTGTGTCTTCCTTGGCTTCCCCACCGACGCCCTGCCCTGGCAGTTTTACCACCCTGCCTCGCGCTGGGCCCTGTCCTCACGGGACATCACCTTTGATGAGTCGGTCTGCTTCTACCGTCTCCACCCGCACGCGTCATTCCACCGCCCCTCTTCCTGGTCTCAGGTTCCCCCTCGGTAGACCCCCTCCCCCCACAGGGTCCTGCTCCCTCAGGTGTGTCTCAGGTCGATCCACCCCCCTTGGTTGAGCCTTTGGAGGTCTCCTCTGACACCTCTGGCCCAGCTGAAGGGGAAGACCCCGCTGCTGACAACACGGTGACCACTCGCCGCTCCCCGCGCTTGGAGACCCCTCCTGGTTTTCCACCTCGGTCGTCTTCTCCGCCTCCGCAGCTTGTCGTTGTGGAGTCTGGTGCTGCTGGAGGTGGTGACACTGGGGGTGCAGACTCTGAAGGTACTGGTCCTGGGGTTATCGACTCTAGAGGTGCTGAGTCTGGGGTGCTTACTCGGGGGGTGCTACAAGTCCAAGTGGTGGTGGAGCCGTTGGTGCTCCTACTTGAGGTCCTGGCGTTGGACCACTGCAGCAGTCTCGTCGAGGAGACCCTCTCGCCGCAGCAGCTTCGCGACTAGGTTGTTCGACGGGGCCGGGTTGTTGGAGGTTGGAGTACCGGTCCTAGAGGTACTGGTGCTGCGGTGCTACTGGTGCTGGAGGTGATGCTGGTGTTGGAGGTCATGGAGCTACTCGAGCTGCTGGTGCTGGAGGTGCTGGAGTTGGAGGTGCTCGAGGTGCTAGAGTTGCTAGTACTAGAGGCGCTGGAGCTGCTGGTGCTGGAGGTACTAGAGCTGCTGGTGCTGGAGGTGCTGGAGCTGGGCGTGCTGGAGGTACTGGAGCTACTGGTACTCGAGGTGTTGGAGCTGCTAGTGCTGGAGGTGCTGGAGCTGCTGGTGCTGGAGGTGCTAGAGCTGCTGAAACTAGAGGTACTGGAGCTGGAGGTGCTGGAGGCACTGGAGCTGCTGGTACTGGAGGTGCTGGAGGTGCTGGTACTGGAGGTACTGGAGCTGCTGGTGCTGGAGGTGCTGGAGCCGGTGGTGCTGGAGGTACTGGAGTTGGAGGTGCTGCAGGTCCTGGAGCTGGAGGTACCGGAGGTACTAGAGCTGCTGGTGCTGGAGGTGCTAGTACTAGAGGTACTGGAGCTGCTGGTGCTGGAGGTACTAGAGCTGGAGGTGCTGAAGGAACTGGAACTAGAGGTGCTGGGGGTACTGGAGCTACTGGTACTGCAGGTGCTAGAGCTGGAGGTACTAGAGGTGCTAGAGCTGGTGGTACTGGAGGTGCTGGAGGTGCTGGAGCTGCTGGCGGGACGGGTACTACGCCGCGCCGACCGTTCTTCTACCCGCAGCTGAAGCTGTCCCTGCCACCGCCTGACTCGGCAATTCGTCAGGTTCTTAGTCTTCTGTCTTCCACTGGCCTTACTCCGCCTTTCCTGTGTCCTCCGCCTCTCCTGTGTCCTCCGCCTGACCAGGCCGCAGTTACTGCCAGGCTCTCCACTGCCTGCTCCTTCTCCGTACCCTGCGTAGACAGGCTCCCTGGTAGAGCGTCATGAGCCTGAGCCTCGTCCTGCCTCACCTGTTCGCACTGTTAGTCGTTCTCGTCGTCCTCGTCCTCCACCTGTACGCGGCACGCACACCATGACACTTCGTCCTTCCTCTGTTCCACAGCGTGTTGCTCTACCGTCTCCTCCGGCTTCCTCTCTTCCTGACGTTCTTGACCCTGAGTCCGACCTTGCACGTGCTGCTAGTCCTATGTCACGCGCTTCTTGGCTACGCTTGTCCCTAATTCTTCCTTTGAATCTACTGCCGTGACTGCCTTAGTCACCGAGCTCGTTGACTTTGCTGCTACCTGTCGTCTCGACTACTTCGCGAGTCTTGTTACAGAGTCTAAGTCTGACTGCCCTCCGTCCGTCGAGGGTGAGCTTTCCCTTGGCACTGATGTCCTTGAGGACAAGCAAATTGTGCTTGAGTGCTTCGCGAGCGTTTTACCTCATCTTGTATCCATGCTGCTTTGCCCCGAGGGAGACCCGGATGCACTAGACATCCCTACCCCGCGCTCTTACGCAGAGGCGATTACGGGTGAGTACTTCTCTCAATGGCAGATAACCATGGACGCAGAGATGGCTTCTGGGAAGTCCACACGCACCTACATCGATGGAGTTCCCCCCCCTGAGGCGAACATAGTCGATGGCATGTGGATTTTCAGAGTGAAGCGGCCGCCGGGTTCTCCGCCTGCCTTCAAGACGCGTTACGTTGCTCGAGGCTTCAGTCAGCGACAGGGGGTCGACTTCTTCCATACCTTCTCCCCCACCCCGAAGATGACTACTCTTTGAGTGTTGCTACACGTTGCAGCACAACGTGACTACAAGCTGCACTCCCTCGACTTCTCCACAGCTTTCTTGCAAGGCAGCCTTCACAAGGAGATATGGCCGCGCCACCCACCTGGCTTCACTGGGTCGTTTCCTGAAGGTACCCAATGGAGCCTTCGGCGGCCAGCCTACGGTCTCCACCAGGCGCTCCACGAGTGGCACGACACACTGAGGATGACACTTGCGGCTCTTGAGTTTGCTTCTTCCGGTGCTGACCCGTCGCTGTTTCTGCGCACCGACCCTTCTCTGTCGCCATTCTACACCCTCGTAAATGCCGACCACTTGGTATTTGCTACTGCCGACACTGAGGCGCTGACCCTTGTGAAGTCGGAGCTGCAGAAGAGACACACTTGCACGGACCTTGGTGAGTTGCGCAGCTATCTTGGCTTGCAGATCACCTGGAACAAAGCAAGGCGCACCATCACTCTGACTCAGTCACACATGGAACAGCAGGTCCTTTAGAGCTTCGGCTTCCAGTTCTCCTCACCACAACACACTCCTCTGAGTACAAGCCACTCGCTCTCAGCTCCACCTTCGGACGAGTCCGTAGAGCCGAGTGGCCCGTATTCAAAGCTTGTGGGCTGCCTCATGTACCTGATGACATGCACACGAACTGACCTCGCGTACACTCTCAGCATCCTTGCTTGCTTCGTCGTGCCCGGGCGACACAGGAAGGAGCACCGGACAGATGCACAGAGGGTACTGCGTTACTTGTTCAGTATATCAGGCATAGTGCTTGTGCTTGGAGAACGGGGTCCAGTGGTACTCACAGTACACTCCAACGCTTCTTGGGTCGACGACCAGGCGGCTCAGCGGTTGTCATAGGGTTCCTCTTTCAGTCTCGGCTCTGGTACTGTCTCGTGGAGGTCCACTTGTTCGTCTTCTATTCTTAGTTCTAGCTGTGAGGCCGAGATCTACGCTGGGGCTATGGCTGCACAGGAGTTATGCTGGCTGACCTACCTGCTGACCGACTTGGGTGAGCGGCCTCGTTCTCTTCCGGTATTTTACGTCGACAACAAGGCCAGGATTGCCCTGTGTCGAGAGCAGAGACTGGAGCACAGAACAAAGCACATTGCTCTTCGTTACTTTCTTGCTCAAAAGTTGCAGCAACGTGGTCAGCTTCGCCTTTCCTACGTGGCCTCTTGGGCCAACACTTTTGATGTCTTCACCAATGCCCTTGGTTCTGGTGATCATCAGCGTTTCTGCACTGCTCTAGGCCTTTTGCCTACTCTGCCTCACCTGCTGGTTGCTTGACTTTGTCTTGTATTGTGATCTATATATATCTACCTGCATGCTTGCGCTTGCTAGGTTGTGATAACTGTACTGCTTGTGCTCTTATAACTCTGCATGTGAACTGGCCTTGTGGCCGCTTGCTTGTGCTCAGACCTGGTGGTGATATTGAGATCCACCCTGAGCTTTGCTTTGCTCTGTTCTCTTCCTTGGCTGGTCTTGTGGCCATTGGTTCTTCTTGCTATCCCCCACTTTGCCTATGGGGGTGTGTCAAACTGTGTTCTATATCTGTAGGCTGTAATGGGGTAGCCTCTACCAAGTACAACACTTTAGGGTTGCATCCTTATACTTGTACTCATCCTTGCATCCTAGTCAATCATTCCTGCACGTTATTTTTGACAGGGTCAATGTGCAGATTTTGGGCGACTGATGGCACTACCCACCCCCAACCAATCACCTGGTGATGCCATTCTTGTTTTAGTGTCCTCTTTCAGACAGTCGTCACTCCAGTGTCACCACCGACAATGTCCCATGTCCAACATTTGGGGATTCACACAGGAAATTTTGACAATTGGTTTTTCTTTGTACGGGTGTCGCGTGGTGTCACATGGTGGGCTCCCGCCATCGGGGGCGACCGGGCTCCCGCATGCGATTTGTCAAAAAGGCGCATGTCGCCATTCCGAGGGTCGCAAAAGCTCGCATGACCCAAGGTGGCGTCTTGTATACTTTAGGTCATTCGCGTTTGTCGCATGACCCAAAGTAGCCCAATGATCCAAACTGAGGTACGCATACACCCTTAAAACTCCGTAAGGAAGACGCCACGTCGAATGTTTCAACATGACACTAGCGAAATCATAGACGCAATGACTCAGATACCGTATTCTCATAAAACACCCGCCGAAATTAAATACCCCCCGGGTAGCTTGTGCTGCGTGGGTGTTATAAGCGACCTCGATACTAATATATGTTAGAAATAGTCAGTCAACACTTTGTACTATATTCTATATCGGTTAGGTTACTTTGTAGGTTGGGTGTAGATTTGTAATCCCAACCCTATCTGGTTGGGATTCCCTCGTAATCCTGCAAATCTGCCAACTCACCAATTGGAGATTTGCTAGGATTCCCATCCCATCCTTTCCCTAGCTTTGCTCAACCCAACCGTGTTTGTACTTAAGGCCTCGTGCCTTCCTTATCAATCAATCAGTTAAGTTCCAATTCTATCATGGTATCGAGGTAGTAAATTCCGCTCACGCGGAATCCGATCCTTGGCGTCCCGATGGTTCTCTCCTTCTAGGCTATGCCTATTTCGGCTCCCGGCTCCTACGCTTAGCGTTTTTCAGAAACTTCACATCGTCGCTCCGGTCAAGCGCGCATTCGGCTTCCTTCATCGCGCTTCTCGTTTTTCAACGGCGACATTTTGAGCTTTCGACTTCCTTCATCGTAAGCCTCTGGTTTTTCAAATCTCCGTCGAAATTTTCGCATCTTCTTAACTTCGAACAGGTTTTCAGCGGCGCAGCGGAACAGGTCCAGCGGCACAGCGGAACAGGTTTTCAGCGGCGCGGCGGAACAGGTTCAGCGGCGCAGCAGAACAGGTTCAGTGGCGCAGCAGAACAGGTTCAGCGGCGCAGCAGAACAGGTTCAGCGGCGCAGCAGAACAGGTTCAGCGGCGCAGCAGAACAGGTCAGCAGCGCAGCAGAACAGGTCAGCGGCGCAGCAGAGAAGCGGAACAGGGGCAGCAGCGAAGCAGAACATGGGGCATCGGCAAAGCAGTATAGCAGGGTACATTACGGGCATTCTATTGCCAAAATCGCGTTTCGGACTACCTCAATTTCGGAGACTTTAGCGCTGCGCTCCGCGCGAAATGGCAACTTCTACTTCCACTCTCGTCGGAAACCTCATCATCCTTAACCTCGCTCCCAACGGCACGAGCACCAATTTCGGGGAGTGGTGCTATGGAGTGGAGAAGCACCTCCTTAGCTCGGAGCTCAAGGGGATTTGTCTCAAGGACATCCTCCTCAACCGTGGCAAGGGGAAGATGCCTCTCCCTCCCGATCCTCTCGGTGAAGGCGCCACTCCCACAGCCAAGAGTGCTTTCGATGCTAAGACCACCAAGTACGAGACGGACTTCAGTCTCTGGGAGCAGGCGGATGCGGCAGTGATTAGGGTTTTCATCACCACTACCCCAGTTGAGTTAGTCAAGTCCTACCGCACCTTCCGCTCTGCGCATGACATTTGGAAGTACCTCCAGGATCGTTTTCATGACAAAACTGCCGTGGGAGTTGCAATCCTTATTCCTCGCATGTTCCAAATCCGCCTTGAGGAATGCCCGGGCATGGCAGACTACATCTCTGAAATCCGCAACATCCATGAGGAGCTCAAGGACATTGGGATCACCTTCCCCGAACAGGCACCTGCTGCTGGGCTTCTCGTCGGACTCACCCCGGCCTACAACGTCACCAGTTCCATGCTCAAGCAGCTCCCCATCAAGGAACTCACCTTCGAGAAAGTCGCTTCGGCCCTTCTCTCTGCGGAAAAGGACCTTGCAGCCCAGGCATCAGTCAATGCTGTGCGCTACTCCCCTGGCATTCCATTTCGTTCCCAGCAGGGCCAGAGGCGCAACTCCTTTCCCCCATGCCAGTACCTCATTAGGAAGGGTCCACGTGCGGGGCAGAAGTGCAACGGCACCAACCACCCTGAGGCCACTTGCTTCAAGAAGCGAGATGACGAGTGGTATGACGTCCATGGTGTCTCCAAGGATAAGCGCCCTCCCAACTGGGCACCACCCCGTCGCGTGAACCAGGTTGAGGCAGTGGAGGAACCTGCTCAGGCATTTGCTAGCGCCCCATCTGATGTTCGCCTTAACCTGTTGTTCTCTGGTGCTGGTCTTATTAATGAGAAGGGGTCGCAGTACATCGGTGTTTCAACCACACAGGGAATCGAGTTCATACTAGACAGTGGTGCCACCCACACAGTGCTTAAAGACCAAACCGCCTTCGTTCCCTACCAGGCTCCCACCTCACTCCTTGGAGCAGATTCTAGCTTCTCCATCCAATGCCATGGCTCCTCCACAGTTTCCTGTCCAGCATTCCCATCTGGCACAGTCACTGGCATCTGTGCTCCAACCCTCCGCTACAACCTTCTTGCACAGCGGGAAATCCAACACGCAGGCGTGATCACCATCTTTCCCAATGATGTTGACTACTGTGACATGTTTGACGCCAAAACCGGACTCCATCTTGCCCGCTTCACCCTCAACTCCAACAACCTGTACACACTAGTTGTACCTCCCGTTCAAACATGTTCCCTCACCAACCTTCCGCTTCCATCCTCAGACTCCCCCTCATGTCACTGCCGCCTCCTCACTGACAAGACTATGCTATTTCATAACCGCCTCGGCCACATCAACTTCCGCGCACTTTCCGACCTTGCCACCAAGCAACTCCTTCATGGACTGCCCGCCTCACTTCCACAACCCCCCTCTCTTTCTGGACCGCCTTGCCTTGACTGTGCACAGAGCAAGCTTCGGGAACAGCCCCATCCTCCCACTGAGTCCATCTCTACCGCACCTCTCGATCGCATACACATGGACCTTTGGGGTCCAGCTCCTGTTCGTTCCCGTGGCGGACACTTCTACTTCCTTGTCATCGTTGATGACTATTCCCGCTATGTGTCTGTTCACCTTCTCACCGCCAAGTCTGAAGCCCCAGCCATCATCATGGAATGGGCCAGGCAGGCTCATTCACACTTCAAAACCAAAATCAAGTTTCTTCACTCTGACGGTGGCGGTGAATTCCGCAACAACACTCTCAAAGCTTTCTGCTCTACTAAGGGTATCCAACAGACCTTCACTCTCCCAGACAGCCCTCAACAGAACGGTGTTGCTGAAAGCCGAAACCGCATCCTGGTGCAGATTGCTCGCTGCCTCCTCACTCATGCTTCCGCCCCTCCCTCTCTCTGGGGATACGCCATGCTCCATGCTGCCGCCCTCCACAATCTCCATCCTCATCCTCACCACACCCACACCACCCCCGCAGAGCTGTGGACGGGTCAAAAACCGTCCGTCCGCCCTCTTCGTGTATGGGGGTGCACTTCCTATGTCCTCCTCAACTCCCAAGCCCGTCGTGCTGCTGGCGGCAAGCTTGCTCCGAAAACCATCACGTGCGTGTACCTCGGGCACAACTTGGACTCACCAGACTACCTCTTCCTCCATCCTACCACCAACAAACTCTATCGCAGCCGAGATGTTTTCTTCGATGAATCCCACCCATTCTACCCCTCCTCCACAGTTTCTCCTTCTCCTCCTCCTCTTTCTCTAACTTGGGCTGACTTTGACAGCCTTCCTCCTGCCACCACTCCATCTCCTCCTCTTCCCGCTCCCTCCACAGTTTCCGACCCCCCGTCACCCGCTTCCCCATCCAGCACCACGCAGTCTCCCCCGCTCCTTCCCGCCCCCGAGTCCATTCCTCTCAAAACCTACCAACGCCGTCCTCCTGCTGCTGCTCCTACTCCTGCTCCACCTCCTGCTCCTGCTCCACCTCCTGCTCCTGATCTGGCTCTTGCTCCTGATTCAGCTGCTGCTCCTGATGCTGCCACTACACCTCCTGCTTCTCCTCCTCCAGCTCCGCCTCCCTCCCCCATCGCTGGTCGCACCCGCTCGCACAAAACTCCCAAGCCTCTTTCCCTTTCCATTCGTGTCTCTCTCAATCCTCCTCCTGTCGGGGGTGATTATTCGCTCATGCCCTCCCTTCTTGAGGACAGACATGAGGAGTTGATTGACATTGACTCAGCCATACACGCGCTCTGCTCTCTCTTTCCAGATATCGCAGAATCTCCCACCCTCAACTTCTCAGACAACCCCTCCATCCCCACACCTCTCACCTATGCTGAAGCAGTTTCTGGTCCTAACGCCGCTCAGTGGATAGGGGCCATTATCGCAGAGTGTGAGGCCTTCATTCACACAGGGACTTTCACAGATATCATTCCTCCCTCCGGCGTCAACATTGTGAAGGGAAAATGGGTTTTCCGGGTGAAACAACTTCCAGGCGAATTTCCTGTCTTCAAAGCCCGGTACTGTGCCAAGGGATTTACCCAAAAGCGTGGACTGGACTTCTTTGAGACATTCTCTCCCACTGCCAAACCTCCCACACTGCGCACCCTTCTCGATGTGGCCGCTCGAGATGACATGGAGGTTGACTGCATGGATGTGTCTTCTGCGTTTCTGCAAGGGATCCTTCGAGAGGAAATCTACATGGAGCGGCCCGAAGGATTTCCAGCTCCTTTTCCACCAGGCACTGTATGGAAGCTGAATCGACCAGTATATGGCCTCAAGCAAGCACCCCGGGAATGGCACAACAAGCTCAAGAGCACCTTAGGGTCCCTCGACTTTCACCCATATACCTCTGACCCCAGCCTCTTCATCCGAGCAACACCATCCCGCTTCTTCATCTTGGTTTATGTCGATGACATGATCCTTGTCACCAAGGATCAGACTGAGCTGGCAGCAGTCAAAACCGCACTTGGTGAGAAGCTGGCCATGAAGGATCTTGGGAAGCTGACGAACTATCTGGGCATGGAAATCACACGTGATCGCACGGCCCGCACCATCACCCTCTCGCAAAAGTTCTACATCAACAACGTTCTGACAAGGTTCAAGATGCAGGAAGCAGCTTCAATGCCCACCCCACTCTCTCTGCAGCACCAACTCACTGCACCCTCTGTTCCCTCACCTGAGCCCTGCGATGAGGCTTACCCCGAGCTCGTTGGTTCCCTCATATACGCGATGATGTGCACTCGACCAGACTTGGCCTATCCAGTCAGTGTCCTGTCTCGCTACGTTGCACCTGGTCGCTTCACGAGCCACCACTGGTCTGCCGCCAAGCGGGTCCTCCGCTATCTCAAAGGCACACAGGACTATGTGCTCACTCTTGGCGGCTCTTCCCCTGTTCGCCTTGAGGGGTACAGTGACTCGTCCTATGCTGATGACCAGAGTGATCGGCGCTCTTCCCAAGGGTATTGCTTTACCCTTGGCAATGGGGTTGTCAGTTGGCGCTCCACTCGGTCGTCTTCCGTCTCACTGTCGACCTGTGAGGCAGAGCTGTATGCCGGGACCATGGCTGCCCAGGAGGCCCGTTGGCTCTCCTTCTTGCTGGCAGAACTTGGGTATCCTCAACCAGCCCCAACGCTTTGGTGTGACAACGAGAGCACCATTCATCTCACCAAGGACCCCGTCTTCCACGGCCGCACCAAGCACATTGAAGTCCGTCACTACTTTCTTCGTGAGCTGGTGCAGCGCGAGCAGCTGAAGGCTGAACACATTGCCTCCGACTGCAACCTTGCTGACTTGTTTACCAAGTCTCTTGTTCGTCAAGACCACTACCGCCTCCTCTCGTCCATGGGTGTTGGACCGCCATGTGGCTGAAGTGTTGTCAGCCTAGGGGGTGTGTTAGAAATAGTCAGTCAACACTTTGTACTATATTCTATATCGGTTAGGTTACTTTGTAGGTTGGGTGTAGATTTGTAACCCCAACCCTATCTGGTTGGGATTCCCTCGTAATCCTGCAAATCTGCCAACTCACCAATTGGAGATTTGCTAGGATTCCCATCCCATCCTTTCCCTAGCTTTGCTCAACCCAACCGTGTTTGTACTTAAGGCCTCGTGCCTTCCTTATCAATCAATCAGTTAAGTTCCAATTCTATCAATATACCCCCCCTTTTGGGGTGATTTTTTGTAACACCCCCTTTTTCCTACAGATTCCTTTTATAGCTGTTATCGAGTCCGATTCCTTACGGGAGGATATCGCGAGAATCGCTCCCTAGATGAAATTTTGTGTGTAATTCTCCGCCTCCTTTCCGCCTCTTCCCCTCCCCCTCCCCTCCCCTCCCTTCCGCGGCGGAACTGGCAGTGGCGGCGCTGGTGGCGCTGACGGGGTGGGAAGCGGCGCCGCTGTGCTCCGATTGGTCGGGCGTCACGTGCGACCACACAGGCATGGTAACCGACATGTGAGAGGCTTGGTCACCGACATGTGAGAGGCATGGTCACCAACATGTGAGAGGCATGGTCACCAACATGTGAGAGGCATGGTCACCAACATGTGAGAGGCATGGTCACCGACATGTGAGAGGCATGGTCACCGACATGTGAGAGGCATGGTCACCAACATGTGAGAGGCATGGTCACCGACATGTGAGAGGCATGGTCACCGACATGTGAGAGGCATGGTCACCAACATGTGAGAGGCATGGTCACCAACATGTGAGAGGCATGGTCACCAACATGTGAGAGGCATGGTCACCAACATGTGAGAGGCATGGTCACCAACATGTGAGAGGCATGGTCACCGACATGTGAGAGGCATGGTCACCGACATGTGAGAGGCATGGTCACCGACATGTGAGAGGCATGGTCACCGACATGTGAGAGGCATGGTCACCGACATGTGAGAGGCATGGTCACCAACATGTGAGAGGCATGGTCACCAACATGTGAGAGGCATGGTCACCGACATGTGAGAGGCATGGTCACCAACATGTGAGAGGCATGGTCACCAACATGTGAGAGGCATGGTAACCGACATGTGAGAGGCATGGTCACCGACATGTGAGAGGCATGGTCACCAACATGTGAGAGGCATGGTCACCAACATGTGAGAGGCATGGTAACCAACATGTGAGAGGCATGGTCACCAACATGTGAGAGGCATGGTCACCGACATGTGAGAGGCATGGTCACCGACATGTGAGAGGCATGGTCACCGACATGTGAGAGGCATGGTCACCAACATGTGAGAGGCATGGTCACCAACATGTGAGAGGCATGGTCACCAACATGTGAGAGGCATGGTCACCGACATGTGAGAGGCATGGTCACCGACATGTGAGAGGCATGGTCACCGACATGTGAGAGGCATGGTCACCGACATGTGAGAGGCATGGTCACCGACATGTGAGAGGCATGGTCACCGACATGTGAGAGGCATGGTCACCAACATGTGAGAGGCATGGTCACCAACATGTGAGAGGCATGGTCACCGACATGTGAGAGGCATGGTCACCGACATGTGAGAGGCATGGTCACCGACATGTGAGAGGCATGGTCACCGACATGTGAGAGGCATGGTCACCGACATGTGAGAGGCATGGTCACCGACATGTGAGAGGCATGGTCACCAACATGTGAGAGGCATGGTCACCAACATGTGAGAGGCATGGTCACCGACATGTGAGAGGCATGGTCACCGACATGTGAGAGGCATGGTCACCGACATGTGAGAGGCATGGTCACCGACATGTGAGAGGCATGGTCACCGACATGTGAGAGGCATGGTCACCAACATGTGAGAGGCATGGTCACCAACATGTGAGAGGCGTGGTCACCGACATGTGAGAGGCATGGTCACCAACATGAGAGAGGCATGGTCACCGACATGTGAGAGGCATGGTCACCGACATGTGAGAGGCACGGTTACCAACATGTGAGAGGCATGGTCACCAACATGTGAGAGGCATGGTCACCGACATGTGAGAGGAGAGGCATGGTCACCGACATGTGAGAGGAGAGGCATGGTCACCAACATGTGAGAGGCATGGTCACCAACATGTGAGAGGCATGGTCACCAACATGTGAGAGGCATGGTAACCGACATGTGAGAGGCATGGTCACCAACATGTGAGAGGCATGGTCACCAACATGTGAGAGGCATGGTCACCGACATGTGAGAGGCAAGGTCACCGACATGTGAGAGGCATGGTCACCGACATGTGAGAGGCATGGTCACCAACATGTGAGAGGCATGGTCACCAACATGTGAGAGGCATGGTCACCGACATGTGAGAGGCATGGTCACCAACATGTGAGAGGCATGGTCACCAACATGTGAGAGGCATGGTCACCGACATGTGAGAGGCATGGTCACCAACATGTGAGAGGCATGGTCACCAACATGTGAGAGGCATGGTAACCGACATGTGAGAGGCATGGTCACCGACATGTGAGAGGCATGGTCACCAACATGTGAGAGGCATGGTCACCAACATGTGAGAGGCATGGTAACCAACATGTAAGAGGCATGGTCACCAACATGTGAGAGGCATGGTCACCGACATGTGAGAGGCATGGTCACCGACATGTGAGAGGCATGGTCACCGACATGTGAGAGGCATGGTCACCAACATGTGAGAGGCATGGTCACCAACATGTGAGAGGCATGGTCACCGACATGTGAGAGGCATGGTCACCAACATGTGAGAGGCATGGTCACCGACATGTGAGAGGCATGGTCACCAACATGTGAGAGGCATGGTCACCAACATGTGAGAGGCATGGTCACCGACATGTGAGAGGCATGGTCACCGACATGTGAGAGGCATGGTCACCAACATGTGAGAGGCATGGTCACCAACATGTGAGAGGCATGGTGACCGACATGTGAGAGGCATGGTCACCAACATGTGAGAGGCATGGTCACCGACATGTGAGAGGCATGGTCACCAACATGTGAGAGGCATGGTCACCAACATGTGAGAGGCATGGTCACCAACATGTGAGAGGCATGTTCACCAACATGTGAGAGGCATGGTCACCAACATGTGAGAGGCACGCTAGGTTCAGGCCTGTATGCTGCTGCTGGGTCTAAAAGGCACTCTGTGTGTGCATGCGTGTGCATGCCTGTGCGTGGGTGTGCATGTGTGTGTGTGCGCGTGCGTGCGTGCGTGCGTGTGCATGCGTGTGCGTGCGTGTGCATGCGTGTGCGTTGCGTGTGCATGCGCGTGCATGTGTGTGCGTTGCGTGTGCGTGCGTGTGCATGCATGTGCATGCGTGTGCATGTGTGTGCATGTGTGTGCATGCGTGTGCTGTGTGCATGCGTTTGCATGTGTGTGCATCCTTTCTTCCTCACGATGAAGAGTCTCCACTCCACCAATGTAGCTTAAGTCAATCTCCGTGTTCCCCGTCACCCCATGCTGCATGCCGCTGTGCTGCGCCCTCTGCTACCCCATCTCTGATTCGCTGTGCTGCAGAGAGTTCCAAGAGCTCATCTCTGCGCGCACCCTCACCCCGCCTGGACGCCTGCCCGCCGACATCGCTGCCTTCACCGCCCTCCAAGTCCTGTCAGTCCCTCCTCCCGTTCTCGTTCTCGCCTAACAGGCCTCTTCCCCGTTCTCCCACCCTCCTCCACTCAGCCTTTTGATATGTTGGAAACTCACCGCTTCGCTCTTTTCTCCACTGGCTCACTCACTCACCTTCGTCAGACCATCCACCCCTCTACAATCGCCCCCTCTACAATCGCCCCCTCATCTGTCTCCTCTTCTCCTTCCCTGCATCCCACCTGCGTCTCACCAGGAACCTGGCCGGCCAGAACCTCTCGGGCCCCATCCCCACGGACGCATTTCGCAACCTCACCTCTCTCCAGGAACTGTGAGCTGAGCCATGCTGTGCCATGCTGTGCCATGCTGCCATGCTGTGCCATGCTGCGCCATGCTGTGCCGTGCCGTGCTCTTGCTCCTCTTTTGATTATAGCTCCTCACTTTAACGTTGTCGAGAACTCGCAAGCTCAGGACCAGTCAGCATCCATACTCCGCCTCTTGCTCCCTTCCTCTTTCTCCCACATCCTGTGACCGATGGTTCTCATGCTCATAAACCTCCTGCTCATCTCCCATCCCATCGCCCCTCTCACCCTCACCCCATCCCCTGCAGCGATCTCTCCTCCAACCCTTTGAGCGGCAGCATGGAGTTTCTTGCCTTCCTGCCCGCCTTGCAACACCTGTACGCCCCCGTTCCTCTCAACTTCACTTCTCCTTGTGTACTGGATCCCCTTTTGAAATCTTTCAAGAGTGCACGGCTGTTCATTCACCCCACATATGCCGACACTCAATCGCTTTTGTACTGCTCTGCTCCAACCCAACATGCACTCAGTCTCATGCATGCGCACTCAACCGCCCATCTGTCCTCCCCTCCCCACACACGGCAGCGATCTGCACGCCACTGAGCTGACTGGGGAGATCCCCACTGCCCTCGGCAATGCCACCGCCCTCTCGTACCTGTGAGTCACGGCCTTCCCTCCCTGCTCTGCCCTCTCGCCCACTGACGCATACAGGTGTGAGCCACAGGGGTGGGGTGTGAAAGGAATAAGAGGAGATGTGCATTCAGTTCAGAGAGTGGTTTTTTTTTCGCTTTGACTAGGTAACCAGGTAACCGGGTTAAGAGGCCACGTGCACTGGTGTGTCCCTTCCGGCCGCTTGCGTTCTCTCTTTTCGCTTGTGCCTTGGCCGTTCCTTTCCTTCAGTGTGTGCTCTATTGCTGCACTCTGTGCTACAATTCGCGGTCACTTTCACTATGATTGTGTGTGTGTGTGTGTGTCACTCTCCTGTCCTTTCTTCTCCTCTCTACTTCGTTACTCGCCCCTCCTCTCCCCTGTTCTCCTCTCCGCTCTCTGGTCTCTCCTCTCTTTCCTCCTCCTCGTTCCCCCCACCAGATCCCTCGCCTACATCAACCTCACTGCAGCAGAGCTCCATGCCTCTCTCTCCGCCCTCACCAGACTCGCCCACCTGTACGTAACTGGATCGTGGACTGAAAGGGGTACATACTGGATACTGGATAGACACACAACCCCCCCGCGAGTTGTGGACTTACAGTGCGCACCGTAGCTTGCTGACGCCCCCTTTGCTTCCCTCTGCTTCCCGCTGCTTCTCGCCCTCCGTGTGCCTGTGCTTGCTGCATCGCACCAAGTAGGGTGTAAGGTAGTGCCCCATGAGGTGGCCCATGAGTGCATGTTGCTCATTCAGGTTGGGCTGTAAAGGTCAGATGGCAACGGTACAACGGTTGGTCGTGAGTGGTTGATATCCTGCTGATGCATTTTCTACTCAGTGATTAAGGAAAGTTGCTCGTATTGCTTGTGCATGCAACTTCCCACCCTTTCCCGCCCTTCCTGCCCTTCCCCATGGAGCAGGGACCTGAGCTATCTCAAGTTCACCAGCGTGCCATCGTGGATCGCACAACTTCCCCAGCTGCAGTTCCTGTAATTGCAACCATCAACCCTGCTCTTTCCACCCGTTTCTTCTTTTCTTTCCTCTAGCATCGTTTCTCTTTTGTGACTCTCACTCACGTTGCTCTGAGCTCTAGCAATCTCATGTCACTCTCACGCTGTCGTGTCGGCCCCTCTTTGCACTATTACACTGCACACCATCCACCGTGCTGTTTCCTCACCGCCCACTATGCTCTCCCCTCACCACCCACCTTGCACTCTCCTCACCTCACCACCCTCCTTACTCTCCCTCCTCTCCCCAGGGATGTGACAGCACCCAGCGGCCTCACCCCCGCCCGCTCCTCGCCCTTTCCAGCCGAATGGACGGCTCTCACTAGCCTCAACACCCTGTGAGCAGCCTTCCCGCCTGCCTGCCTGCTGCCTGCCCGCCTGCTGCTCGCTTGTCACTCTGCCTACTGCCCACGATTCACCCTGTCATGTGTATCGAGGCCGCAGCGTGCCAGCAGCAGCTGCTGCAACAGGGGCAGGCAGGCACGCACAGCAGCCGCAGCATCGTCGCCGGCGTAGGCGGCTGGTCGACCCATGTCACGAGACAAGGATTGAGCACTGTATCCACATCAGTGGAACGAGCCTGTTTGGCTGCAGCCCTTTCACCCTGTGTGTGTGTGCCATATGGTCCTGATTTCCAGCTCCCCCACTCATTAATAACTCATGGTTCTCTGCTCTGCTCTCTGCACACCCCACCCCACTCCTCTCCCCCCCATTTCAGGAGGGCAGCGGGCAACGGCTTCTCAGACTCCCTTTCCGCCGCCATCTCCGCCCTCACCGCCCTCTCAGAGCTGTGCGCCTTCCTTCCATGAGTCCTCAACACCTTTCTCATTAGCACACTCGTGCCTTACCCCGCCGCCATCTCCACTCCGCCCTCACCGGCCTCTCAGAGCTGTACGCCACGCCTCTCATGACTGCTCGGGCACCTTCTCATTAGCACACTCGTGGCTTACCCTCACCATGTCGCAGATTTGCCGCAACAGTGTTGCTGTGCCCAATATTCTGTAGCCTGAACCGTGCAGCACCTCTCCCTCGCTGCCTGCCTGCCTGCGTGCCTGCCTGCCTGCCTGCCCGTCTGCCTGCTTGTCTGTAGGGATCTCTCCTATAACACCCTGGCGGGCTCTCTGCCTGTGTTGCCCTCGTCTCTTCTTTTCCTGTGAGTAAACCAAGAGGAGAGGACGGCTGAGAGGAGGAGAGGCATGTGGATACTGGGCTATAGGGACTGTGCTCCTGGGCTCCCTGCCTCCCTCCCTGCCTTGACCGTAAACCCTGCTGCTGGTGAATCCCTGAATCTGCTGCTGACTGTGCTCCGTGCCACCCTCTCTGCTCTCCTCTCTGCTCTCCTCTTCTGCTCTCCTCTCTGCTCTCCTCTCTGCTCTCCTCTTCTGCTTGCCTACAATCCTGCCACGCTTGTCCATTCGATTCAAACAGTGCATGCTCCCTGCTTGCCTGCACAGCGCGCACGCACATGCATAACTTCCCACTTCGCATGGACAGCCCTCCCCAATAACCCCACTGCGTTGCCCCCCATTTCCCCATTGCTTGCTCTGGTCAGCTCGCTGAGCCACAACGCCCTGGAGGGCCCCTTCTCCGCCTCTCCTGCTGCCCCGCAACTCCTGGAGGTCATGTGAGTGGCGGGTTGTGGCTTTTGAGATGCATGAGCATGCATGCGAGGCATGTGGGGCATGTGGGGCATGGGAAGCATGGGATGCATGGGATGCGACAACTTCATGATGAGCGTCCAGGCGTCTGACCCACTCCATCTCTCCCATCCCACAGGCAAATGAGCCACAACCATTTCACATGGCCCACCCCAGCATCATTCTCAGGCCTCGCTGCCCTTGCCACTCTGAGAGTCCCTTCATTTCAACCCACCTATGGCACCTCCATCTCCCACCTCCATCTCCCACCTCCATCTCCCACCTCCATCTCCCACCTCCATCTCCCACCTCCATCTCCCACGTTCGTCTGCCACCTTCATGCCACCGCCACCATTCCATTCCCAGCCGTGGGTCAGATGCACCGGCCCAACACCCCCACCCAAACAGCCCCCATATCCAACTCACTTCCTTCCACACGCACACCACCCTCCCACATACTCATATCTCGGCTTCTTCTCTCGTCTCCCCCGCTTCTCTTCCCCCCTGCACGCCGTCTCTCCCGGCAGGGATCTGAGCTACAACGATCTGTCAGGGCCCATCCCTACATCCTTGGCAAACCTTCCTGCGCTCGTCAATGTGTAAGTCACGCTGCATCCCCTTCCCCCTGTGGCACCTCCGCCTCCCACCTTCCTCTCCCACTTCCTTCCATCGCAAATATGCAAGTCTGCTCACCCCATACCTTCCACCCCTGTGCCTCACCCCTGCCATGCCATACCCATGCCCCATTGTCCCCCACAGGGACATCAGCCACAACGCTCTTTCGGGCGGACAGGACGTGCTTGCACGCATGACCAACATCTCCACCCTGTGAGCACCACTGCAGTTCATCTTGCCACGCTGCAATTCATCGTGCCACGCTGCATCGCATTGCACCGCGCTGCGACGCCATGCCTGCGATGTCGTGCTGTGCCCCTTCGCTCTTGCTCTGCTCTACTGCTTCGTATCAATTGCAGCCCAGTCTGGTCGTTTCCCTTTGCTCCTGCGTGCGGTGTCCTTTTGTGGAGTTGCCTCCTCGCTGCCACACTGCCTGCCCTCCTGTGGTGACCCCTGCCCTGCCCTGCCCTGCCCTGCCCTGCCCTGCCCTGCCCTGCCCTGCCCTGCCCTGCCCTGCCCTGCCCTGCCCTGCCCTGCCCTGCCCTGCGCCACACAGCAACATCGGGTCGTGCAACTTGTCAGGCGCCTTCCCTGCTCCCCTCGCACAGCTCGCCCTCGCCGAACTGTATGACACGCCTCCTCCCCATCCCACGTCACTCATGCATCTCCCCCACTCTGCTCCCTCACTCTGCTCACGATGCACACCACACACTCACATTTAACATCCTCTTAACCTTCCTCCTTCCCTACCTTACTCCTCTCCCCTTACCCTCCCTGCAGCTTACACATATTGCCCTCCCCACCCTCACTTCCCACCCTCTTTCTTACCCTTCCTGCCCCCCCCTCCTTGCCCGTCCTCCTTTCCGCCCCCTCTGCCCTCCCTCCCCCCCTTGCCTGCCCTCTCTCTCCTCTCTGCAGCGACATATCCAACAACAGCTTCACGGGGCCCTTCCCCTCCGCCATGCTTTCCGCACCGTTGTATAAGAGGCTGTATGCATGCACACATGCCATGCCCACCCCTGCTGCATGCTCTCTCACTCCAGTCTCTAGCACTCTCCCACCACACGTGCCTCTCCCATCTCATTTACAAATCTGGGTCCATGAAGTGTTTCTCTTTCTTTCTTTCTTTCTTTCTTTCTTTTGAATCTCCAATGACTCAACCCAGCAACAATCATTTTCATACTCTGAATTGTGTTCGGCTAGAAGCAAGCAACAGGCTTATGTAATCTACTCATCCGCCTCTGTTGTCTCCTCGCAGCAATCTATCAGCCAACAACTTCTCGGGCTCACTGCCAGCACAGCTCACAACGCTCACAACAGTCAACAGCTTGTGAGCCCTCTGTCAATGCCTTCAGGTGCCTCCTGCATGCATGAATGCATACCTTTGGGTCACAGCGTTGACAACGTTCAATGTTTCTGGCGTAATTTATGCTGGCAGTGCTGGTTTAAACCACCCCCCCCTCCCCACCCTCTCCACCCTCCCCCTCTCCCTCCCCCTCTTCCCCCTCACCCAATGCATCCCCACCCCATCAGTGACATCTCTCACAATCAGTTCTCTGGAGTTGTGCCCCTTGCCGTCTTTACCCTGCCTTCGCTAACAGCCCTGTAAGCCCACTCCCTACCACCCTCCCCGTGCACCTTGCCTCTGCCGTACATCTCTTGCTGCTGCCGTGCATCCCTTCCTGATGCCATGTGTTCTTGCTTCATCCCCCTCCCACCAAACCCCCCACCCCTCTCCCTCGCCCCAGCTCCATCGCTCACAACCAGCTGGAGGGCTCCCTGCCTGCCACCGGCCTCTCTGAGTACCTCATTTCTCTGTACGCACGCACACATGCCATGCCGGGACTGGTAGACGCTGCTGGGGGTTAAGGATGCCCAGTGGGTTGGGCTTGCGCACGCACACATGCTGGGACTGGACAGGGCTGAATGCCCACTGGGGAAGGGCTGAATGCCCACTGGGGATGGGCTTCACTTCTCCACGTGGAGCAAATAAAAGTGCTTTGTGCGCACCTGCCTCTCTCCCCTGCCTCCTTACCATTTTCTGTGTATCCATGCTTCTGTTTCTGCATGCCCCTATCTCTCTTCTTGCCCGGATGGCAAGTCAACCCCTGAGAGAGTACGACTCAGTGCTTATAACACCACGTTCCACCCACTCGAGCATGGTATCTGTCTGTTCAAGCCCCATTTTGCAGCAACGCAAACACCTCCCATTCAAGCATAACCATCCTCGCCCCCTCTCTCTCCCCTCCTCTTCCAACCTCGTTCCGTTCCCCTCACCAGTGACATCAGCGACAACCAGCTCAGCGGCCCTCTGCCTGAGTCTGCGACCCTCCTCATCTTCCTGGAATCCCTGTAAGGAATCATGAGGGGGGTGGGGGGGGAAGGAAAAGGGGGGTGGGTGGGGGGAGGGGAAGGGGCATGGCTTGGGAAGGGCGATACATGCTCGTTTTATCTATCACCTTGTGCAACTCTATGGGGCCAATGGCTTGCAGGCACTATGAAGCAGCGAAGATGCTCGCTGAAATGCTCATTTGTGGGTCGCTTGGACTTGCATGTTATGGCATGGTGTAACGTGGAATGGCATGGCGTGTGATGTCAACGAAATGGCAGGGGCCTTGGAGGCAACAACTTGACTGGTCCCATATCTCCTGTGTTTGGCATCCTGGACAACCTCTATTCCTTGTGAGTCCTGCTCCCATTCTCCCGTGCACCCATGCCTCTGATGCATCCATGCCAGATCTGTGCTTCTTTAAGCCAGGCCACCACATGCATGCATGCACGCCCTCTCTCCGCACATCACGCGATCATCAGCACATTAGCATGTTGCTCCGGCCACACTGCTCCTCTACTCTATTTTCCGCTTGAGGCTCACCTATATGCATCCCCCCCTCCTCTCTCACCCCACCCCCAGCAACACCTCTGGCTCAGGGCTGACCTGCCCGGCAGACGGCAGCGAGTGTGGGGTGAAGCAGAGCAACACCTCCTCCTTCTGCCGCCTCTGCTCCTCCTTCTGCTCCTCCTGCACGCCCCTCAAATGTATGTGGCCGTGCCTTGGTGCATGTGGGTGCTTGCTTGCTTGCTGGCACCCCCAGGTGCATCATGTTCAATGTACATATGTATGCACGTTACTGTACATAACAGCTTTCTCACGTATGTCCATGCAGCTTTTGTGCGTTGGTAGTTGAGTGGTATGTGTCTGTCACTGCATGCAATTCTGCCCCATGCTCCAGGGGCAGCACCCACAGCAGCACCGGCATCAGCTGCAGCACCGGCATCAACTGCAGCGGCAGAATCAACCACAGCAGCGAAATTAACTGCAGCACCGGCATCGCCAGTGTCTCAGCCACCATCTGTCCCCACCCAGACTCCTCCTGCCCCTCCTCCTCCCAAGCCTGCTTCTCGCGTTTCCACGCCCACGGCTGCTGCCTTCAGCCTCTTTGCTGCTGCTGCTCTCTCGCTCCTCGCGTTTGCGATGTGAGAAGCAGCTTCATTGCCTCTCCTTATATTCAAGATGTGTGCGGCCTGGTAGTTCCAACGTTGGTCAGATTCATCCTGAGGTGAAGCACTCAGGTGTTGTAACGGTATCATGGGCAGCCAGCTGGCTAATGAAGATGTGGTGCTGTATTCGAGCTGCCACCAAGTTGACCGAATCATTGATTAGTCCCAAAGGGAATGTACCCCTTCAGAGTACATGGCTAATTAGGACCATTCGTATTCCAATGTATCCATCGCGTGTATCGTAGACCCATATGTATCCTGCGCAATACTGCATACGGTAAAAATGTTATGAACTTACTGAGTTTAGGAACGCGCAACGCGCATGAACATTGTGGTCTGAATATGTCGGAGCTTAGAGCGTGTAATTTTTTTCTGAACCGTCTAATGTCCGGACTAGCTTGTCTACCGTACTGACAGCGTCGGTTCGGAACGTTTTGGGCTTAAGTCCAGACAGAGTCCCGTACGGACCATTATTGTAGAACTTTTTATGTTACGAAAAAACAATCATTCTGTCACATCACCTGATTTTGGATTTCGCTCTCCAATGAAAGCGCACCAATCGGATGGTCCGAATTGCAACCGGACGCATAACGGACGGAACAACCCGCCAAAATTGCCTAAAAGTGTCACGTTCCGTCCGTACGCCTGCGACGTCGCCAAAGACCTTGCGAAGAGATATGTGATCACTGTCACACCGAGGACGCTCTTCAACGGAGTCCAAGGGCCTTTCGGAGCGGAAGCCGTTAACGAGCTGTCAGCAAGGACGTTGGCGCTCAGGATCAATTATCTGCCAGGAGAAGGGAAGGACAAACGTCTGTCAGCGAGCGGGACGCGGACGTGGCACCTGCTATCCAAGGCAATGGGAAGGCTGCGGTCAAGGAAGCTGAGGAGGAAGATGGTTACCTCAGCGACGACCCTGAGGAGTGCCAGGACCCGGACGCAGTCAATGACATCGCGTCTCAGGCGGGGTTCGCTATCACGCTACTTATCCCGGCCAAGTGGATCGAGGAGGTTCCGCGCACGATGGATACGGTGCGTGGACTTCTCCTGCTGTGGGAAGAGCATCTGACGGAGAACGCGAAGATCACAATGAAGTGTCATAAGCTCACGCCGGCGTGGCTCTCGAAGGAGCGCTTCGGCCGGATCCAAGTGGTTTTCGAGCGCGCGACAGACGCCAATTTCATGTGGAGCAGGAAGGTGGAGCATGTGACGATGAACAAGCTCAGACTGACGCTCGGATGGCTACACCCGGAAAACCAGGAGTACCTGAAGGAGCGGTCGTCGAAGTTGGATGCCATTGAAGTGCTGCTGAAAAACGTTCCGGCTGTCATCACGCCAGAAATGGTCCGGAAGAGTCTGGTGACGGTGCAGCTGCTGAAGCGCAAACGCACGGCTTTCCTGGAGGGTTCGGCCTTCCACAGAGTGGTGGATCGGGTGACAGGGTCGGACACGGATAAGATAAAGGGGTTGGTGTACCGGCACCCCGGGGATAAGTATAAGTGGTGGCATAGGGTGACGGACAAGATTCACGGCACGGTCTTGCTTGTCTCTTTTCCTGCACTCACCTGTGACTTCTGCAACGGCATGCATATGTCGTGTTTTCATGATGAGTACGTGACGGAACGACAGGACAACTTCACGAAGTGGAACTTACCGTTGGCGCGAGTCCATGAGATGAATGGTAATCGTGTCTGCCTGAGCTGTGCTTTTCAGGTTGCTGCAGCCGCAGAAGATCCAGCTCACCTCTGTACCATCTCCCCTCCGAGCAGCGGCCTCCCTGAAGCTGACCTCAGCTACAAAGGCCATAATGGAAGACCCGGCGATGGTCTTCACCTCTACCAACGGCGCGCGGGAGGAGTGGCTCTGTGTCCAGGAGGGGTGCGGGAAGGCCCACGGCGTCAGTTTTGCGAAGGCGGCAGAGCACGCGGCCTCGGTTATGCACTGCACCGAGCGCCTCAAGGCGGGATCGGCGACACGCCAGAGCAGGGGGAAGATGAACCTCCTGGCGGTCAAGAGAGAATTCGGGATGTGAAGCAAGAGAGGGACAGGCACGGCTCCTGCAAGCCAACTCTCAGTTACAAGGCAACAGCTGCAGGCAGGATTCAGAGACAGGGGGAAGAGTTAGCAACGGCAGTAGGACCATGTGTGTACACTCAGCGCAATAAAGCCCGTGGATGCGAGGGGCTCATGTCATGGTTGATCAATGGATAAAAACTCAAGTATAACCATTTGCGGGGTCAACGTGAACGGCCTCGGCAGCAACGGCAAAAGAATCAAACACCGGAACTGGATGCGGAAAGCCGCAGACATAGTAGTGATGTCGGACACGAGAATCAAAGAAGACCATAATTTCTGGCCCCAGCTTAAATCAACGGCGTGGGCGACGGCGGGCACAGAAAAGGGAGCAGGAGGGGTGGCGATTGTCTCCTTCCGAAAGCACATCCGCTTCAAGGAGGTCACATCTCACCACACAGGAAGACTGCTAGGGGTCACAGTAGAGGGGGGTGAGACGGTTTTCAGGCTGGTAGCAGCATACCTTCCAGCCCAGCCGGGCAATCGGACAAAGTTTCACACGGAACACCTCCTCCCCTTCACGCAAGCGCCGGAGCAAGCGGCGGCGACACACCTTGTGCTGGTTGGGGACCTTAATATCACTGCAGATCCAGACTTGGATAGATCATCAGGGACGGGATCTGGCAGAGAGAATCAGAGGCTGCTGGACGCGTGGATGGGGCACGATCTCAAAGACGCTTTCAGGGCGCTCAACCCAGGGCTGCGAGAGTACACTTTCCATGCGAGGCCATCGGGCACGAAAACCAGGATTGACAGAGCGTTAGTGTCGGCCTCGCTCCTGGGTCAATTGAAGGTAGCGGATCATGTGCGGGTGCCGCCGAAGCTCTCCGACCACCGCTTCGCCATCCACGTGAGCCTCAATATCGAGTCTTCGTAGAGCTGCGGCCCAGGGATCTGGAGATTCCAGGCGACGAGAGCAAACAGGAGGGGCGTCAGAGAGGTGATTAAAAAGTTCATGGAGGGACCGGGGGGGAGCAGCCGGACTCTGGAAAACAGTCTACCGCGTTTGAGCGCGGCCTTACGGGCACATGAGAAGGAGGAACGGAAGAGAGCTACGGCCACTAAAAGACATCTGGTGGCAGAGGTAACAAGGCTGAATCACCTGGTCATGGCGGGTCCCGCAGACGCGAGTACGAAGGAGAGGCTGCTGGCATGAGAGGCGCAGCTAGAGGGGTACGAGGAGAGCGAAAGAGAAAGAATGCAGGAGCTTGCATGCCTGGATCTTGAGCTACAAGGAGAAATCCCGTCGCCGTACCACTCTGCCAAGGTCAAGATAAGGAAGGATAAAACGATTATCAAGGAGGTGATACACAAAGGGGAGCGGTTCTACGGCTCGCAAGAGGTGCTGAAGGCAGCGGCGGCACATTTTAAAGAGGCTTTTAGCGAGCAGGCAGAGACGGGGCACCATGAGAGGAGAACGGTGGAAGTAGCGAAGCGACTGCCAGAGGAGGCGATGAGCAGACTCAGCGCCCCATGGACGGCGGAGGAGGTGAAGGAGGCACTGGTAGGGTTACCGAGGGGGAAGTCGCCGGGGAAAGATGGGCTTCCGCCGGAACTTTTCAGGGAGCACTGGGATCTGCTAGGAGCGCCGCTAGTAGATTTTGCGAAGAGGTTCGAGGAGTCCGGGAACCTGGAGGAGTCCACCACCACGGCAGTCACAGTTTTACTGCACAAAAAGGGGCCGAAGGATCAATTAGGGAACTACAGGCCAATTACGTTGCTGAACACGGTGTACAAGGTGCTGGCAAAGCTACTAGCAAACAGGTTGAAGAAAGAGCTCCATTTGGTAATTTCAGAAGGGCAGCATGGATTTATACCGGGAAGGTGCCTGGCAGATGCGGTGTCAGTGGTTGCTGATGCGGTGGAAGCGGCAGGAAACCGGGGGGAAGACTGGAATCTACTCATGGTTGACTTTCAGAAGGCATATGATACGGTAGCAAGACCGTACCTGTTCGAAACCCTCCGCAAGCTCGGAATACCGGAACAGTTCGTGAGGTGGACGGAAGGGCTTCACCGGGGCTCCGGCACGACGATAGCAATCAACGGCTGGGTCGGCGACCGTGTGGGGATGCAGAGGGGGGTGCGGCAAGGGTGTCCGCTGGCCCCGTACCTGTTTCTCTGCGCGCTAGAGCCACTCTGCCTGGAGATTGGGAGGAAAAGGCTGGGGGTGAAGCCAGAGGGAGGAGAAGAGCTGGCGTACGTAGGTTATGCCGACGACACGACACTCTTACTCAAAGGGGAAGATCAGCTGAGATCGGCAGCCGAAGTTTTGGAAAGGTTCGGCACTCAGTCGGGACTACGGACAAACAAGGAAAAGTCGGTGGTGATGCCACTGGGGAGGAACAGAGGAAAACTGTCAGCGGACGAGTTGGATTTCAAATGGGCTGTGGACGGTGTACCAGAACGACTGCTGGGCATCTGGATCTCGGCGGACGGCGACGGCGGGACATCCTGGGAGAAGGCATGGGAGCGCGGGAAGGAGGAGTTAGTCAAGTGGGAGAGTAATCATCTCCTCACAGCGGCAAGAGTAACAGTGATCAACGCATACATAATGCCGATCTTCATTTTCCAAGCACAAGTATACCCGCCACCGGAGGAGCTGTGGAGGCGGATCCAGAAAACATGTGACAACTACGTCTAAAGCGGTCAGGCCACGGTGGATAAGATTTTCGTCATGTGGAGTGGGGAGCTGGCCCGGCTGCCAAAGAAGGAGGGAGGTTTGGGCCTTGTTGACCCAAAGGCGAGAATCGACAGCATGGCAATCAGAATGGTGGCGAAAATGCTCGCGGAAGAAGGGGGCACCAAGAGATGGCTAGCGGAGAGGGCAGCGGCGCTGCCGCAGGAGGAAGCAACTTTTTTCGCGGACCCGTCAGCGGCGAAACACTGGCCAGGGGGGAGCCAACGGTGGAAAGCAGCGGTTGAAGCTTTCTGGGAATCTCCGTATGCAAACGTTCCGGAGCCGGAGAACACATGGGAAGCTGGTCAGGAGAAACTGTGTTTCAACCGCCGCGTCATGTTCAGGGGAAAAAGCCCCTACGGGAACCAGCAAGGGACGGAGAAGATCCACACGGCGAAGCTTGAGGACCTGATGGAAGAAGGGCCGGGGGGAGAACGAGCAGTCAAGAGCAAGGAGACTCTCGCGACAGAGCTAGGGAGCGTTGCGGCGGCAAGGTGGGCACTGATGGCATATGCGGCAACGCCAAATGAATGGAAGCAGTTTCTAACGGCGAGCAAAACGGCGGCTAGTGTGGTCAAAGCGGCGAAAACAGTGAGAATGTACCTCCCCAGGACACAGGAGTACCTGTATTGGGAGGTGAAAGGAACGACTGACGGGAAAGTGTTGGTGACGAGTCTGGAGCAGACGGAGCAAGCGACGCTGCGAGAAGGTGAACAGCCGGTCGCGGTGGCGTTCAGAGCAACGAGCGTAGAACCAGTAATCACCAGAGGGGGCAGAGTGCTGGGCGTAATGGGTACGCCGGGGACAAAGCTGAGACAGTCAAAACTTATGGAAGAGGATGGGACACCGGCGAAGATTAAAACAATCAGGCGGGAGCTAACTGGGCCCACGTCGGCCTCAAGGAAGAGAAGCGAATGGGAGGAAAGGTGGGGGCGGAAGATTGACTGAAGGAAGGTGGAGAACAAGAGGGAGGCAGCAGCTGTTCCCAGCAGAGCAAGAGACGTGATCCTAAGGATGCACAGTCTGAACCTACAAGTGGGCGGCAGGCTGAAGTTTTTGGGAGAACGGGCGAAATGCTCGCACTGTGGGGAGCATGAAACCCTAGAGCACTGCATGTTCGACTGCCCAGTGGTTCAACCGGTAATTGGCGCGCTGCTGCGGTCATTACGCTTGTTGGATCAGTCGAGTGCCCCAGCCTCACTAGGGGATGTGCTGTTTGAAGAAGGAGGGACACGGACTGGCTTCCCAGCAACGACACTGGTGGCAACGACCTTCCGCCACATCTGGCTGGCAAGGTGCAACATGGTGTGGAGAGGGGAGAACTTTCAGCGGAAGAAAGTGGCGAGGGGGGCAATCCGGGATTTCGCGCTGCATGCGCAAATTTACCGCACAGAAGTGACACGCAAGGCGCGGAAGAAGGGAGCAGCGAAGCAGGGGAAAGACCCGTGGCGGGATCTGGAAGCGGATGAGAGAGCCGCAGTGGCACGACTAAGTGTACCAGGTGACACTGCCACGTGGAATGACGAGTTTCTCTCCATTTGGCGTAACCCCAGAACGATCAGACAACCTCCTTAGAAGGTCTGCAGGAGGGGGGCTCCGGTAACATCCAGAGTGTAGCCAGGGTTGGCCCTTCCAGATATCAGTTACGACTGAGCATGTATGCACTGTTATAGTGTAATAACATTCACCAAAAAAAAAAAAAAGTAAAAAAAAAAAAGTCGAAAAGAGTAACCAGGCCGACCGTCCGGACCACCCCAAGTCCGGGCCGTGGTTCGGAAAAAAGTTACACGCTCTTAGGTGGGAGTGGGACAGCAGAAGTAAAACTGGCCGAGAGAACAAAATCGCTGACCACACTTGTGAGGCCATCTGGAAGCCAGAACGTTGTACCTTGTCGGTGTTGTCTCGCGGAAATGCCAGTAAGTGCAGGCATAGACACCGCACGTATGGGAAGTATGGGACTTGAGGGTTGCTGGGTTGCCGACTCGCCAGTCGGCTCCAGGAATGTGTCCCGAAATCCAGGACGGGCGGATTCAGCCCGCTTCGGGACGGGACAGTGTCGCGAATCCACGACAGTCGAACTCGCTGGCCGGTCTCAGTGTCCCAAACCGGGCTCCAGTCATTTAAACGAGTCATTCTTGGCACAGCTTTCTCTCAGACTCAGCTACTAGCTTCCCACTGATCAGATCGACGCGCCGCGCATCATATCTCGCCACGTCATCATGGCGTTCCTCGCCTGCGTGCTGCTACTCGCCACGCTTCTCTCCCCCGCCGCGACCACCGGCACCGCCACCGCCACGGCCCTGGATGGCGCTCATAGCAGCAGTGTGGTGACCACGCGCGTGTCACGCGTCTCGCCAGATGCCACCTTCGTCGCAGAATTTCGTCGTCCGTCCGTCGCCCGTCGCCTGAGCGACGGAGTGGCGCAGCCAGCCGCGGCGAGCCCGCGACCGGGTGATGTGAAGCTCGCACCCTCGCAATGTGAGTTGCCTTCGTACGCGATATAAGCGTCGGCCACGATGGTTACTACTGGCCTGGCGTGCGGCATTGCTTCAACCACTCAGAATTGTCCCTCCCTTCATCTCTCCCTCCTCCTCGCTCTGCCCTCTCCCGTCCCCTCCCCTCCGCCTCCCCCTTTCCCCCTCCGCCTCCCCCTCCACCTCCTCCTTTCCCTCCCCAACCCCCTCCCCACCCCCCTCCCCCTCTCTCCTCCTCTCCCTCTCCCCCCCCTCTCCCCATCCCCCTCCTTCGCGCGGCGGAACCGGCAGTGGCGGCGCTGGTGGCGCTGACGGGGTGGAAAGCGGCCGAGCTGTGCTCCGAGTGGCCGGGCGTCACGTGCGACGACACAGGCATGGTCACCAACATGTGAGTGAGACGCACGCTGGGATCAGGCCCTGGCGTGATCCTGGTGTGTGCATGCGCTTTTCAGGCACTGTGACTGGCAACACCACGCCATGTAGCATGCCACGTGCCTTTCCAGTTTTATTGCTCTCGTGTGTGTACATGTATGTATGTATGTATGTGTGTGTATGTCTGTGTGTGTGTGTGTGTGTGTGTGTGCGTGCGTGTGCATGCATGCCTGCGTGCGCTTGAGTGCGTGCGTGTGTGTGTCCGCATGTGCGTGCATCCCATCTTCCTCACACTGGAAACTCGCACCAATAATAACTTCAACTCCATCCCCGTGCTCCCCATGCCGCTGGGCTGCGCCTCTCTTCTTCCACCCCATCCCTGTGCGGCAGACAGCTACAGGACTATCTCATCTCAGCGCGCACCACCACCCCGCCTGGACGCGTGCCAGCTGACATTGCTGCCTTCACCGCCCTCCAAGTCCTGTCAGTCCCTCCGTCCGCTCACTGTTCTCGCGTTACTCTCCCCTTTCCCGTTACCCCCACCCTTAAGGGTTTCGGGTTTCCCGTTTCCACCTAACCTTTCTAGTCATTGAAAACACGCAGATGTTTTTCTTTTGTATTTCCCTGGCTCACCTTGCTCTGACCAGCTACCCCCTTACCCTTACTACTGGCCCCTCACCCATCCGTCTCCTCTTCTCCACCCTTGCTCTTCCCTGCAACCCACCTGCGTCTCACCAGGAATCTGCGTGGCCAGGACCTCTCGGGCCCCATTCCCACAGACGCATTTCGCAACCTCACCTCTCTCCAGGAACTGTGAGCCGTGGAGCGCCATGCCGTGCCGTACTAGCCTCCCACCCTTCGTGTTCCATTCCATCCTCTTGCACCTGCTTCGTTTCTATCTGTTCTTTCTTTCACATAGTCTCTGTCTCTTGCTGCATTTTGCCTCTCGCGCCCACATCCACTCACCTGCCTGTGCGTCGATGCTCCTCATGTCGATACCCCTCTTCTTCATCTCCCATCAACCCTTCCACCCTCACCCCACCTCCCTGCAGCAATCTGTCCTTCAACCCTTTGAACGGCAGCCTGGAGTTTCTTGCCTTCCTGCCCGCCTTGCAGTACCTGTACGCCCCCGCTCCTCTCAACCTCGCTGCTCCTTGTGTATTAGATTCACTCTCAAGAACTTTCAGGAGTGTGCGGCTGTTCAATCTTCCCACATGCGCTGACTCCCATTTGCTTCTCTTTTGTCCCACATACGCTTAGTCTCACACGTATTCAACGGTTGAGTCCCCCAACCCCCGACTCGCTTCCCCACACACGGCAGCGATCTGCACGCCACTCAGCTGACTGGGGAGATCCCAGCTGCCCTTGGCAATGCCACCGCCCTCTCGTTCCTGTGAGTCACGGCCTTCCCTCATGCCCTCTCGCCCACTAGAGCTTCCAGGTGTGAGGAGGGATGGTGTGCGGACCGAATGAGAGGATTAGAGTGTGAATTTCCCCGTTGACTAAGTACCATGGTTGAGGGCAACGTGCCTGCTTGTCCCTCCCGCCCGCCCGCCTGCACTCTCTTTTCGCTTGTGCCTTCCCTCTGCCGTTCCGTTCCTGGTGTGTGCTCTATCGCATCCCTGTTCACTTCACTCCACTGTGCTACTCAGCGCTCTCTTTCACTATGGTTTTCCTGTCCATACGTTTCTTCCCCTCCTTTCTCTTTTATTCTCCTCTCCTCTCATCTCCTTTCTTTTCCTCTCTCCTCCTTTCCCCCCTCTTTTCTATCCTGTTCTCCTCTCCGTTCTCTGGTCTCCCTTCTCTTTCCTCCTCTTTCCCTGCACCAGCTCCCTTGCAGGTACCAACCTCACTGCATCAGAGCTCCCTGCATCTCTCTCCGCCCTCACCAAACTCGCCCACATGTACGTAAGGGATGGTAAAGGGAAGATGCTGGATGGGGATACAATCAACCCTTCCACGAGTTGTGGACTCACAGTGCGCAGCGCGGTTTCGTTAAGGGCCTCTGCTTCTCGCCCTCTCTGTGCTTGCTGTGCCGCATCAAGCAGGAAGGACATCAAGTGTCCCAGGAGTGCTTGTTGTTGATTCCGGTTGGGCTGCTGTTTGGCCTAGCAGTCAATGGTACAACGTGTGGTCGTACATGGTTAATTTCCTTCCTCCTTGATACATGTTGATGCGTTTTCTACCCAGTGATTAGGGCAAGTAGCCAATATTGCTTTTGCGTGCTAGCAACGTGACCACGTCCATTCCCGCCCCCCCCCATCAAGCAGTGACCTCAGCTTCCTCCAGTTCTCCAGCGTGCCATCGTGGATCGCACGACTCGCTCAGCTGACATTCCTGTAATTACCTTGACCACCAACCCTATTTTATCCGCCTGTTTCTGCTTGTCTTTTCATCAGCATTGTTTCTCATTTGTGACTCTCTCGCGTTATTCTAGCAATGCTTATACATTACTAATTTGCTCTCTTGTTGTCGACCCCTCTTTGCACTATTGCACTGCACCACCCGCCCACCTTGCTCCCTCCTCACCACCCTCCTTACTCTCCCTCCTCTTCCCAGGGATGTGACAGCACCCAGCGGCCTCACCCCCGCCCGCTCCTCGCCATTTCCAGCCGACTGGACGGCTCTCACCAGCCTCAACACCCTGTGAGCTGCCGCCTGCATGCCTGCCTGCCTGCCTGCCTGCTTGCCTGCCTACCTGCCTGCCCTCCTGCTGCGCGCGTGTCACTCTGCCTGCTGCAGGCCCGCGTCTCACCCTGCCTGCTGTATAAAGGCCAGAGAGAGCCAGCAGCAGCTGCTGCAACAGGGGCACGCACAGCAGCATGCTTTGTTCGTACCCAATTACCACCACCTGCGTGGGCGGTAGATGAACCATTCCGCACGAGACAAGGATAGCGCACTGTTATCTAGCTCATGTGATCGAGCCTGTTTGACATGCAGTGCTTTCACCCTCTGTCTTGTGCGTGTTTTTGTCATAGCATTCCGCATTCCAGCTCCCCCACCCCACTCATGCATGGGTCCTGGTTCTCTGCCCTGCTCTGCTGCACACCCTGCCCGACTCCGTTCACACATGGTTTTCAGGAGGGCAGCGGGCAACGGCTTCTCGGGCTCTCTCCCTGCCACCATCTCAGCCCTCACCGCCCTCTCAGAGCTGTACGCCTCGCCTCACTCCTCAACCACCTTGCATTACTGTGGTGCGGAAAGGACTAGGGCCGATTTCGCAGCCCCATAGAGCTGGGTATGCAAGTGACATCGCTTAGACTGGCAGGGGATCTACACCTGCCCTTCTCTTGCCTCCTGCCAATGCTTGGCTTGCTCACTAACAGACTCGTGCCTTATGACACAGCAATACAGCACCACCCCATGTTCTTCGCAGCAATGCTGCAATGCTGCACCCTGAACCGTGCAGCATCACTCTCTATCTCTGTCTGCGTCTGCCTTCCTGTCTGCCTGCCTGCCTGCCTGCCTGCCTGCCTGCCTGCCTCCCTTCCCGCCTGCCTGCCTGTGTGCCTGCAGGGATCTCTCTTATAGCGCCCTAGTTGGCTCCGTGCCTGTGCTCCCATCGTCTCTGCTGTTCCTGTGAGTGAGCCATGAGGAGAGGACGGGGAGAAGGAGTGTGAGGAAGTACATGGGACGGGACAGGGAGGCGGGACGTGGTGATAATGGGTCATAGGGGTTTCGGGTTCAGTGGTTGTTGGCTTCCTCTGTGCTTCCCTCTGCTTGACTAAGATCTGTCCACAGCTGTTTATTCAAGCTCGATACCGTGTGTTCCCTGCGTGCCTTTGCAGTGCTCGCACACATGCATGAATTTCCAGCACACATGCATGAATTTCCAGCACACATGCATGAATTTCCAGCACACATGCATGAATTTCCAGCACACATGCATGAATTTCCAGCACACATGCATGAATTTCCAGCACACATGCATGAATTTCCAGCACACATGCATGAATTTCCAGCACACATGCATGAATTTCCAGCACACATGCATGAATTTCCAGCACACATGCATGAATTTCCAGCACACATGCATGAATTTCCAGCTCACATGCATGAATTTCCAGCACACATGCATGAATTTCCAGCACACATGCATGAATTTCCAGCACACATGCATGAATTTCCAGCACACATGCATGAATTTCCAGCACACATGCATGAATTTCCAGCACACATGCATGAATCTCCAGCACACATGCATGAATTTCCAGCACACATGCATGAATTTCCAGCTCACATGCATGAATTTCCAGCTCACGTGAATGAACTTCCAGCTCACATGAATGAATTTCCAGCTCACATGCATGAATTTCCAGCTCACATGCATACATTTCCAGCTCACATGGATGTGTCAGTACAGCAATCCAACCGCTGTGCCCCCATGCGTTGCCCCCTCATGTCCCCATTGCCCCCATTTCTCTGGTCAGCTCGCTGAGCCACAACGCCCTGGAGGGCCCCATTCCTGCTTCGTTCGCTGCACCGAAACTCATGGAGATGTGAGTGGACGGCTGTGGCATGTGAGTTTATGGGCATGCGAGGCATGTGAGGCGACGGCATTATGGTAGTTCTGCCTTCACAGCAGAGAGTTCCCCGCGTTTCCCGCCCTCCCTCCCTCCCTCCCTCCCTCCCTCCCTCCCTCCCTCCCTCCCTCCCTCCCTCCCTCCCTCCCTCCCTCCCTCCCTCCCTCCTTCCCTCCCTCCCCCCCTCCCTCCCTCCCTCCCTCCCTCCCTCCCTCCCTCCCTCCCTCCCTCCCTCCCTCCCTCCTTCCCTTCCTCCCTCCCTCCCTCCCTCCCTCCCTCCCTCCCTCCCTCCCTCCTTCCCTTCCTCCCTCCCTCCCTCCCTCCCTCCCTCCCTCCTTCCCTTCCTCCCTCCCTCCCTCCCTCCCTCCCTCCCTCCCTCCCTCCCTCCCTCCCTCCCTCCCTCCCTCCCTCCCTCCCTCCCTCCCTCCCTCCCTCCCTCCCTCCCTCCCTCCCTCCCTCCCTCCTTCCCTCCCTCCCTCCCTCCCTCCACTCACATCTTGGCTTTTCCTCGCTTCCCGTCCCCACTTCCCGCTCTCCACCATATCTCCCGGCAGGGATCTGAGCCACAACCACCTCACATGGCCCATGCCAGCGACATTCACAGGCCTCCCTGCCCTTGCCACCATGTAAGTTTGCTCCCACCCACCCACCCATGGAATGGAACCTCCCCTCCGCCACCTCCACCTCTAGCCGTCAACTCATGGCTGTGCTTATCTTGAGGCCTCAGCTCAGCAACAGCAGGCCGCCAGAGTGAGAGTCCTCGTTGCCAGAGTGAGAGTCCTCGTTGCCAGAGTGAGAGTCCACTCGCATACAGACCTTTCAGACCATGCACCCTTCCCCTCGCTTCTCCCGCTCCCAATCCAATTCACTTCCACATGCACTTCTTCTCTCCCACACACTCATGTCTTGGCTACTCCTTTCGTCCCCCCCTCTGCACGCCATCTTTCCTGCAGTGATCTGAGCTACAATGGGCTGACAGGGCCCATCCCAGCATCCTTCACAGGCCTTGCTGCGCTCGCCAGTGTGTAAGTCGCGCTGCATTCCACCTACAGCTTCTCCTCATCTTCCGCCTCCTTTTTCCCACCTCCATTTTCACACCTCCTTTTTCCCACCTCCATTTTAGCACCTCCATTTTCCCACCTCCATTGCAAATGTCTAAGTCTGCTCACCCATACCTGCCATGCCCATGCCATGCCACCATGCCCCCGTGGGTCCCACAGCGATATCAGCCACAACGCTCTCTCTAGCGGCATGGACGTGTTTTCACTCATGACGCGCATCACCACCCTGTGAGCGCCACACTGCGTTGCGGCATGCCTGAGATGAGAGCATCATGCATGCCGTGACCCTTTGCACTTCACTGCTTCGTCTCTGTGACTGTGGCAGCTCGGCTGTGTTGTTTAAATTGCTCCTGCGCCTTGCATTTGGTGCTGGGAGAACTATCAGTCTGAGAAACGTCCTCCTTCTGCCCTCTCCTCGCTTCCACTCTCCCCGCTTATCCCCCACCCACCACCACTCCTCTCCCCCATTACCTTGTTCTTCCCCACCCTCCCACCTGCCTGCCCTCCTGTGTTGACCCCTATCCTGTCGTATCCTGCCCTGTTCTTCCCTGCCCTGCCATGCCCTCACGTGACCTGCCATGCCTCCCTCACAGCAACATCGGGTCGTGCAACTTGTCAGGCGCCTTCCCTGCTTCCCTCGCACAGCTCGCCCTCGCAGACCTGTATGACACGCCTCCTCCCCACGCCACAGCCCAGCCCATGTCACTCTCATGCCTCTCTCCACTCTGCTTCCAAATCGCAATACCCCTGTGTCTCCCATTTCAACATCCTCCATACAAACTCTCAACCTTCCCCCCCTCCTCTCCTCCCACTTCCTCTCCATAGCCTACCTTCCCTGCTCTCCCTGCCCTCCCTCTCCTCTCTACCCTCCGTCCCCTCCCTACTCCCCCTCCCTTTCCTGTGCCCTCCTCGCTGCAGCGACATATCCAACAACAGCTTCACGGGGCCCTTCCCCTCCGCCATGCTATCTGCTCCACACTACAGCAGACTGTACGCATGCATGCACGCCCACCCCTGCTGCATGCCCTCTCACTTCGGAGAGTTCTCCTGCACGCTCATCGCAGCCTCGCACACCCTGCACTGCACTTGCTCATCGCACCCCATACCACACACAACCGTGGTGCATGCAACGCACATCTCGTGCCTTGTCCATCCCGTTACTGTAGTGACCACTGCATTACAGCCACTCTTGCAGCCACACTCTAGTCTCCAGCATCCTTGCATCACCTGCCTCTCCCAGCACCTGCCTCTCCCAGCACCTGCCTCTCCCAGCACCTGCCTCTCACTCTAGTCTGGTGGATTACTTCCCAAGCGCCTCATATATTGACTTGCTTTCCGGAACTTGGGACCACGTTTTACCCATCAAGAATCATCCTCGTATTTTCAACTGTGTTTGGTTTGGCTTGGATCTTCTCTTCTGGCTTAGAACCCACTCTACCCTGCCTGTGCTGCCTCCCACTACTCTGCCCTTGCTGCCTCTACTCTCAGCCTTCCGTTCCGATCAATGCCCTCAAGGATGCTGGTGCATGCATGAATGCATGCCTGGGAATCACAACTTTGGAGATATTGTTTGCGACGTATTAGATTCTGATAGTGCTGGCTTGTGCCTAATCTTCACCAACCCCCCACCCCCTTCCCCCCGCCTTCCCGCCCCTCCCAATCCATCCTATCCCATCAGTGACATCTCTCACAATCAGTTCACTGGAGTGGTGCCCCCTGCCGTCTTCACCCTGCCTTCGCTATCGACCCTGTAAGCCCACTCCCTTCATTCCGTGCTTCAATGTGGCCGCTGTGCGTCCTATGCTCCTGCTATGCCATGTGTGCTTGCTTCGTCTCCTTCCCTCCACTCCCCCCCCCTCCCCCCCCATTCCCCCTCCCTAGCTCCATCGCTCACAACCAGTTGGAGGGCTCCCTGCCTGCTACCGGCCTCTCCTCCTACCTTGCCTCTCTGTACGCACGCATGTCTGGAGTGGATGTCTCCCTGAATTCACCGTGAAATTGAGCTAGAGCACGTGGAACAGAACGTGCCATGTGCACTGACCTCTCTCGCCTACCTACCTCATTACCGCCTTCTGTATAGCGTCTGGCTCCTCTCATCTCATGTATTCCTAGCCTCGTTTTGAGACGTCTCAAAACTAGCCTCTGTTTCAGTAAATTCCATGTCGGCATATCCAGATGCATAGTCAACCCATGCTAGCATGACTCAGTCTGTACGGCCACAAGTTGAATTGAAACACCACTCCGACACAGCTCAACCACCACCCACCCATGCATAATCATCCCCACCCCCTCTTGCCCCATCTCTCCCCTCATCTCCCCCATACCACGCACCCCCATTCCCCCACCAGCGACATCAGCAGCAACCAGCTCACCGGCTCCCTGCCGCCCTCCATTGCCCTCCTCACCTCTCTCAACCTCCTGTAAGCCACGCCCACCCACGCCACGCCTACCCACGCCGATCCAACCATGCCCACCCATGTCTAGGCATGAAGTGGGGGGGTTGTGTGGGGCAGAGGGCTAGGTTTTGGAAGGGCCACATACGCCGCCACTCCCTTCCCCCTTTTCCTCTCTCTCCCCCACAGCATTCCGCCGCCACTCCCTTCCCCCTTTCCCACTCCCCCCCACAGAGTTCCGCCGCCAATCCCTTCCCCTCCTCCCTCTCCCACCCACAGCGACCGCCGCTGCACACGCGAACAGTCGCGACGGGGTGGGTGACGGGCAGGGGGCCGGGGGAGTGCGACGGGCGGAGCGAGGCGACGGGAGGGAAGAAAACGGGACGGGGGGGGGAAGGGCCGCGACGACCGCCACGGACGCCGTCCCCTTCATTCCCGATGCCGCCCCCCCCCCCCCCCCCTTTCCCCACTCTCGCGCAAACTCGGCGGCAGGCGTAGGCGCGGGCAGAGGTGGTGACGGGGGGGAAAAGCGACGGGCTGACGACGAGGGAAACGCGATGGGCTGGCGACGGGGGAAATGCGACGGGCTGGCGACGGGGGAAAACGCGACGGGCTGGCGACGGGCAGGCGACGAGGGAAAAAACGACGGGCTGGCAACGAGAGAAACGCGGCCAGCTCGCCGCCGCGCCCGTCGCAGCGAGCGCCGTGCCGCGAATGGGTGGGCCCATTAACTTAGGTCAGGATTTTAATCGCTCTATACCATGTCACGAGACGAACTTAGCTAGGAACGGGTTTAACTAAGGGCCTATGCTTAGTAGCCTAGGCCAAGCGGGTGTCGAGAGAGTTGTACCAAGGAGAGAATTGAAGAATGGTTGGGTTCACTATAGGACTAAAGGTACATATAGCAAACAAACAGGTGTACCACCAAGCAAACAATCAGATAACTACACTTTAGTAACTACAGCAAGCAGGATATATTAAATATAACTTTAACAGAGGCTCCCCGTGCGCGTTGTGGAAGCCCCACCTTCGTCAGCGTAGGACCGACTGAAGCCGTTCAGTTGCAAGTCATGAAAGCGGTTCTTCTGGCGTGCCGAAAACACAGCGTGTCATGCCCTCAAGCTCCAGTGTTGACATGCCTTCGTCCGACGACACGTATTGCTCACCTTCGACGATCACGGAAAGTCTTCGACTAGCGATGTTGGCATTCGTTGGGACTATGGGAGTCTGGCAGTCCCTACAGATGACGTCGGTGTCGGGGTCGTGTAGTGCCGTCCCGCACGGGTGCGGGTGATGCGCCACCCAGGGTCTCCCATTAGGGTGTTCCCACTCTGACTGCTGGATGTACTCAAAGCGACACAGAACGAGGTTGATTAAGTTGTCTGTGTCGCCGCTGCTGTCTGGGATGACAAAATCTAGGACATATACACCGTTGTCGATGTGGGCGAGTCCGAGGTATCGGCGCGATTTGTGAGGCGGCGCAAAGTAAAGCCAGATATCGCGTGGCTCTGGGTCGGCTTGCTCCACACTGACATTTTTAACTGCTTCTGACTGGCGCATAATAGTCGGTCTATCTAACAGACTGTAATTGGGCTATTCGTTACTGGAAAGTGCCTTTTCTGACAATGGTGTCCGAAAAGCAGCTGTAGAAAATTTCCCAGCCGTAGCGGCTGTCCCGTTGGTATTGATCGGCTGTTTAGGATGGGACTGGTTTAAACCCGTTAATACTACGGTCACACACAATTCATCTTGCAATTTGGGATCAATAACTGTTCCCACGACCATGGTAGCATTTTATGAAGTATAGCCTTTAACAATTTCTCCAAGTTTAAACCAAATCTTCATTGGCTCCTATGCGCCATTTCAACAGCAGGTAAATTTTAAACAATTAAGTCTGATTAACAACACCGATTCGGGGTGCAACAGCGATTATCTTTACGGGCTAAAGGGGTGCAAAATACCTGGTATCCACATCAGCTGATTATGACTACCGCGCCAATTCCACGGACTTTGAACATGGTAAGCTATGCCGATTTGGACATTTCCCTGATAGATGAATTGCCGCATGGGCGTTTGCCGATCACGAGGTGCTGAGTTGAACGCCGCAATACGGGAGCTGCGATACCGAGAGCAAGTTGAAACGCATGCTTTGCATGATAAGCACATCGTTTAGTGTGATGTGGGTGTTGTTGTAGTGTGCCTTCAGGACGACAATTTCATGCACGCTTGCGCGCAGTCGTTCGATGTTTACCACGGTAATATATGTGTTTTGGGGGGTGGCGACGGCGTTGGAGATGAAGCGCCTCGGGCCCACCATGTGCTGGCCACAATAGCTATCGAGATAGCAGGTGTTCTGCCAATTATCGTCATCGTGCGCCAGAAGTGCAAGTCGCGGCGTGACGATGTGCAGGGTATCGTACTTCAAGATGCGTTCGCGCAGAATCCAATCAATGGGCGCCGGACTGGGTCAAGGATATGCAGGGTGCTTTCAAGCAGCGGGACTGGTAAGTTCCAATCCTGGTCGTCGTCGTCGTTGTAGACATGGCTGTAGGGTGAAAGGGTTGTTGTGGTCGGAGGCGAATATCGGATTTTGTGTGCACTAATGCAACGGAATGCACACACGGGCGACGGGCTCCCCTTGTGTAATGCATTGCCATGTTGCTGACGACGTTGCGTGAGCCTCCATGTTGTGCCGGCTGCTGTTCTTGAACTGAAGATTTCTTGTTGCGCGTTTCGGCTGTAAGCCCTGGGCTTGACGTGTGTCTTCTCGGCCGGTCCAAGTGCTCGGATTGGGCTGGCGATCGCCGTAATAGATTTTGCATCGCTCCGCAGAGTGCCCGGAAGTTTTGCAGATTTTGCAGTAGTGGCGCCGCGGCTGTCACTCTTCCCTATTATCGGCGTAGAAAGCGAGTCGTTTTCATCGCAGCGCGGGACGGTCCTTATGTAGGTCCATGTCATGTCGTCCGACGAGAATTGCGGTGCAGATGGCAGCTTCCGAGACAGGTCCCTGTTGCCGGAGGAGCGCCTTACAGGGTCGCCATTCGGGGCCGATTCTCGCGAGCGCGATGGTGACGAAGATTTACTCAGAAATTGAGCTCTCGTGCTTCGCGATTGGATCGCTTATGCTCCGGCAACTATCGATTTAGCTGTTGGCCATCTCCCAGGTCCCATGTTAACCTCCATCAGCTGTTGGAGTAAAAGGCTCGACATTGAATCGTTAGGGTGGTAAATTTTTATGAGATACCGCCAAGCTTCAAGTGCCAAAACTGGCTTCGTTTTGAACGAGCGAATGCCCAGCTGCTCCGTCGTCGACATGTTGCGAAGCAGAACACTGTATGCCATGGGCGAGTCATTGTGGTACTGCGTTCTGGCGTCGTCGGTGTCGGCCGATGGGCCTGCGTAGCTGCTATCAAAGCAATGATAAATCTGTGCATTCTGCAGCTACAACTCCAGCTCAAAGCTTCAAGATTCGAAGGTTCCCGTATCGCCATTCCGTAATATCTGGAGTCCTTGCTCCAGAGTTGATCGTCGTTGAAGCAGTTGTTCGAGTGCGACAGAGCTGATCGAAGTCGTCGCATCGGAATTCGCAACCGGGTGGGTTGGGCTTAAGCTGTCTGATTCGTCTGACCTCCTGATCCTCCGGCCTTCCTTACGCGTGAGCGTGTGCCGGACGCCACATTTGTTCGTCAAAATTTTCGGACATAATTTACGGTGTTTTAAATACAGGGAATGTGAAAAGTCATAGACTAGCCATGTACTTTAAGGGGTGCATTCCCTTATTGCTGCAAAACTTAACCGCGCGGCGCGGGAACCAGTTACGAACCTGTTTCCGCCAATTCCTTGGCGATGTAACTGCCCGATGTTTCTGCCGATTACGGTCCAGTGTTAGTAGACCGGCACTCTGAGATCCCGGATTGATCCTAGGTGGGTTACAAGCATGTTAACCTGGGGGGTTTTGGGCGAACGTACCGCACTTGGAACAAGCTCATTTATCCCAGTGGTTTAGTGGCTCGGATTCTCACATCAAGATGCTCCCAACTGTACGTGACGTTTTGTGTTAAACTGGCTGTTCATATTCCTACTCGCTAGTGCAGGTTTCCTGTTACGAACGGGAATATACTGCGTGTCGATTTTTCCTTCATCGTAACAACTGCTACGCCTAAACATTCTTAAAATATTTGTGTGAACTAGTTCCCACTTCCATCTTGGATTCTTCGAAGATTTTTGGACTCAACACGTTTGACAGTTTGTGAAAGATAACTCGAACGATTTGCGTCTCTGTGGAAGATTCACGCAATTGTAACGCATTGTGAAGGCCCAAAACTTATGCTATTATAAACTCCGTCCCAAACTTTTGGAGTCCCAAACAATAAGATGTACATTGTACCTCATCCATCGAGGAAATGACGGACCGCCCTGATTTCTAGTTTTCGATTCCGATGGGCAGTGGTTTTGACAGTGCCCCGCTCCGCGATCCGGTCTGATTCCCACGGGCAATTTATATCGTTATTTCCCAGTTCCTGTAACCAAACTTACAAAAGGGAAAATACGAAGACTACCTGGTTTCACTACAGTGGCCAATGGTGAAGCTAAAACCCATTCGGATGACAAGCCATTTGGGAGGCAACAACCCTAAACACCTTGCCTCATGGTGTTTAGGGTTGATGCCCTCTACGTAGCATGCCATCCAAGTGGGTTCTATTTTTCTGTCCAGAACTCGCGATTGCTATGGACTTGACGAACAGACTTGCGATATTCTGTAAAACAGAAAATACCTGAAATTGTGGACTCAGAAGGGGAAACGGAGAAATCATATGCCCCAAGGAAATGGACGCGAGCTCGAAGCAATGCGCAGTGTAAGGAATTTTCTCGACATTCCTTAGCGTGCCCTGCAACATCGCGTACAGCAGCAGCCGTTGTTCGCCCGTTACTGCTAACGGGGCTTCGCCGACTTCGCGCGCACTGTTTCACCAAACCTCGCACTGCTGGCCCGGCCGTGTCTGTCAGAATGTTATTATTGTCTAGCCTGCAGTGGGGTACTCCATAGTGAGTACAGCCCAAATTAGGGTTTGCTATATGTATCCAACTGCTTGCTAGCTTAGGGGTCGCGGATGCCCATGAAACCGCCTAAGTAGAAGCTGACGACTTCGAACCGCCTCTATTCAAAACACTGTCACAGCCAGCTCCGATATGATACGAGGCTGAAACTTGGACAGTAATTAGCCTTAGGTCTCTGCTTTTCAACGGTATATTACTTGCTAATATCAGAGGTGTACGCACTACGCAGTGAACTAAAACGTAAGCTCGGCTGAAAATCGTGTATTCTCATTGATGCAAGGAAGATGTGAGTACAACATTGCCTAGGGGACTCTTAAAGCGACGGTGCACATTTGCCACCCGAAACCCTAAACCCTGGCGAACTGTTACTGCAGAGGAAAAGTGTCTGCACGAAATCCAGGTTTTCGCCAGCCAACACTTTCGTGCTGGCAAGCCTGGTTCAAAACAAAAACTTCTTAACCTCCTCCAGGCAAATCTAGACCCTCGTTTTAAGGGGTTGGGATCATCCTGGGAACTCAGAGAAGGTTGATTCCTAGAGGAGAAAGGCTAGAGAAGGATGGGAAACGTCCTAGCTAGGTCAGCAAAGCCAACCACACATGGATGTTCAGAGCTGTACTCAAGGCAACCAATTGTGAGACAAGCCAACCATGAGTCAGCTTGTCTTCCCACTTGCACCCTCTTGCAAGCTGGTTCCAGGAAGACCACACTTCTCAAAAGGAGGGTTGTAGAGTCCCACTTGACCACCTGTACTTCTTGTCTCATTCTCTGTCCCTGCACCATTGGCATGACAACAATGAAAGGGTGGCAAGGGAAATGCTGCCAACAGTGCACCATGACTACGGAACAGTGAATTTCGGCAGCTGTCACGCAATTCTCAGATGTTGGATCGTTCTCAAACTTGGTGACCACCTGCAAAGCGGGGCAAATGACTGCTAGACCGAATTTCAGACCAATCAGAGCTTGGTAGACGAGTTAGCAGCCGAAATGGTGAACTCGGGTGTTACCAAAAAGGAGTAACACACACTTCCGGGATGCCATAAGTCTTGAAACATAAAATGTTGTCATGCCTTGGTAACTGCTTCAAAACCTCTGAAACTTTGAGGGTTTGAAGAACACATGTTGAACAACCTCCCCACAAAATTCCAGAAGCTGAGCAGGCTTGTAGGCCGAATGGGAGTGCGATGATCGTGCCACTGTAATGTGTTGGCACAACAAACTCCCCCTCATCGTGCTCTCATTCATCCCTTAGCTGTTCCCTGAAGCTGCCTCCCTTAGTTGAAGGACATGCCACACAAGGTGGCGCAGTTCCAATGCTGATGCTCTGCAAGCCGCTTCGTCAAAAAATCTGCAGGTTGCTTGGTAGTGTTGATGTAGTGCAAGGAGACCGTGCCCTTCTTCACCTCCTTCCTCACCCAATGCCATTTGATATGCATGTGCTTGTTCAGCCCATGGAGCACAGCATTGCGAGCCATTGCAATTGCTCCTTGGCTGTCACAAAACACAGGTGTAGGACCCTCTTGCTCCTGCCCCAACTCCTCAAGCAACCTCCTCATCCAAACCACCTCCTTCACCCCATGAAACAACGCCATGTACTCGCTCTCCGTTGATGAGTGAGCTATCTCCCCTTGCTTCTTAGACTTCCAGCTCACTGGACTCCCTCCAACACAGCATACATAGCCACCATGGGATATTGCATCACTGATGTCACTTGCCCAGGTAGCATCGGTGAAGCACGAGAGGTACAAGTGTCCACGCCTTACAGGTGCACCGGTCTTCGTGCTCACCTCCTCCACTCCCTTTTGCTTCAGCTGCCCATGCACTGAATATTGCAGCCCCACCCTTGAGGTTGCCATGCAGTACCTCACCAGCCTCTCTGCTGCATCAAGGTGCTCTTGAAGGGGCCTAGACACCACACGAGCCAGCTGCGAAACCGCGAATGAAATATCGGGGCGAGTGTTGACCGAAGCATACATCAAGCTCCCCACCATTGACTGGAACCGACGCTGCAACTCGGGCTCCAACACCTCACCCTCCTCTTCATCGAGGTGTAGCTGAAATCCTGAGGGTAGTGGAGTCTTTACACTCCTCCCTTCCTCCAGCCCATACCTCTCCCCCATGGCTGCAAGGTACTTGTGTTGGTGAAGCCTCAACCATCCCTTCACCTTGTCCCGCTCCACGTGAAGATCAAGGTCCTTGCATTGAAAGGTCTCCTTCAGCTTCCCTTGCACCTCCTTGATCCTCTCCAGAGATCGAGAGAAGAGGAGAATGTCATCGACGTAGACAAGGAGAAACACTTTCTCCTCTTCCCTCTCGGTTATGAAGAGACTCTCGTCGCACCCGCTAACTTTGAAGCCAAGAGCCTCCAACGCCTCCACCAGCCTTGCATACCAGCACCTTGGAGCTTGTTTGAGGCCATAGATGGCCTTGTTGAGTCTGCAAACACGTCCGCTCCCATCGTCATACCCCTCTGGCTGCTTCATGTAGATCTCCTCATCTACCACGCCATAGAGGAAAGCCGTCTTCACATCCATTTGCTCCACCTTCCAACCACAAACGGCAGCTGCTGCCAGCAACACCCGGAGCGTAGGAGCCTTGGCAACAGGAGCAAACACCTCCGTAAAGTCAGCCCCCTCCCTCTGCTGGAAACCCTTGATCACAAGTCTTGTTTTGCGCCTCTCCAACTTCCCCTCCGCATCGGTCTTCACACGTAATATCCGGTTTCCTCCGGGGATCTCCTTAAAGCCCAAAAAAAAAAAAAAAAAAAAAACTTCCCCTCCGCATCGGTCTTCACACGTAATATCCACGTGCAATCCAATGCCTTTCTTCCCGGGGGCAGATCAGTGAGGGTCCATGTTCCATTCTCCATGAGGCTCTGAAACTCATCCTCCCTTGAAGCCAACCAAGCCTCTCGATCATCTCCAGCAAGTGCTTCCTCCATTGAAGCCGGTTCATGAGGTAAGTTGACACCGAAGCAACAAATCTGCTCCATCTCTCCCGCGGCTCCCTTCTCCTCATCATCTTCCTCCTCCTGGACCAGCAATGCCTTGGGACCCCCAAGCCTTTCATACTTGAGAAAATCCCTTGTGTGAGCAGCTCTCTTGGGCCTCTCCTTGGCTGCACCCTCCTTAGCTCCACCGCGGACAGCACCACGCTTCCCTTGCGTTGTCCGCCTTGGTGGAAGTGAAGGGGATGGTGTAGGCTGCTGCACCTCCTCCCCGGCAGCACCTCTCTCAGCTACAGGGGCCGCCTCTTGCTGCAACACTCCCTCCACCTCTGCTGCCTCCCCTTCAGCACCTCCCAAGTCATGTGACACCTCCATTACCTCTGAAGATGAAGACAACTCGATGGGAATGAGGAGTGGGTCATTCGTTCCCACCTCTATTTCGAGCGGAATGGTGACCTTGCTCCTCCCTCGCTCCAACCACTCCTTGAACATGAGCCCCTCCATGAACTTGGCATCTCTGGTGGTGAAGAAGGTGTTGGCTTTTGGGTCCCACATGAGCCACCCCTTGCTCCCTTGTGCAAGTCCCAAATGAACAGCCCACACCGCCGCCGCTTGAAGCTTGTCACGCTTCTCCTTAGGGACGTGCACGAGTCCCATGCACCCGAAGACTCGAAGCATATCCACCAGGGGCTTCTTGCCTCTCCACTTCTCCATAGGGACCCAATGCTGCCCTCCCACATGAGTCAATACTCGGTTCTTGATGACGGTGGCATGGCGAATAGCGAGGGGCCAGAATCGTAAGGGTAGACCCGAGTCTACCAACATCGTTCTCCCACCCTCCATGATGGTCCGGTTCGCTCTCTCTGCCACGCCATTGGATTGAGGAGTGTAGGCCGTGGTGAGCTGCTGCTTGATGCCGTGCCGCTTCAGCCAGCTCTGGAACTCCGCTCCCAAGGACTCCCCACCATGGTCGCTACGAATCGCCTTCACCCGCTTGCCGCTCTCTCGCTCCACCAAGGGCAGCAACTCTTCAATGATGATCCTTGCAGCATCACTTTTCTTTGCAAGTGGAAAGGACCAGGTGAGCCTTGTATTGTGATCCACCATGGTCATGGAATACAGGGCCCCAACATCTCCCTTCACCTTCATGGGTCCCACGAGATCCACATGCACGAGCTCCACCGGGTCACTCGACTTCCCCTCCACCGAATGGAAGGGAAACCGTGAAAACTTGCTGGTCAAGCAAGTCTCACAAGATCCCACCTCCTTGGGCTCCCCCTTTATCCTCAGCCCCTTGACTCTTTCCTCCTTGAACAGCTGCTGCAACTGAGGTAGCGCCACGTGCAAAGCGACGGTGTGCGGTGAGCCAATCCGTCTCACCAGTGCTAGGAGTTACACTTGGTAACTCAGCCCCTCCATGCCCAAGGAGCCCACCATCACTATCATCACCACCTCCTCCATTATCCACGTGGTTAACACGCCCTCCTCTCACACCTCCAGCAGCCAAGCGCGCAGCCGCCTCCTTCCATGGCAGCACCGATATCTCCCACATGGACCGGTGCATGTCCTTGCCGCCTCGGAGGTCCCACAACACGCGCCCATCCAGAGTTGCCTTGAAAACCTTTGTGCCCAACATCTCCATCTTCATCCCTGCCTCACTTAGGGCCTTGGTAGAGAGGAGGTTGGCACACAATCCAGGAACAAGGAGAACACGCTTCAGCCCCACAAGCCTCCCATCCGCACCCATGAACATGGCTCTCCCTTCGCCACGCACGGGTACAACTTGGCCGGTGGCTGAAATGACGGTGGCTGCCTTTGATGGCCTAACTTCATCAAGTAGATCCTCTTGGTTGGTCATGGTCATGAAGGCTCCCGTGTCGATGACCCAATGGGAGGAGCGGTGAAGAGCAATCTTGCTGGCCGGCACAACCATGTCCTTGGGGCACGCCTCCCCTACATGGTAGAACATGCCGCCGTATCCGCCAGCACCTCCATCGCCCTCCTCACTGCCCATGCCTTCTCCCATAGCTCCATGAACACCCTTGGAGCCCTCAATTGATGGCTGACCAGGCCTCCAACCGTCAGGTAGCTTGCGGCAGTTGAACCATGGGTGCCCTTCCACATGGCAATACCAACACTTGCCGCCACACCGCTTGCCTCCCTTGTTGCCACGCTTCCCTCCCAAATACTGCTCCCCTCCAGAGCCTTCCTTGGCCTTGCCTTTCTTGCTGCCACGCCCCTTGAAGCCCTTCATGCCGTAGGCTGAACCTCCACCTTCACCGGCAGCGGCGGTCAGCTCCTTCCTCCGAAACTCCTCTTGAAGAACTTGCGCGCGAATCCACTCAAGGGACCACGAGTCCTTCATGCCATTAAGGTTGACCACCAAGGGCCCCCACGACTCCGGCAGCAGGGACAGAGCCTTGTAGCACTTGATTTTCTCAGGGTAGTCCACACCAGCAGCAGAGAGCTTCACATAGAGGTCCCTGAGTTGATCGAACGCTCCTTGTACGGCATCACCCTCGTTGATCTTCACCGCATGGAGTTGTCGCTCGAGCACCACCACCATCGCTTCGCTGCTGGGGGCATGAGCATCCTTCAATATCTTCCATGCCTTAGGACCACACTCAACTTCCTTGATGAGATGCTTGATGTGGTGCAGCTGGTTGGATGAGAGGCATTGGGAGAGAAGGAAGAATCCATCCTTGGACCGGCGATCCCATTCTTTGGTCGCTCCTTCGCTCGCAGGCCTCTTCAATTCTCCATCCATCACTTCAAGCAGCCCATAATGGTTGAATAGGAGCTCCATCCTGAAGCTCCATGATGCCCAATTCTCCCCAGAGAACTTCTCCAGGTTGAATGCCTTCACATCATCCTTAGCTGATGTTGAAACGGAAGCCATTTGTGCAGATCCGCCTGCAAAGCCTCTTCCCGCTTCCCCAGCGCCTCTCACGCCACCACTGCCACTAGGACCAGCTGGAGCAGAACCTTCAGCCTCCATATTCACCCACTAACAGAGTAGAACAGCTCTGATACCACTTGTTATAGTCTGCAGTCCACTTAGGGGTCGCGGATGCCCATGAAACCGCCTAAGTAGAAGCTGACGACTTCGAACCGCCTCTGTTCAAAACACTGTCACAGCCAGCTCCGATATGATACGAGGCTGAAACTTGGACAGTAATTAGCCTTAGGTCTCTGCTTTTCAACGGTATATTACTTGCTAATATCAGAGGTGTACGCACTACGCAGTGAACTAAAACGTAAGCTCGGCTGAAAATCGTGTATTCTCATTGATGCAAGGAAGAGGTGAGTACAACATTGCCTAGGGGACTCTTAAAGCGACGGTGCACATTTGCCACCCGAAACCCTAAACCCTGGCGAACTGTTACTGCAGAGGAAACGTGTCTGCACGAAATCCAGGTCTTCGCCAGCCAACACTTTCGTGCTGGCAAGCCTGGTTCAAAACAAAAACTTCTTAACCTCCTCCAGGCAAATCTAGACCCTCGTTTTAAGGGGTTGGGATCATCCTGGGAACTCAGAGAAGGTTGATTCCTAGAGGAGAAAGGCTAGAGAAGGATGGGAAACGTCCTAGCTAGGTCAGCAAAGCCAACCACACATGGATGTTCAGAGCTGTACTCAAGGCAACCAATTGTGAGACAAGCCAACCATGAGTCAGCTTGTCTTCCCACTTGCACCCTCTTGCAAGCTGGTTCCAGGAAGACCACACTTCTCAAAAGGAGGGTTGTAGAGTCCCACTTGACCACCTGTACTTCTTGTCTCATTCTCTGTCCCTGCACCATTGGCATGACAACAATGAAAGGGTGGCAAGGGAAATGCTGCCAACAGTGCACCATGACTACGGAACAGTGAATTTCGGCAGCTGTCACGCAATTCTCAGATGTTGGATCGTTCTCAAACTTGGTGACCACCTGCAAAGCGGGGCAAATGACTGCTAGACCGAATTTCAGACCAATCAGAGCTTGGTAGACGAGTTAGCAGCCGAAATGGTGAACTCGGGTGTTACCAAAAAGGAGTAACACACACTTCCGGGATGCCATAAGTCTTGAAACATAAAATGTTGTCATGCCTTGGTAACTGCTTCAAAACCTCTGAAACTTTGAGGGTTTGAAGAACACATGTTGAACAACCTCCCCACAAAATTCCAGAAGCTGAGCAGGCTTGTAGGCCGAATGGGAGTGCGATGATCGTGCCACTGTAATGTGTTGGCACAACAGGCACGACACACCCCGACGCGACGAATGCGGCCAGGAGTCAACCTCGAGTCACGATTTCTGTGTCGGCCGGCGAATCAACACTGCCGTTGCCGATGCCGTTGAAGCCGCAGCGTCCGCCATGCTTTGACCCGAGTCAACGGGGTGGTCCTACCGTTTAGGCGTGGCTATTCACGTTGAATGTCTTCTTCGACGCGAACTACGTCTCGGAGGATACGGCGAAAATCCGCTACGCCGTGTCGTTGCTGCGAGGACCCGCCATGGACTAGTGGCGTGTCATCGTCACGAAGCCGGTGGACTACGCGACTCTACCGACACGGGAAGGACAAACCGGACCCTGGGCGCCGTCGTATGTCGTGGAGGTGCCCCAATATCGCACGTGGGACGCGTGGTGCGCAGGTCTGCGCACTCGATTCGAGCCAATCGCGGCTTCGATCGTGGCGCGACAGAAGCTCCGCACTTGGCGCCAACCCGGTTCCGTCCAGGACTACACGAGCGGGTTTCTGGCGCTATGCGAGCAAGTGGGTTACATGCACGAGAGCGAGCGCATCTACCACTACATCAGCGGCCTGAAGCACGACATCGCTCATGAAATCCAGCTTCGCGGCGTCACCGATTTTCAGGAGATTCTCGCCATGGCCGAGACCAGGGTCCTACGGAAGCAAAAACTGGGGACATCGGTCTCGTGGGACGAACGAGGGCGCTACGATACGGGCTGTCGCCGCGAATGCCGCTACCGCACCGTTCAAAGGGCGTTGCTTCGCATGCAATTGGCCGGGACACCGTAAGAGCGAATGCCCGGACAACACTAAGGGAAAGGGGGAAGCTGAGCAGCAGAAACAGACCAAGCAGCAGGGAAACGCTGGGAGTCAGTAGCAGACGGGCCCTCTACTGGCAGGTCACGCCGCTCGCCTGACCCAACCGACCCTCACCGAGTGATTGTGCCGGTTCACGCAATCGACCACACCGGCCGAATAAGGAGGGTACTACGGTAGACAACCCCATACTGCTTAGTGGGAAAATCGGGACAGACTTAGTTAAAATCTTCGTAGACGGAGGAGCCAGCCACAGCCTCATCAACACTGCCACAACACGGAAACTGAGACTGCCACTGGACAGATGCTTACCTTAAATCGACGCAAGAATGGTTGACGGCACGCCATTGGCGATACGGGAACGTGTAGACCGAGTTCAGATTCGATGCGGGGGTAACTTCATGTTTAGCCAAGAAATGCTAGCAACTACCCTCGACGGAACCGACATTTTTACTCAGTCGTGATTGGGTGCGACGACACAATCCGCGAATCGACTGGACGACGGGTGACTGCACTGTGTGAATGAACGATAACAACATCGCCTTACCTCGCTGGGACTCGCCTGAGCCTTAGTCAGTGCGTGTTAACGCGATCACGATGAAACGCGCCGTAGCCGCAGGGGCTGACGTGTACGCGGTTGACATTCGGGAAGCCGAGGCAGCAAACAAAGGGGGGGATTTACAGAAACTGCTAGCCGACGTACCGGATGATCTGGCAGCACTTCTGAAGCAGTACAGCGAAATATTTCCGGACGATCTGCCAACGGGACTGCCACCTCAGCGACCGCACGACCACAGGATAGAACTAGAACCGGAGGCACAGCCGACAGTACAGCGACAATTCCGACTGACCCAGCCCGAACTGGACGAACTGAGGAAGCAGCTGGATTACCTGCTCGAAATGGAGTTCATTCGCCCGAGTTCGTCACCCTTCGCAACACCGATACTGTTCACGCCGAAGAAGGACGGAAGTTTTTGCATGTGCATAGACTACAGGGCACTGAACAGGGTCACCATTAAATACCGTTACCCCATCCCGCGAGCTGACGAACTCATAGACCAACTGCGCACAGCCTGTGTTTTCTCGAATATCGACCTTAGGGGCGGTTACCACCAGATTCGCGTCAACCCACCCGACTGCCCCAAGACAGCCTTCCGAACACGCTACGGATCCTTCGAATACACAGTCATGCCCTTCGGACTGACCAACGCCCCCGCCACTTTTCAAATGACCATGAACGAAGCTTTCTGCCCACTTTTAGATAAGTGCGTCATCGTGTATCTTGACGACAGACTGATCTACAGCCCTGACAGAGCACAACACTTACAGGACATTGAAGCAGATTTTAAGATACTAAGTGAGAACCGCCTACTGACCAAAGCTTCTAAGTGTGAGTTTTTACAGGACCGACTGGAGTTTTTAGGACACATTATTTCAGCTGAAGGAGTGGAAATAGACCCAAAGAAGATCACGAAGATTCAAGCATGGCACGCGCCGACCAACTTGACTGAGTTGCAGAGTTTTCTGGGGTTCGTCAACTACGTGCGACGGTTCGTCCCCGACATGACGAAGTTGACTGCCCCGTTGACCGACCTGCTGAGGAAGGGGGTTGAGTACACGTGGGGGGAGAAAGAGCAGGCTGCCTTCTCGGCCCTCAAAAACATTTTGTGCTCGCCGCCCGTGCTTCACATCGCAGATCCGCACCGGTCGTTCGAGCTCGTTACCGACGCTAGCGACATCGCTGTGGGAGCAGTACTGTTGTAGGACTTTGGGATCGGCCTCCAGCCAATCGCGTACGAGTCCCGCTAGCTTCACCCGCTCGAACGCAACTACCCGATACACGACAGAGGTGGTGGTGTTACGGGCTCTGGGGGTCCTACTGCTGCTGGAGCTGTTGGGGGTTCTGGAGCTGCTGGGGGTTCTGGAGCCACTGGTCCCGGAGGTGCTCGTACTGGAGGTACTGGAGCTGCTGGGCCTGGTGGTGCTGCTGGGGCTGGAGCTGCTGGAGGTGCTGGAGCTGGCGGTACTACTGGACCCGGTGCTGCTGGAGGTACTAGCCCTGGCGCTGCTGGAGATGCTGGGGCTTCTAGTGGTCCTGCTAGAGCTGGAGCTGCTGGAGGTGCTGGAGCTGGAGGTGCTGCTGGAGCTGGTGGTGCTGCTGGAGTTGGAGCTGACGCTGGGGGTGCTGGTGCTATTCCTACTGATTCTGGAGACGCTGCACAGCCGCGGCCGTACTTTGTTCCGCTCCTTGAGCAGGTTCTTGGTCTCCAGCCTTCTACTGGTCCTGCTCCTTCCTTAGAGTGTCCACAGCCTATCCGGTCCGAGTCACATTTTCAGTCGGCCTCCCCACTGCCTGCTCCTTCTCTTTACACAGGTCCGACAGGAGGTCTTATGGAGCGTCGTGAGCCTGAGTCTCGTCCTGCGTCGCCAGTTCGTGCTGCTCGCACTAGTCGTCGTGGTTGGCGTCAGCGTCCTCCTCCTGTCCCTGGCACGCACCAGATGGCTCTGCATCCTTCCACTGCTCCGCAGCGTGTCCCTCTGCCGTCTCCTCCTGCGTCCTCTCTTCCTGCCCTTGCTGACCCGGCGTCTGACTCCCTCCGTGCTGCTAATCCTACTGCCATGCATCTCCTGGCCACTGTTGTTACTGACCCTTCCTTTGAGTCCACTGCTGCGTCTGCCTTAGTTGCTGAGCTTGTCGACTTCGCTGCTCACTGTCGTCTAGACTACGCCGCTAGTCTTGTTGCTGAGTCTGAGTCTGTCTGTCCTCCGTCCGTCGGGGGTGAGTGTGCTCTTAGCACAGACGTCCTTGAGGACAGGCAGGAGGAGTTCCAGTGTTTTGCGGCTGCTTTACCTCATCTCGTGTCCATGCTGCTTGCCCCTGAGGGAGACCCGGATGCTCCAGACATCCCGACCCCGCGCTCTTACGCAGAGGCGATAGAGGGTCCTTACTCCTCTCAGTGGCAGTCAGCCATGGACGCAGAGATGGCTTCCTGGAAGTCCACAGGCACCTACGTCGACGAGGTTCCCCCACCTGGGGCGAACATTGTCGATGGCATGTAGATTTTCAGGGTGAAGCGGCCGCCGGGTTCTCCGCCTGTCTTCAAGGCGCGTTACGTGGCTCGAGGATTCAGTCAGCAGCAGGGAGTTGACTACTTTCAGACCTTCTCCCCCACCCCGAAGATGACCACTCTTCGGGTACTGCTGCACGTCGCTGCTCAGCGTGACTACGAGCTTCACTCTCTTGACTTCAGCACAGCCTTCCTGCAGGGCAGCCTGCACGAGGAGATCTGGCTGCGCCGCCCACCTGGCTTCACTGGGTCGTTTCCTCCTGGTACCCAGTGGAGCCTCCGTCGGCCAGTCTACGGTCTCCGCCAGGCGCCCCGTGAGTGGCACGACACACTGAGGACTACGCTTGCGGCTCTTGGGTTTGCTCCTTCCACTGCTGACCCATCGCTGTTTCTGCGAACCGACACTTCGCTGTCGCCGTTCTACATCCTCGTGTACGAAGACAACTTGGTCTTTGCCACTGCTGTCACTGAGGGACTCGCCCACGCGAAGTCGGAGCTGCACAAAAGACACACGTGCACAGACCTGGATGAACTGCGCAGCTATCCTGGCTTGCAGATCACCCGGGACAGAGCACGGCGCACCATTACCTTGACTCAGTCACACATGGTGTAGCAGGTCCTTCAGCGCTTCAACTTCACGTACTCCTCGCCTCAGGCCACTCCTCTGTCTACTCGCCACTCGCTCTCAGCTCTGCCTTCGGATGAGTCCGTAGAGCCGAGTGGCCCGTACCCAGAGCTTGTTGGCTGCCTCATGTACCTGATGACCTGCACTCGACCTGACTTGGCACACCCTCTTAGCTTCCTGGCATGCTATGTTGCTCCTGGGAGACACCAACCAGAGCACATGGATGCAGCTAAGAGGGTGTTGCGCTACTTGTGCAGTACGTCGGGCATGGGGCTCGTGCTTGGAGGACGTGCTCGAGTTGTCCTCACTGGTCACGCGGACGCTTCTTGGGTTGACGACTTGGCTACGCAGCGGTCGTCACAGGGTTACACCTTCAGCCTTGGTTCCAGCTCTGTTTCGTGGCGGTCTACCCGCTCGTCTTCTGTTCTCAGCTCCAGTTGTGAGGCTGAGATCTACGCCACAGCCATGGCTGCACAGGAGTTACGCTGGCTCACCTACCTGCTGACCGACTTGGGAGAGGCGCCTCGTTCTCCTCCAATTCTGTACGTCGACAACAAGGCCATGCTGGCTTTGTGTCAGGAGCACAGACTGGAGCATAGAACGAAGCACATTGCTCTGCGCTACTTCCTTGCTCGAGAGTTGCAGCAGCGTGGTCAGCTTCGTCTTGCTTACGTGGCCACTCGGGCCAACACTGCTGATATCTTTACCAAGGCACTTCAGCCTTGTGATCATAAGCGCTTTTGTACTATGCTAGGTCTTGTGCCTACTTGGCCTCACTTGCTCACTTCTTGACTTTGCTTGTATCTATATATACCTGCACTTGCATGCTTACCCTTGCTAGGTTGAGTTCACTGTCTTGCTTGTTCACCTTGATTTATAATCCTGCATGTGAACTGGCCTTGTGGCCTTGTACTTGTGCTTAGACTGTGTGTTGACGTTGTGATCCACCCTGGGCTTGACCTTACCTTGTTCTCTTGCTTGTCCCCCATTTTGCCTATGGGGGTGTGTCAGAACTATATTGTAGGCTGTAGTGGGGCACTCCTTATGGGGTACAGTATTGTTAGGTTTTGCCTATACAAACCTTGTACTGCCCTGTTTCTAGTCATTCCTCGTACTGTTTTCACACTGGGTACCCGCGTACTCACTACTGAGAGAACTGTTACTGCAGGAGGCACACGACGGGATTACCTCGGGAGATTTCGGGGTAGAAAAACCGCGACAGCAACTGCAGCAATATTACCACTGGCTGGAGCTGTTGACCAACGTACAGCACCACGTGGGCTCGTGTCCTACGTGTCAGGTGATGAAGAGCTCGCGAAAAAGAAAGCGGGTCAATTGCAGCCGATTCCACCGCCTGAGCGCGCCTGGCAGCAGGTTACCATGGATTTCGTCACAGGGTTACCATCGAACCCTGGGGGTAACGACGCGGTTATGGTCGTCGTTGACAGACTGACGAAAATGGCACACTTCGCTGCGTGCAAGAAATCGATATCGGCCGAGGAAACCGCTCGCATGTTCATCGCAGCCGTCGTTCGACTGCATGGGATACCAGCCGCGATAATCAGCGACCGCGACACGGAGTTCACCAGCAATTTCTGGAAGAACCTCTGGGAGCAGTTCGGGACCAGGCTACAGTTCAGCTCGTCGTACCACCTCGAGACCGACGGTCAAACGGAGCGGACGGATCAGACGATGGAGCAGTTGATTCGTGCCACGTGCGACGACCCGACAACTTGGAAGCAGCATCTGCCGCTTATTGAGTTCGCGTACAACAACGCCACGTCAGCGACGACGCAAGAGTCCTCGTTCTACCTGAACTACGGGCAAAACCCTACAGTGCTCATGACGCCGAGTCCGGACAACCCAACGCCACGTGCACAGCAATTCGCTGAAATTTTGCAAGCTTCCCGCACCAGAGCCGCCGAAGCAATTAAAAAGGCAAATGCCATCGCTAAACGCAACGCTGACTGCCACCGCCGCCCAGTCACGTACCAGTCAGGAGACTACGTACTGCTCGACACACAGAACTTAAGACTGCCCGTCGTACCAAAATTGCGACCGCGTTACTGTAGACCATTCCAAATCATCCACATGATCACCCCAGTGATAGCACATTTACTGTTGCCGACAGACTGGTACATCAGCCCTTCATTCCACGTCAGCCTGCTTCGCCCATACATACCGACCACAAGCCAACTGTGTCAAGAATAGAACTAGGAATGGATGATTGAACTAGGCAAGAGGTGAGTACAAGTAGGGGAAACCTAACCCTAAAGTGTTGTACTCACTAAGGAGTGACCCTACTGTAGCCTAAAGATACAATTGTAATATGACACACCCCCATAGGCAAAGTAGGGGACAGCAAACACAACAAGCGGTCACAAGACCAGTCTGCAGAAGAGAACACAGCTCAGGGTGGATCACAAAGTCACCACGCATTCTGAGCACAAGCGAGTGGCCACAAGGCCAGTTCACATGCAGAGGTATATAATAGCAAGGCAGTACACTGATCACAACCTAGCAAGAGAAAACATGCAGGTATAAAGATATATAGCAGTGTACAGCAAGAACAAGTCAAGCAACCAGTAGGTGAGGCAGAGTGGGCACAAGCCCAAGAGCAGAGCAGAAACGATGATGATCACCAGCCCCAAGGGCCTTGGTGAAGACATCAGCAGTGTTGGCCCGAGAGTCCACGAAAGCAAGGCGCAGCTGACCACGCTGCTGCAGCTCACGCGCAAGGAAGTAACGAAGAGCAATGTGCTTCGTTCGGTGCTCCAGTCTCTGCTCGCGACACAAGGCAAGCATTGCCTTGTTGTCGACGTACAGAACTGGAGGAGAACGAGGCCGCTCCCCCAAGTCGGTCAGCAGGTAGGTCAGCCAACGGAGCTCCTGTGCAGCCATGGCCCCAGCGTAGATCTCGGCCTCACAGCTGGAACCAAGCACAGAAGAAGAACGAGTGGACCTCCACGAGACAGAACCAGCGCCAAGACTGAAGGTGTAGCCCTGTGACGAATGCTGAGTCGCCTGGTCGTCGGCCCAAGAAGCGTCAGAGTGTCCTATGAGGACCACCGAACCCCGTCCTCCAAGCACGAGCCCCATGCCCGATGTGCTGCACAAGTAACGCAGTACCCTCTTCGCAGCATCAACGTGCACCTTTCGGTGTCTACCAGGTGCCACGTAGCGAGCCAGGAGGCTGAGAGGGTACGCGAGGTCAGGTCGTGTGCACGTCATCAGGTATATGAGGCAACCCGCAAGCTCTGCGTACAGACCACTCGGCTCTACGGACTCGTCCGAAGGTGGAGCTGAGAGCGAGTGGCCGGTAGACAGAGGAGTGGGCTGTGGCGAGGACCACGTGAAGCGGAAGCGCTGAAGGGCCTGGTGCACCATGTGTGACTGAGTCAGGGTGATGGTGCGACGTGCTCTGTCCCGGGTGATCTGCAAGCCAAGATAGCTCCGCAGCTCACCCAGGTCAGTGCAGGTGTGTCTCTCCTGCAGCTCCGCCTTCACTAGGGTCAGTGCCTCAATATTAGCAGTAGCAAAAACCAAGTCGTCGACGTACACGAGGGTGTAGAACGGCGGCAGAGTAGTTTCGGTTCGTAGAAACAGCGACGGGTCAGCAGTCGAAGGAGCAAACCCAAGAGCCGCAAGTGTCGTCCTCAGTGTGTCGTGCCACTCATGGGGCGCCTGACGTAGGCCGTACACTGGTCGCCGTAGGCTCCACTGGGTACCCTCAGGAAACGACCCAGTGAAGCCCTGTGGACGGCGCAACCAGATGGCCTCGTGAAGGCTACCCTGCAAGAAAGCTGTCGAGAAGTCGAGGGAGTGCAACTCGTAGTCACGCTGAGCTGCAACATGTAGCAACACCTGAAGAGTGGTCACCTTCGGGGTGGGGGAGAAGGTCTGAAAGAAGTCAACCCCCTCACGCTGACTGAAGCCTCGAGCAACGTAACGTGCCTTGAAGGCAGGCGGAGAACCCGGCGGCCGCTTCACCCTGAAAATCCACATGCCACTGACGATGTTCGCCCCAGGTGGGGGAACCTCGTCGACGTAGGTGCCTGTGGACTTCCAGGAAGCCATCTCTGCGTCCATGGCTGTCTGCCACTGAGAGGAGTACTCACCCGAAATCGCCTCCCTGTAGGAGCGCGGGGTGGGGATGTCAAGTGCATCCGGGTCTCCCTCAGGGGCAAGCAGCATGGTCGCGTGATGGGGTGAAGCGGCAGCAAGGCACTCAAGCTCCTCCTGTCTGTCCTCAAGAACGTCACAGCCAAGGGCAATATAGCCAAGAGCAATCTCACCCCCGACGGACGGAGGACAGGCAGGGACAAGGTCAGAGACAAGACTCGCAAGGTAGTCTAGGCGGTACACAGCGGCAAAGTCAACGAGCTCAGCTACGAGGGCGGACGCAGCAGGAGACGAGAACGTAGGGTCCGTCACAACCGTAGCAAGAAGGCGAATAGAAGTCGGACTGGACGCACGAGGAAGGTCAGACGGAGGGTCAGCAACGTCAGGAAGAGAGGACGCAGGAGGTAACGGTAGGACAACACGCTGTGGAACAGAGGAAGGACGGAGTGTCACATCGTGAGTGCCGGGGACAGCCGGAACACGCGGACGAGGAACACGAGGAACACGAGCACAGACAGCAGCTCTAGGCTCAGGCTCAAGGTCAAAGCTAGACTCAGGCTCTCGACGCTCAGGGGTGGACGCACGAGTCTCAGGCTCTCGACGCTCAGTCAGGGACCCTGACACCGCAGTGTAAGGAGCAGGAACAGGCAGTGGGGAGTGCGGTAGCAGCGGCGGCTGTGACTGGTCCGCCGGTGGAAACAGTAACTGAGGAGTAGTACATGCCAAAGGGAAGTCAGTAGCACCTGGCGGAAGACTGAGAAGGTGGCGAAGAGCACCAGTAGCTCCCGTACCTCCAGCACGAGCAGCTCCTCCAGTACCCCCAGCAACACCTCTAACACCAGTAGCACCAGCACCTCCAGCACCACGAGCTCCGACAGCGCCAGCACCTCGAGCACCAGAAGTACCTCCAGAACCTCCTGTGCCTCCAGCTCCAGCTCTAGCGCCTCCAGCACCAGTAGTACCTCCAGTACCTCCTGTGCCAACAGCTCCACTAGCACCTCCTGCACCTCCAGCACCAGCAGTACCACCTGCTCCGGCAGCTCCAGCACCTCCAGTACGAGCACCTCCGGGACCAGTAGCTCCAGCACCTCCAGGACCTCCAGCGCCAACGCCTCCGGCACCAGCAGCACCAGCACCTCCAGGGTTAGCAGCTCCCGCAGCTCCAGCACCAGTAGCACCAGCACCTCCAGTGCCAGTAGCTCCAGCACCTCCAGTAACAGTAGTACCTCCAGCACCAGCAGCTCCAGTACCTCCAGCTCCAATACCTCCAGCACCGGCAGCACCTCCAGTACTAGCAGCTCCAGTACCTCCAGCACCAGCAGCAGCTCCAGTACCCCCAGCACCAGCAGCTCCAGTACCTCCTGCACCAGCAGCACCTCTAGTACCTCCAGTAGTACCTCCAGCACCTCCAGCACCAGCAGCACCTCCTGGACTAGTAGCTCCAGCTCCAGCAGGACCGTACCCTCCACCACCAGGACTGCCTCGCAGAACGACCCACGCACGAATCGCCTGTGGCGAGAGCGTCTCGAGTAGAGCAGGCTGCGGTTGCTGTCCAGCTCCAGTACCTCCAGTAGTGGTAGGAGCACCAGAAGCACCAGCAGCAGCTCCAGTACCTCCAGCACCAGTAGTACCTCTAGTACCTCCAGTAGGACTCGCAGCACCCCCAGAGTCAGCACCCTCAGGCTCAACACCCTCAGTCCCAGCACCCTCAGGCTCAGTACCCTCAGTCTTTGCTCCAGTGTCCACAGCAGTAGGCTGCAGAGGCGGCGAAGACGGCAGAGGTGGGAGCCCGGGGGGGGTAGCCAGACGAGGAGAGCGGGCACCCCCAGACTCACCACCCCCAGTCCCAGCTCCAGTAGTCTCAGCTCCAGAGTCCACAGCAGCAGGCTGTGGAGGCGGCGAAGACGGCCGTGGCGGGAACCCGGGGGGGTCGCCAAGCGAGGAGTGCGGCGAGTGGTCGCCGTGTCGTCGGCTACGGCGTCACCCCCCTCAGGTGAGTCAGAGGAGTCAGAAGAGATCTCAACTGGCTCATCCAAGGGGGGTGGGTCTACCTGGGACACACCTGAGGGAGCAGGACCCTGTGGGGGGAGGGGGTCTACCGGGGGGGGGACTGGTACCAGGAAGAGGGGTGCAAGGGGGACCGGGTGGGACGCATGCGGGTGAAGTCGGTAGTAACAGACCGACTCGTCAAAGGTGACGTCCTGAGAGGACAGAACACGACGCGAGGCAGGGTGGTAGAACTGCCAGGGTGGAGCGCCGGTGGGGAAGACTAGGAAAACACAGCGGAGAGTACGAGGAGAGAGCTTGCTCGTTGTGGTATCGCGAACAAGGGAGAGCGTGACCCAGACCCGAAACGACGACGCATCACCAGGCTGTCCCGTCCAACGGAGTGTGGGCGAGGTTTCTGGAGTAGAGACACGGGGCCAGAGGTTGAGCTGATGCACGGCGTATCAGACTGCAAACGGCCACAGGAAATGGGGAGCAGCCGAATGGATCATGGAGGTATGAGCAACCTCCATGATCAGGCCAATGCGACGCTCAGCGATCCCATTTTGCTGCGGAGAGGCCGGAAGCGTGAACGACTGGGCGATGCCCTCATCCTAGTAGAACGTCTCAAGGTCGCCAGAAGAGAACTCACCACCCCTGTCAGAGTGCAGACGCAGGACTGGGAAGTCCTGCTGAAAGCGCTCGTGTAGCTGGAGACGAGTAGCACGGATCCAGGGGATCAAAACACCGCTGACGTCCGCCTTGCGACGCAAGGGGAAGACTGTGGTGTGGCGTGTGTAGTCGTCAACAACCAGCAGGAAGCAGCGCTCTTTGTCCGTCCCACCGACGGGGGCCGGGCTCCACACGTCCAGGTGGAGAGTCTGCAGAGGAGCAGTGGTCGGAGGAAACTCGGAGGAGTGAGGAGCGGCGCGCTGCCGCCCCTCGACGCAAGGAAGGCACGGCGGCGCAAGTGAGCGCGGGAGGGGGGGCAGGGTCTCAGGGAGGCCAGTGACCAGGAGCCGGGAGTGCATGCCACGCAGACGCTGCAGGGAGGGGTGACCAAGACGGTGGTGCCAGCGCTGAGTCTCGTGCGTGAGTACTCTGCACGAGCAAGACGCAGCTAACTGCCCTGACGCAGACGCTCGACTCGACGCAGCTACCTGACCTGACTCAGCCACCTGTGCAGACGCAGTGGTCAGTGTGTACAGACTAGACCCAGGCTGTCGAGTGAACGTAGCCAGGTGACGGCCAGTCTGGGAGCACGTACAAATCGCCACACGCAGCCCTCCAGGAATAAAGGTATCAACCCAGACATCCTGAATGGCAGCGTTGCTCACCAAGTTCGTTGAGAACGTGGGGAGGTGGAGACCTGACAAAGAGCCGGAGGGGACTGCTGGACAAGGGAGGACCGTGGAGGCTCTCGCAACCACTGGGCCCCCAGAGGGGTCAGCCAGTGAGACTGGGACAGATGATGTGAGTGGTGTGACTGTGGTGCAATCACGAAAGAAGCAACGTGACGCGCCTGAGTCAAGCGTGAAAGTGTGCAAGACCTCATCTGAGGCATGACCTATGGTAGTAGACGCACTAGCACCTAGAGCGTCGGTAGATGCACGGGCACCTAGAGCTGCAGCAGACTCACTAGCACCTGGAGCGGCAGCAGACTCACTAGCACCTAGAGCAGCAGTCCTAACAGAACGATAACCTCCACCACCAGGACGACCTCGCTGAATAACCCACTCACGAAGCTGCCGAGGGGTGGGGTCGTCCGGGAGAAGCAGTGCCCGCTGCTGGCCACCCCTGGCTGCAGCAACTGCCGCGGTAGTGGCCATGACAGACAGTGACGGTCAGGAGTAGGTCCAGCACCTCCAGCTCCTACAGCGCCAGCAGCACCTCCTGCACTCCCAGCAGCACCTCCACCAGCAGCAGCAGTAGCACGAGTAGCAGCAGCAGCAGTAGTAACAGCAGGGCGGCGCGCGGCCAGAGCAGGGCAGTAGTAGGCAGTAGCTCCTAGGGCAGAAGCACCTAGGGCCCCTTTTTTTTTTTTTATAAACAATTTTATTATATTTAGGGTATAGCAGGGCGCTGGCGCAGGGCAGGGTGCTGGCGCAGGGCAGGGCGCAGGCGCAGGGCAGGGCGCTGGCGCAGGGCAGGGCACACGGGCTCCAGGGGCGGTGTGCGGGCTGTAGGGGCGACGCGCGGGCTGCAGGGGCGCCGCGCTGGCTGCAAGGGCAGCTCGTACGGGCTGCAGGGGCCGCGCGGCTCAGCAGGTCCACGCGCGAGCTGTAGGGGCGGCGCGAACGGGCCGCAGAGGCAGCGCGCGGGCTCCAGGGGCGACGCGCGGGCTGCAGGGGCCGCGCGGACGGGCTGCAGAGGCGACGCGCGGCTCGGCAGGTCCGCGCGCGAGCTGTAGGGGCGGCGCGAACGGGCCGCAGAGGCGGCGCGCGGGCTCCAGGGGTGACGCGCGGGCTGCAGGGGCCGCGCGGATCGGTAGGTCCGCGCGCGGGCTGCAGGGGCAGCGTGAACGGGCTGCAGGGGCAGCGTGAACGGGCTGCAGGGGCAGCGTGAACGTGCTGCAGGGGCAGCGTGAACGGGCTGCAAGGGCAGCGTGAACGGGCTGCAGGGGCGACGTACGGGCTGCAGGAGCGTCGTACGGGCTGCAGGGGCAGCGCGCGGGCCACAGGGGCAGGCGCGGCTGCAGGGGCAGCACGGTAGCAGGGGCGAGCACGGCTGCAGGGGCAGCACGGTCGTAGGGGCGAGCACGGCTGCAGGGGCAGCGCGGTCGCAGGGGCAGCGCACGGGCTGCAAGGGTCGCGACAGTGAGAGCTAGGGGCGCCAGCACGCTGGCTATTGTGTAGGGCGTGGCGCTACCACTAGGCGGAACGGTGGGCCCATGTAGGAACGGTTCCTACTCTGATAACATGTCAAGAATAGAACTAGGAATGGATGATTGAACTAGGCAAGAGGTGAGTACAAGTAGGGGAAACCTAACCCTAAAGTGTTGTACTCACTAAGGAGTGACCCTACTGTAGCCTAGAGATACAATTGTAATCTGACAAACTGCCTCGTCACCGCCCGCCATCCATGACTCGCCATGCATCGGAGCCGATCATCGAGCCCGAAAAAATCCGGAGCCATCGGATTCGACACCCCACAGGAATCAGGAGGATTGAATTCCTCTTTCGCTGGAAGGACCGCACGCCAACTGAGGATAGCTGGGTGCCCCTGGCCAACATCGAAAACCACCCTGCCCTGCAAGTGTAAGGAATTTTCTCGACATTCCTTAGCGCGCCCTGCAACATCGCGTACAGCAGCAGCCGTTGTTCGCCCGTTACTGCTAATGGGGCTTCGCCGACTTCGCGCGCACTGTTTCACCAAACCTTGCACTGCTGGCCCGGCCGTGTCGGCCTACGCTTCGGGACTAGCCCGAGCCTCGCTGCCAGCGTAGCACTAGCTAGCTCGCACGCACCGCGTTACCGTTTGCAAGTTTCGCGTATAAATGTTCGCTCATGCCTTCTCTCACATTTTGTACTCGTTTGACACCTTAGTGGAATCCTCGCTACCTCGATTCATTGCACCCACGCGGTCAAAACCACTGCCGAAAGGAATTGGAAACAAACAAACAAGGCGATTTGTCATTTCCTCTCATCATCCACCTAGAGTCCGCGATCCCCCCCAGCCCGTCCTCCCCAAAGCTCCCCGTCTTCCAGTGTCCGCCATGTGAAGCTGTCCCGATGGCTGCTCGGAGCGCCGCCAGCGCATCTGCTACGCTCTCCGCGTCCCCATCTCCGCGTACCCGCTTCTCGTCGCCACCACATAGACCTTTCAATATTCTCCGCTCCCCTCTCTCGTCTCCCCTCCTTTCCTCCCTCATTTTCCTCCTCATCCTCTCCGCGATTTGTCTCCGCGGCGACTCCTCCTTCATTGTTCCCACCAACCCCTCCGCTCACCCACCGCACCCACACCCTCGTCCGCCCGCCTCCGCCGTTCCCCTCCCCGCGCCCCGCGATCCGGTCTCCGCAGAATCACTGGCACGGGAGTCCGCGCGCGAAGAAGGATCTCCGCAACGCGGATGCGGTGCGCGACAGGGATCGGCCGGTGAGAGATCGTCATGGGAGGAACTATCGCGACTGCCGACGGCGAGCGACGCGGATTACCGCGCGCTGGTTGCGCCGATGGCGCAGCTGGCGGCGAACGCGTACCGGTGGTCGTTCGCGCCCGTGAAGGAGGTGGCGGGGTGGCGGCTGGCGGAGAAAGTTCCGCCCGTTGCGCCGATCGACGGCGGCATGCACGCGCTCGTGTTCGAGGTGGGGGGGACGCGCGGGTAGTGGGGAATTTGGCGCATGGCTAGTGGGGGAAGAGTGCTTTGTGGGGAGGGGCACCCTCGAGATTGGTTCGGATGGAACGGGGGAGGGGATGGATGAAGGCGAACCATCAGACTCGCTATTTTCACTCTTGCAATTTATCCGTTTCCCCTGCTCCCACTCGCTCTTCCTTCATCTATCTCTCCGCCTCTTCGCGTCCCGTCACCCCTCATCCGCACACCTGCCAGCGATCTGTCCAACTGTACTGCATGTGGCACATTGCAACCGCTCACCTGCCTGGTCCGCTCTCTGCCCAACCCCACCGTGCCCGCTTGTGCAGGAGGACACGCCATGCAACGAGGCAGGGCGCGGTTCAGAGGGCAGCGCAGCAGCCGAGGGAGATGCAGCATCAAGAGAGGGGACGTTGTCAGGCGGGGGCCCAATGACAGGCGGAGCAGGAGGTGATGTTTCTCCACAGTCCCCGCCATCAACAGTGCCCTCCTCTCTTGCACCCTCCGCCTCTTCCTCCGCCTCTCCCCCGTCTCCCCGCATCGTCATTGCCTTCCGAGGCTCCCTCCTCGCCAACTTCACGCCCCACCCGCCTCCTCCCCCTCCTCCGCATCCGCCCTCTCCCTCCCCCTCCCCGCCGTACCCCTCCCCCGAGCAGCAGCAGCGGCAGCAGCAGGCGGACCTGTGCGCGGATTACCTGCTGTGGGGGGACCCCTCCGCGCCCCCCCCTGCCTTCTGCGCGCTCTTCCCCCCCGCCACCCTTGACTACTACTCCCAGGCACTGGCGCTCGTGGGGAAGGTGAGGGGGAGGGAGACGGGGGCAGGGGGGAACGATGAGGGAAAGAGAGCAAGGGAATTTCAGTGGGGGGAAGAGAGGAGGGATGGTGGAGAGAAAAAGGGAAATGGGGGAAACAGAGGTTGGGGGGAAAGCAAGGGGGACGCGCCTTGCGTGTGGTACATGCACTTCCGGTTCCCCTGTCTGGCTCCTCTTTATAATTTCGAGATTCCAGAAACTTGAGGGCGAGTTTGTGACAGTGACCAGCATTGTCTCTCGCACCAACACACATATACTGTTTCACGTTTCGTAGAAATGCCTCCGAACCGATCCTATCCTGTGCGTGTTTCATCTCCGCGCCTCTGCCCGTGCCTTGTCCTCGCTCACTCACTCTCACTCCCACTCCCACTCTCAACCGCACTGCACGGCCACAGGTGCTCTCTGAATATGGTCACAACTCCCCTGTTCTCCTCACAGGTGACGCCCTGCCCTGTCCCGTAAGGGTTGCATGTCGTGCTATGCTGCTGCTGGGATTGCCTGGGGTGCGGGTGGGGAGGTGTGCGGATGAGCGTGCTAGTGAGTGAGGATGTGTATGCACTTAATGGCACATGCTGCAACATGCTGCTGACCAAGTCGACAATCTTCTTACATCAAGCACTCAATCCATTTCCCACCTGCCGTTCCCCTCCCCCCACCCAACCCACCCGTCTGCATCCCGTTTCCTCCACTCCTCCGCCCCATCCACAGGTCACAGTCTAGGAGGAGGCCTGGCGGTTCTTGCCTCTGCTGCTTTCTCCTCTGCCCCGATTCCCCTCTCTGCTACTCCCCCTCTCTCCTCCCCTGATCACACTACCACCTCTGCTGATGATGATGAGGACGCTCTATTCTCGGGGTCTCTTGTGCTGCCGGTGCTTGCCTTTTCGTGAGTTTTTCCGTATGTGTGTGACTGGCTGTGTGGCGACGGGACTGCAGGGGCGTGTGAGGTGAGGGGCGTGTGTTATCTGCCTGCACACCGGCTTGCAGGAAAGCACCTATGAAGCTCATATTGCCCGATTCCTACCTGCTGTTGTCGCTTTGAGCTTGCAAATTCTATGCATACCTTGTGTCCTCGGCGCTTCCTGCTGCACTGGAACCTGAAACCCGTGTGACTTGTGTGTTGCGTTAATCTCATCCCTTCGCTCAAGCCCCATGCTGCCTGCCTGCTGTGTGTGTGTGTGTGTGTGTGTGTGTGTGTGTGTGTGTGTGTGTGTGTGTGTGTGTGTCTCGCTGCCTGTGTGCTTCCCTGCAGGGCAGTTGGAGCACGCAGTGCAGCACAGCGGCGGCATCTGACCTTTGCTGCAGAGCACAGTCACCTGGCGTACAGCATTGCTGATGTGTGAGTCATGCATTCACCCGCATTAGCGCGAACCCATGCCTTCCTACCCCATTCCATGACACCCCATTTCTTGCCACTCCATGCCTTGCCATCATGCAACGCAACATCATCTGTCTGCGTCTCCTTTCCTTTTCACATCCTCCTGTCGTCTCCCCCTCTCTCTCTCAACGCCCCTGGATTCCCCAACTTCACCCTGTTCATCTCATCCACCATGCCCTCCCCCCTGCACCACCCACAGCTGGGACCCGCTCATTCAGCTGGCGCCCCACCAGCAGCTCGGCGCGCTCTGCCTCTACCGCTCCCCAGAGCCCCTTCCCTGCCTCGCCTGCTACGGCAATGGCTCCCTGTCCTCCTCCACACGCAGCAATGTTGATGTTCATGTTGGCGATGGCAATGGTGCTGATTCTGCTCATGATGAAGAGGAGGGCAAGGTGAGAAGGGGTGCTTATTTCTGCACCGTGTGTGCGCGTGCCAAGCTTCCATGGCGACTGGTAGCGTTTGCTTCTGTGCGTTTTGCTCTTTCGATCGAATGATGTTTTGGTAGAAATGTGCATTATGCATACCCTCCATTTCGCCTTCCTATTTGGTGATTGAGTCCGCCTCTGTTTCCTCACATTTAGGTCTCTCTTCCAACCTTCCCACCGCACCTCACCCCTCCCAGCAGCACTCCAGCCTCTTCCACTTCCTAGAATCAACCTCCGCTGTGCACAACCCACTGCTTCCTCCGAACCCGCCTATGCACCAGCAAAACCAGGGAGCAGTAGCCACGGCAACGAGTGGCAGTAATGGCAGTGCAAGCACTGGTAACGGTCCACCTCCCCCAGCTGCCTGCACGGCGTGCTTTCTCTCCACACACATCCTCCGCCATGTCATGTCACTCGTGAATACCAGTCCTCGCCCCTCATGCATGCCTGCTCCCATGCTGCTGCCTGGGCGTCCAAGCAGCAACAGGATGGATATCCATAGTCTGGGTCGTACGGAGGAACTGGTGGCAGCTGCGTGAGTTTGTTTTCTGTAACCATCCTCCTCACATTTCACAATTATCAAGTTGTTGGGCTTCTCTCCACGTCTTGTTCATTTAAGTATTTTTTTTTCTTTCCAAGAATGTAGAGTCGCTTATGGCAACAAGTCATCGCGATGCGAGCTGAAAAAATCCGTTACAAGCCGCCACACAGCTGAAATGCCTTTTGAGTGGTGTAGCGAAGAACACGCGTTGCTTGAGGATTGGCGCGCGAATGAAAACGTTCCTGCCTGCTCGCACGAGGAAGAACAGTGAATTCTTGATCGCGCCAGCACAAACAACTTGGCTCTCCTTTCGTCGCCTCACGTTCAATCCACCTTGACAGACCAAATCAGTCATTCCGTGAACCGCGCAGCACGGCAGCCATGGCGTCAGCGATACGAGCGCTTACGCGAGACGCAGCTCCAAAGGCTTTCCTTCCGGTAATCGCCGCGCGCTTGGCGAATCCTCCTCTCCAGTGCACGGCATCTCAACCCGCAAGTCACATCCACAGATTCGATACGATCGTTTCTGAGTCCGTATCCGGGTGCGGCGCGGAAGCGAGGCGCTACGGGAAAGACTGCGAAGCTGAAATGCTTGCGCAGCTGCCGTTGCCACGTGCCGACGATGAAAGGCTAGCGAATGGATCGCGATACGATCTGGGGAAATTCGCTGGATCTGATCGCAGGGTGTCAATCAGGCCTTCGCGAAGCCATTTTGCGTGTAACGCGGTAACCAGCAGCACTATCGGCGCGCTTCGTCTGTCTTCCTCTCACGTCCTACCCTCACATGACCTCACGTCTGGCCCACGTAATTCAGATTTCCAGCAGAAGCCGTCGACTGTGTTGCGCCACGTGGCGCTTCTCCATACGTCCGCTACCGCGCTCGTTACAAGTGGCGGCGGCGATCCCAGGGGAAGCAGTGAGGGCGCGTCTGGGACAGGTAGGCTGTGCGCAGCGGCCTACAGAAAAGCACCCCACTCCAGGAGTGAGGCGCTACGCAGCACCGGAAAGGTCCTTTGACATCATGCATGGGATGTGCGATTTTTTATCCCTGCGCCTAGCGTGCATGCACGTTCTCTCTTTGCTCTCGTTTCTCTCATGTGCACACTTCAGTTTCTGTGTCGCTGGAAACCAGTTTGTCGCCTGCCGTATCTAGAACGCAAGCTTTGAGCTTACCACCGATGAAGCCAATACAGATCATGCCATAACCGGGAGGGCAAGTGTAGTATGGATAATGGAATGTAGCTGATAGCAACAGTAACGTTTCCACCCCGTCCCCGCATGCCTTCCTCCCTGCGCGCATGCCAACCCGCCGTCCTCCTTCCCTCCCCAACAGGTGCATCCGCTGACCCTCACACCTCCCCTGCCGGAGGAGCTGCTGGGTCGCAGGGGGGCCGTGACGCGCACAACACGCACGCTTCTGCCTCTTCTGCCGCCAGCGGTTCTGCAGGGACCAGCAGCAGCAGCAGCAGCAGCAGCAGCAGCAGCAGCAGTGGCGAGGATGGATACGCGGTGAAGGCTGCAGTTCTGCAAGCTGCGCTGACTCATGTGGTGAGACACGTCAGGGGGACTGTTCTGGACTGTTCTGGACTGTTCTGGACTGGTCTGGACTAAAAGCACGCCCACATGTGGATAGAATCCCTGCTTGATTTGCCCCTGGCCGTGCAGATACCCCGCATAGGCAATCGTCTGCCAGTCACTGTCGGAGGAGCAGCATGGTCACACACTGATCGTCCATTTGTCCCTCTGTGATCTTCCGTACTCCCGCCCAGTCCTCGCCTGCTGCGCTACCTGCTTGCTCCCGTTCTGCCCCCCTTCCTCCCAACCCCCCTCTCCCCCTTCTGTCTTAACCCCCTACCTCCTAACCTCCCTCTCTCCCTTCTGTCTTACACCCCTCCCTCCCAACCCCACTCTCCCCTGTCTTACCCCCCCCTCCTCCTCCCAACCCCACTCTCGCTCTTCTGTCTCTTACCCCCCTCTCCCCCACCCACATACTCCCCCTTCTGTCTTACCCCCCCTCTCCCTCCCTCCCTTTCTCGGCCTTCCCGTGTCTGCATCCATCCATGCACATCCCAACCAACCACCCGCTCGTACCGGTCCCCTTCAGCCCACGCTAGGGTGGAGCAGTGCGGCGCTGATAGCAGGCGCCAGGGACAACGGCATCTCGCCCTCCGTGCTGGGAATGCTGCCCCGGGGGGAGGCGCACCTGGTGGAGGTGCGTTCCGGGATGGGATGGTAGTGCTGGGAGGAGGAGTGCCTGCCCGGGGGTTAGGGGTTGGTGACAAGGGGGAGTGGTCTGCAGGACTGCGGGAATGGGCGAGGTGCAGGGGGCGATGATGGGGCGGGGTGAGGGGGGTGATGACGGGGCGGGGTGGTTGGTGGAACTAGGAAGGCTTGCTTTCGTCATCAAGGACCATTCTTCCTGCCTCTCCTTCCCTCCCATCCGCACCACCCTAACCCAACCCCGCTCCTTTGCCCTGCCTTGCCCTGACTCACCTTCCGCCCTGTTACTTCCTTCAAAACACCCCTTTCGATTCCCCCTCTCCCATCCCCACTCCCTCCCCTCCCCCCACCTCATCCACCCTCCGTTTCCCCACTTCGCCCCGGCCAGTTCTTCATGGACCGGTGTCGCAGGCAGTTTGAGGCGGAGTTCCCCCACACACCCATCGCCGTCGCCACTGCTGCTCCTGGTCACACCCCCCACAGCCACAGCAGCAGCAGCAGTGGAGGGCAGGCGTGTGGGGGCAGGTACGAGGAGGGGGACTCGTTGGCGCTGCAGAGTCGCATGGCAGCGGCCATTCGCACGCGCCTGCGCCTGCAGGCGCCCTACACGTCCTCGTGGGCGCAGGCGCTGGCCATCCAGGTGAGCAACGGCAGCAGGCGGCCAGTGCCTGTGTGAATGGGGAGCACGGGGGGTGCACGAGCCGTGAGAGGCATGTGGGGCGTGTGCGGCATGTGGGGCATGTAGGGCGTGTGGGACCTCTGGTGGAGATGCTGCTCTCTCGCGCAATGAACTGTCAAAGTTCATTGTCTACAGTCCAGAGCATGACTCACATGCCTCTCACCCTGCTGCCCTCCACCCTCTTGTCCCTCCCTCTGTCTTCTTCCCATGCTCACTTCTCCTTCCCCCACCTGCTTCCTTCCACCTTTCCCAATCCGCTTACATCGTCCTTTCGTGCATATCCCACCCATCCCACCCCACCCCACCCCACCACCGTGTCCCCCCACATCCCAAACCCTCCCCACCAACCACCAGGCGCGGCCGCCCAACGCATGCCAAGCGTTGAGGCAGAGGTGAAATCAGAGTCCACAAAAAAACCCACCTTCTCCCGGCCCCCTCCCCCCCAACCACCAGGCGTGGCCGTCCAATGCATGCGAGGCGTTGCAGCAGCGGCGGCAGCTGGCAGCGAGCATGTGGAGTGCGGTGGGCGTGAGGTGCAGCGATGCACAGCTGCTGGCATACCGTGTGCTGCTCGGCTCCGCTTATGCTGCCGCTGAGGTTCACATGCTCACTGACTTCTCGCCAGGTGGGGGCTTGTGCTGGGATGTGCGAGCATGTGCGAGCATGTGCAAGCATGTGCAAGCATGTGCGAGCATGTGCGAGTATGTGCAAGCATGTGCAAGCATGTGCGAGCATGTGCGAGCATGTGCGAGTATGTGCAAGCATGTGCGGTGCTCTCCTCTGCCCACACCACCATCGAGCATGCCCTTTCTGCTGCTTCTGAGGTCCGCTTGCTCATTGGCTTGATTTCCAAGGGGCGGAGCACTGACTTATCGGAAGGTTTTGGAGGGCTGTGTGCATGCGTAAAGGCTTGTGGCTGTGGCTGGGGGCGAGCCCTGCTGCTGCTGCTAGGGTCGGTTGGCAAGCAGTGTAGCTCAATTCGCATTCCTTCACATCAGTTCTTTCTCCCTCCCATCTCCTGGTCCCCTCCCTTCCACCCTCCCCCTCCCCCGCCCGCTCCCCTCCATCTCTCTTTCTCTCTCTTCTCCCTCCCTCCCTCCCTCCCTCCCTCCCTCCCTCCCTCCCTCCCTCCCTCCCTCGTGCCCTGCCTCCTTCCACAGACTTCCATGACACGTGGCGGTTTGTGGACCGTGAGATGGAGGCAGCGTTTCAGATACAGGGATCAGCAGACAGACTCATGGTGAGCTTGCTGTGCTGCTGCGTGCGTGCGTGCGTGCGTGCGTGCGTGCGTGCGTGCGTGCGTGTGTGCGTGTGTGTGTGTGTGCGTGTGTGCGTGTGTGCGTGTGTGCATGTGTGCGTGTGTGTGTGTGTGCATGTGTGCTGTGCATGGCAGAGAGTGCATCTGGAAACCTACTCCCAGCACCATGACCCTCTTTACTCTCCTTCCTGTTACTGCCAGCACTCTGCCATGCCAACTCTCCCCTCTTCCTTCCCTCTGTCCTCATTCCCCCCCCCCCCCTGCTGCAGGCCCAAGCATGTGACAGCATACCAGCCATCAAGACCGTTCTTTCCATCCTCTCCAAATCGCCCTCCACTCGCCAGGCATAACGAACAGTATACATAGGCTATTTGTATGGTACGGTAGTATTCCATTCCATTCGGCTCGATTCAACTCGATGTCCCGCAGAATGAGCCTGCTCGATTCAGAGTAGTGTGGTTCGATAGTTCAATGTGGTTTGGTGCTGTGCTGTTGGTGGCATGGGAAACAAGCAAACGTACTCTATCATGGGGTCGAACGAGGGGTCCCACTCCATTCAGTATTCAGTGTTGTGCATGCCCCAAAGCGTTTCAAGCAACCCTGCAGCTGCTCAGCACAAAGCTGTCCTGAAAGGTTGTTCTGTGTGGGCAGCTGATCTGCATAACGCTGATTTAGGTATGGATTTGGCGTACTTTTATGTACAACACCAGGCCACCATATAGTAATAATGAAGGTTCATACCATACCAATATTTTCCTGGCACTAAATGCAGCCACCAAAACATGAAAGAACATGCATTCGTGAATTCGTGGTGTCAGTGCAGTAGAGGCTGGATCGCGTGAGCAGCACGCGGCCCCCTACCCTCCAAACCCGCCCTACCCTCCAAACCCGCCCTACCCTCCAAACCCGCCCTCTCCCTCAACTGCCTCCACTCCATTCACCCATGGACCAAACAAACAACCCACCCAAGGCCAGGGCCCTCCTACCCTAACCTCACCTGGCCGGGCCGGGAATGACACTGGCTACCAGTGCCAACCGCCTTTCCCTCCCCCTCACCACGCGAGGCTCTTAAGCTCTTCCTCTGTCGCAGTCAGCCGTGGCAGCGGCACCGACTTTTGAGGCGCCTCAAAAGTCCTTTCCTGCCCCCCCTCACCACGCGAGGCTTTTAAGCTCTTCCTCTGTGGCTGTCAGCCGTGGCAGCGGCACCGACGCCCTCGTCACCCCCGCCCTCACCCCCCCTCCCCCCTCCCCATCACTCTCACTCCAACTCCCTGCACCGCCCCCCACTACAGCCTGGTGGAAGGGCAGCAGCGAGCAGAACTCAAGGCAGCGGTGCTGTGTGGTGGGGTCCGTGCGGATGCGGTACAGCTGCTGCCCTGCCCCGTAGTCGCCCAGCAGAGAGTAGCTTTCTGCTGACCCGTCCATTGTCACGCACTCCACCTCAGAACCTGGCGGGGGAGGGGGGGAGTTGATGCGAGAGCAGGGGAAAATGGAGGGAGGAAGGCAGGGTTGATGTGGACGCGGTAGAGCTGCTGCCCTGCTCCGTAGTCGCCCAGTAAAGAGTAACTTTCTGCTGACCCGTCCATTGTCACACACTCCAACTCGGAACATGCAAGGCCGGGAGGGTTGGGAGGGAGGGGGGGAGGGGGGGAGGGGGGGGGGGTGGGGTTGCGTGCGTGGGAGGGAGGGGTGTGTGTGGAAGGGAGGGAGGTGACCTCTCCGAGCCTCAAATGCGCCCAGAATCAGTCGACAGTACATGGCAAGCGTCAGAAAAGCCCCCTGGCACTCACAGGCGGCAAACCCGAGCTGAGTGGTGTACATGGACTCCAAAACAGCACCCGCCTCTCATCCCTTTGACGAGCCTCAGAAGCACAAAGCCTCGGAAGCATCCCCCAGGCACTCACAAGCGGCAAACTCGAGCTGAGTGTTGTAGATGAACTCCAGCACAGCGCCCGCCTCCGCCTCAAACGCTGCAAAGCTGCCCGAGGGGCCCCCGCCCCCCGTGGTGGCGATGGCGCGCCGCAGCTTGTTCACCCCCTCGCCAAACTCCATCATGGCTCCGCTGTGGTTCTGGGAGTGGGTGGGTGGGGGGTGTGGGGAAGGAAGATGACTCTTGAGTCGTCTCAAAAGTAAACGCAGCTTGTTCACCCCCTCGCCAGACTCCACCATGGCCCCACTGTGGTTCTGCGAGTGGGTGGAGGACGTGGGAGGGCTTTTGAAGGCCGTTAGAAGGGGAAGATAGAACAGGAAGGGAGGCTGTCATGGGGAAGGGGGCGGTGACACGTGGCCGACATAACTGTGAGGTACAAAGGAGATGAAGCAGCGGCGATGACTCCGTGGGTTCTAACCATGTTCCAACCATGCATGTCAGAATGAACATGCCTTGCCAATGAGTGCCGCCCGGTGCGGACATGCATGCATGGGTGTCATGTTATGGGGCGGCACACCTGGTTGAGCAGATGCACCATGCCCACCTGGTTGAGCAGATGCACCATGCCCACCTGGTTGAGCAGATGCACCATGCCCACAGCGCACTGCAGCAGCCCGTGCAGCATGCCTCGCTGCGGCTCCGCTGACTGATGCCACATCTCCTCCAGTAGGTCATGGCACCTGCCATGCGCCATGTCCCATGCATCACAATGCACAATGCACAATGCACAATGCACAATGCACAATGCACAATGCACAATGCACAATGCACAATGCACAATGCACAATGCACAATGCACAATGCACAATGCACAATGCACAATGCACAATGCACAATGCACAATGCACAATGCACAATGCACAATGCACAATGCACAATGCACAATGCACAATGCACAATGCACAATGCACCATGCACCATGCACCATGCACAATGCACAATGCACAATGCACCATGCACCATGCACCATGCACCATGCATCATGCCCCGTATCCCACACATCATTCCCCAACGCACAAGCAGCATGAAAAGGAGAGTGTTACTCATGCAGCATCCCACCTCCATTCACCCCAAGCAGACGGCACGGAGACCCAACAGGACTACACATGGATGGCACATGAAAGTGACCTATTGCTTGTCAATGGTATCAGCAATATCGGGCCTTCACAATTCATGTCTACCAATTCATATCGACCCCCTTCAGTCCCACACCCACAATTCATTATCTGACGCCCTCAACTCATTTCTGTCTCCCAGTCCCTCCACCGCACCTTCCCCGTTTCTCTTCCCCTTCCCCCCGCTTTCGCCCCCCTCTCAGCCCGCACGCACTTGTAGAATTGCCCTTCGTTGAACAGCGCCACAGCTTCCTCGAACTTTCCCTCCACACCTCCGCCAAACGCCACCACGTCGTCGTCGCTCCACCGGTACGACCGCGCGAGCACAGCGCGCCTTCCGCCCGCTCCCCCCGCCGCCTCCGCGCGCCATAATCCTCTCCGCGGAAGCGGAAACCTAACACCCGCGCGCTGCTGCTCCCCCTCGCTCATTGCGCCAGTGCTGTTGCGCGCGCAGAGTCTCCTATGACCATTCCCGCCGCTGCTGCTCCCTCTACGGTTTCCGCCACCGACGCGATTGCCGGCCGGTATGGCGCGCGGCCCCCTGGCGAACGTTAGCGAATAGGGTAATGACAACGACGGAAAACTTTCCGAGAGGACCCGTCGTGGATCCCGCAGGAGCAGGCGCGGAGGCGACCACGAGGGAGCGGCTAAGGCGGAGCTTACGCGGTTACTTCTGACGCCAATGGCGGCTGGTGGGAGGCCGGACCGTGACGGGCGCGCGATGGCGTGCGAGAGAGCTTCCATGTGAGCGGCTTTGGAGAATTCTCAATTGAGATTTGTCAAAGGGCTGTGACGAAAGACTCGACAAGGGTGACGGTAGTAGACCACTCTGTCGGAGGGCGGGAGGGAGTTAGCTCTGGCCTGCGAAGTTCTTGCGTGACTTGCGGCAAGGATAATCCCGTGAGCTGTGAAGTGATGGTGTGTCGAAATCCTCGGTAAGAGCAGAGTCATAAGTAGTGGAGAATGAAGGGCCGTGTTTTTTAGGACTATCACGATCTATAGTTTTTTACCTGATAGACATGACAATCCACTTAGACGAAATATAACACGGTCAGAGTTTTGAAACTGCTAATAATTTGGATAAATGCACAAAACAAGAAGGATGTTGTTACTGAGAACACGCAAATAAATTGAGCAGGTTCCCACCATAGCTCCCTCCCTATCATGCCAGCCTCTTATCTAATGAGTCTCTCCCCCCCAATCACATCTCTCAGTCTACGGCGACATCTCATTCGACGCTCTTTCCGGCTTGCGGAGTGCGTGCAAAGTCGCGAGGGTGATGTGGCACACGGCGACACCATCAGCTTCCTTGTACTGCCCGAAGGTATGTCGAGAAGCAGATATGTGCAGAAGGTGCTCTTAAACAGTGAACACAAGGAGCGAGAGAACCGCAGCAGCAGCAGCAGAGAGGCTGAGAGCAGCAGCAGTGGGCATGGAAAGGCGAGAAGCAGGCTTGGAAGGAGAAGGGGCAGGAGGAGTCTGGGTGGAAGCAGATGGTGGCTGAGGCACTGGTGATGTTGGCAATGTTGTCGTGAGTGCTGACACTGGGGTGTGGGGCAACAATGCATGGAGTGACACACACATACTCAGACCCCAGCACACAAGAGGTGCATGCATGCACATGCACGCACCTGCAAATACACACGTCATGCTGCTGCGTGCATGCACAGCATATGTTGTGAATCAACCATGGCATTCTGAGTCCGACAGCCATTTGTAGCTGTGCTGGTGTGCACCCACAGGTGGACATGATGCATCCGTGGGTGCATGCAAGAAAGCACCTGCACGCAGAGTATGGGCGCCACTCACGCTCAAGGGGCGTGCAGGAGGAGCAGAAGGAGGAGCAGAGGCGGCAGAAGGAGGAGGCGTTGCTCTGCTTCGCCACACACTCGCTGCCGTCTGCCGGGCAGGTCAGCCCCGAGGCAGAGGTGTTGCTGGCAGTGGGGGGGGTCGAAGGGTAGAGAGGGGGAGGAGGAAAGGAATGGGCGAGGAGGAGAATGACGGAGTGTGGAGACGAGGCGTGGACGACAAGCGGATGCAAGCGACACGCGGGCAGGAAAGAGGCAGAGGAGGCAGGCGGGACGACACATTGTGGGCGCTTCACAACAGTAATCTAATGCGCAGACAGACCATCGTGGAAGATGTGGGAAGCGTGGTGCACATGCACGCATGTGCTGGCGTGGCTTGAAGAAGCAGTACCATGCAACATGTGGTTGTGGTCTTTGCATGGGTGCATGGGTTCATGGGTTCATGGGTGCTTGGGTGCATGGGTTCATGGGTTCATGGGTTCATGGGTGCTTGGGTGCATGGGTTCATGGGTTCATGGGTTCATGGGTTCATGGGTGCTTGGGTGCATGGGTTCATGGGTTCATGGGTTCATGGGTGCATGGGTGCATGCATGGGTGCATGGGTGCATGGGTGCATGGGTGCATGGGTTCATGGGTGCATGGGTGCATGCATGGGTGCATGGGTGCATGCACGGGTGCATGGGTGCATGGGTTCATGGGTGCATGGGTGCATGCATGGGTGCATGGGTGCATGCATGGGTGCATGGGTGCATGCATGGGTGCATGGGTGCATGGGTGCATGGGCTCATTGGTGCATGGGTTCATGGGTGCATGCATGGGTGCATGGGTGCATGGGTGGTTGGGTGCATGGGTGCATGGGTGCATGGGTGCATAGGTGCATGGGTGCATGGTTGCATGGGTGCTGTGATAGATAACACGTGTGGGAATGGTCCTTCCCATGCCAACCCCCCTGCCCAGGCACACTCCGCCTCCTGTTTCATGCCTAGGCAGTGCTGGGAAGGGCAAATCATGGGTGGGCATGGGTGGGCTGCCGTGGGTGGGCGTGGGTGGGAATGGCTTACAGGAGGTTGAGAGAGGTGGAGAGGGCAATGGAGGCCGGCAGGGAGCCAGTGAGCTGGTTGCTGCTGATGTCGCTGGTGGGGGGAATAGGGGTGCGTGGGAGGGAGGGGTATAAAGGCAAGGAATGACGGCAAGACTGAATGGAGGGGAAAGAGGCAAGGGAGGGAGGCGAGGGTGCAAGGGAGGGAGGCGAGGGTGCAAGGGAGGGAGGCGAGGGTGCAAGGGAGGGAGGCGAGGGTGCAAGGGAGGGAGGCGAGGGTGGAAGGGAGTGGGCTTACAGGGCCGTTAGCGAAGGCAAGGTGAAGACGGCAGGGGGCACCACTCCAGTGAACTGATTGTGAGAGATGTCACTGATGGGGTAGGGATGCGTTGAGAGGGGTGGGGAGAGGAAAGGTGGGGGGCAAAGATATACCAGCCATATGGGTATGCCATGTGGACATACCAGGAGATTTAGCATGGACATTACGGAAACGTTCTCTTCAACGTTTTGGATCACACAAGCGGGTGAAAAGAAGTGGCCACGATGGCGGTGTGGTGTGGATGGGCAGGCATCGACGAGAAAGGAGAGACTCGCATGCTGACGCTTGAGTCGCCTGAAAGTCAACTCGCATGCTGACGCTTGAGTCGCCTGAAAGTCAACTCGCATGCTGCTGGGTGCTGTGAGCATTGTGAAGTTGAACACGGTGGAGAATCTTGATTTGACTCAACATACACCATACGAGTAAAGCCGATATACACCTTCTGACAAGAAAAGAGAGCCTCACAGGCTTTTGATGAATGCGAGGGATGCGAGCTGTGATGGCAGCAGGCCTGAGAATTTGTTGGCCGAAAGATTGCTGCGAGGAGGCAGCACACACAGGGTAAAGTGGGTCATAAGATACAGGCAGAGTGAGAGGAACATATAAGCCAGTATTTTGTAATAATATGAAAAAAAAAATAACACGCGAGGATGATTCTTGTTGGGCATATCAAGATAAGACAGAGCCATGTTATCAAGTGGTAAGTGTATCCCAACTTCCCAGGGTGAGGTGGGTGTACAGGTGGAAACATGCATGCATGCATGCATGCGTGCATGCGTACAGGCTGTTATAGAGTGGCACGGATAGCATGGCGGAGGGGAAGGGCCCCGTGAAGCTGTTGTTGGATATGTCGCTGCAGAGAGGACGGTGGGCAGGGCGGAGGGCGGGGAGTGGGGAGGGTTTAGGCAGGCCGGAGGAAGAGCGTCACATAGGGCGGACAAGGAAGGGAGGGAGGGCACGTGGGACAGGATGTATGGAGAGGGTGAGAGGAGAGGAGGTAGGAAGGTGGACAGCGAGTGTGTGGTTTGCACAGGGAGCAGAGTGAGGAGAGCGAGGAGAGCGCGGGAGCAGCTTGGGTGGCGTGTGTGGGGAGGAGAATTTGCATACAGGTTGACATAGGTGAGATTCGAGAGGAAGGGGCCAGAGAAGTTGCACGATCCGATGTTCCTGTAGGGCAGGGCATCGAGAAAGGCAGAAGTGGGAGTTGATGGGAAGGAGGCCAAGTGAGGAAGCGGGGAGTTGAGGTATCAGGAACGAGAGTGACTTGGGGGTGAATGGGAGGTGGGACAGCAAGTGATGGGCATGGCGAGTGATGGGCATGGCGAGTGATGGGCATGGCGAGTGATGGGCATGGCGAGTGATGGGCATGGCGAGTGATGGGCATGGCGAGTGATGGGAATGGCACCCATTTCAATCCACACTAGAGGAGCGTGCGGTTCGCGATGCCGGGAAAGCTGCGCGTGCGACTTGGGTGAAACGAGGCGCTCTTGAAGAGAACGTGGTGAACACATTCACCACGAATTGTAAGAGCACGATGAGAACTAGCACGGTGCTTACAGGTTGGAGATGCGAGGCAGGCGTGAAAACACATCCACGCCGCCTGAGAAAGCGTTGTGGCTGATATCCCTGTGGGGCAAGGGGGCATGGCATGGGTAAGGGATGGAAATGGGATGGAATAAGCATGGGGATGGCATGGGCATGTTAACAGGACATGCATGGAGCCCCAGCTCATTCCATTAGCCAGTTGGTCTGAAAACTGTTTCGGGCAGAGCTGTTTGGGCTAGGACAGACAGACAAGTGGGAATGTGTCTTGAGTCGACCCAAAACACACTTGTATGCGAGACAGAGATGGGGGATGGGAGATGGGAGATGGGAGAGGGGAGATGGGAGATGGGAGATGGGAGATGGCAGATGGGAGAGGGGAGATGGGAGATGGGAGATGGGAGATGGGAGATGGGAGATGGGAGAGGGGAGATGGGAGATGGGAGATGGGAGATGGGAGATGGGAGAGGGGAGATGGGAGATGGGAGATGGGAGATGGGAGATGGGAGATGGGAGATGGGAGATGGGAGATGGGAGAGGGGAGATGGGAGAGGGGAGATGGGAGATGGGAGATGGGAGATGGGAGATGGGAGATGGGAGAGGGGAGATGGGAGAGGGGAGATGGGAGATGGGAGAGGGGAGATGGGAGAGGGGAGATGGGAGAGGGGAGATGGGAGAGGGGAGATGGGAGATGGGAGATGGGAGATGGGAGATGGGAGAGGGGAGATGGGAGATGGGAGAGGGGAGATGGGAGATGGGAGAGGGGAGATGGGAGATGGGAGATGGGAGAGGGGAGATGGGAGTTGGGAGAGGGGAGATGGGAGATGGGAGAGGGGAGAGGGGAGATGGGAGATGGGAGATGGGAGATGGGAGATGGGAGATGGGAGATGGGAGATGGGAGATGGGAGATGGGAGATGGGAGATGGGAGAGGGGAGATGGGAGATGGGAGATGGGAGAGGGGAGATGGGAGATGGGAGATGGGAGATGGGAGATAGGAGAGGGGAGATGGGAGATGGGAGATGGGAGATGGGAGATGGGAGAGGGGAGATGGGAGATGGGAGATGGGAGATGGGAGATGGGAGATGGGAGATGGGAGATGGGAGATGGGAGATGGGAGAGGGGAGATGGGAGAGGGGAGATGGGAGATGGGAGAGGGGAGATGGGAGAGGGGAGATGGGAGATGGGAGAGGGGAGATGGGAGATGGGAGATGGGAGATGGGAGATGGGAGATGGGAGATGGGAGATGGGAGATGGGAGATGGGAGAGGGGAGATGGGAGATGGGAGATGGGAGATGGGAGATGGGAGATGGGAGATGGGAGATGGGAGAGGGGAGATGGGAGAGGGGAGATGGGAGAGGGGAGATGGGAGATGGGAGATGGGAGATGGGAGATGGGAGAGGGGAGATGGGAGATGGGAGATGGGAGATGGGAGATGGGAGATGGGAGATGGGAGAGGGGAGATGGGAGAGGGGAGATGGGAGAGGGGAGATGGGAGATGGGAGATGGGAGATGGGAGATGGGAGAGGGGAGATGGGAGATGGGAGATGGGAGATGGGAGATGGGAGATGGGAGAGGGGAGAGGGGAGATGGGAGATGGGAGATGGGAGAGGGGAGATGGGAGATGGGAGAGGGGAGATGGGAGATGGGAGAGGGGAGATGGGAGATGGGAGATGGGAGATGGGAGATGGGAGATGGGAGATGGGAGATGGGAGATGGGAGATGGGAGATGGGAGATGGAGATGGGAGATGGGAGATGGGAGATGGGAGATGGGAGATGGGAGATGGGAGATGGGAGATGGGAGATGGGAGATGGGAGATGGGAGATGGGAGAGGGGAGATGGGAGATGGGAGAGGGGAGAGGGGAGATGGGAGATGGGAGAGGGGAGATGGGAGATGGAGATGGGAGATGGGAGAGGGAGATGGGAGATGGGAGATGGGAGATGGGAGATGGGAGATGGGAGATGGGAGATGGGAGAGGGGAGATGGGAGATGGGAGATGGGAGATGGGAGAGGGGAGATGGGAGAGGGGAGATGGGAGAGGGGAGATGGGAGATGGGAGATGGGAGATGGGAGATGGGAGAGGGGAGAGGGGAGATGGGAGATGGGAGATGGGAGAGGGGAGATGGGAGATGGGAGAGGGGAGATGGGAGATGGGAGATGGGAGATGGGAGAGGGGAGATGGGAGATGGGAGATGGGAGATGGGAGATGGGAGATGGGAGAGGGGAGATGGGAGATGGGAGATGGGAGAGGGGAGATGGGAGAGGGGAGATGGGAGATGGGAGATGGGAGATGGGAGATGGGAGATGGGAGATGGGAGATGGGAGATGGGAGATGGGAGAGGGGAGATGGGAGATGGGAGATGGGAGATGGGAGAGGGGAGATGGGAGATGGGAGATGGGAGATGGGAGATGGGAGATGGGAGATGGGAGATGGGGAGATGGGAGATGGGAGATGGGAGATGGAGATGGGAGATGGGAGATGGGAGATGGGAGATGGGAAGAGGGGAGATGGGAAGATGGGAGATGGGAAGGGAGATGGGAGAGGGGAGATGGGAGATGGAGGATGGGAGATGGGAGATGGGAGATGGGAGATAGGGAGGAGGGGAGATGGGAGATGGAGATGGGAGAGGGAGAGGGGGAAGATGGGAGAGGGGAGATGGGAGAGGGGAGATGGGAGATGGAGGATGGGAGATGGGAGATGGGAGATGGGAGAGGGGAGATGGGAGATGGGAGATGGGAGAGGGAGATGGGAGAGGGGAGAGGGGAGAGGGGAGGGGAGAGGGAGATGGGAGATGGGAGATGGGAGATGGGGAGAGGGGGTGGGGGGGGGGGAGAAGGGGAGAGGGGAGATGGGAGAGGGGGAGAGGGGAGATGGGAGATTGGGAGATGGGAGATGGGAGAGGGGAGATGGGAGTTGGGAGAGGGGAGATGGGAGATGGAGAGGGGAGAATGGGAGAGGGAGATGGGAGATGGGAGGAGTGGAGATGGAGATGGGAGAGGGGAGATGGGAGATGGGAGAGGGAGAGGGAGATGGGAGATGGGGAGAGGGGAGATGGGAAGATGGGAGAGGGAGAGGGGAGAGGGGAGATGGGAGATGGGAGAGGGGAGAGGGGAGAGGGGAGATGGGAGAGGGGAGATGGGAGATGGGAGATGGGAGATGGGAGATGGGAGATGGGAGATGGGAGATGGGAGAGGGGAGATGGGAGAGGGGAGAGGGGAGATGGGAGAGGGGAGATGGGAGAGGGGAGATGGGAGATGGGAGATGGGAGATGGGAGATGGGAGATGGGAGATGGGAGATGGGAGATGGGAGATGGGAGATGGGAGATGGGAGAGGGGAGATGGGAGATGGGAGATGGGAGAGGGGAGATGGGAGATGGGAGATGGGAGATGGGAGAGGGGAGAGGGGAGATGGGAGATGGGAGATGGGAGACGGGAGAGGGGAGATGGGAGATAGGAGATGGGAGATGGGAGATGGAAGATGGGAGAGGGGAGATGGGAGATGGGAGATGGGAGATGGGAGATGGGAGATGGGAGATGGGAGATGGGAGATGGGAGATGGGAGAGGGGAGATGGGAGATGGGAGATGGGAGAGGGGAGATGGGAGAGGGGAGATGGGAGATGGGAGATGGGAGATGGGAGATGGGAGATGGGAGATGGGAGATGGGAGATGGGAGATGGGAGAGGGGAGATGGGAGATGGGAGATGGGAGAGGGGAGATGGGAGATGGGAGAGGGGAGTGGGAGATGGGAGAGGGAGGGGAGAGGGGAGATGGAGATGGGAGAGGGGAGATGGGAGAGGGGAGATGGGAGATGGGAGAGGGGAGATGGGAGATGGGAGATGGGAGATGGGAGATGGGAGAGGGGAGATGGGAGATGGGAGATGGGAGATGGGAGATGGGAGATGGGAGATGGGAGATGGGAGATGGGAGATGGGAGAGGGGAGATGGGAGATGGGAGATGGGAGATGGGAGATGGAGATGGGAGATGGGAGATGGAGATGGGAGAGGGGAGATGGGAGATGGGAGAGGGGAGAGGGGGAGAGGGGAGATGGGAGATGGGAGATGGGAGATGGGAGATGGGAGAGGGGAGATGGGAGATGGGAGAGGGGAGATGGGAGATGGGAGATGGGAGATGGGAGAGGGGAGATGGGAGAGGGGAGATGGGAGATGGGAGATGGGAGATGGGAGATGGGAGAGGGGAGATGGGAGATGGGAGAGGGGAGAGGGGAGATGGGAGATGGGAGATGGGAGAGGGGAGATGGGAGACGGGAGAGGGGAGATGGGAGATGGGAGATGGGAGAGGGGAGATGGGAGATGGGAGATGGGAGATGGGAGAGGGGAGAGGGGAGATGGGAGATGGGAGATGGGAGAGGGGAGATGGGAGATGGGAGATGGGAGATGGGAGATGGGAGATGGGAGATGGGAGATGGGAGAGGGGAGATGGGAGATGGGAGATGGGAGAGGGGAGATGGGAGAGGGGAGATGGGAGATGGGAGATGGGAGATGGGAGATGGGAGATGGGAGATGGGAGATGGGAGAGGGGAGAGGGGAGATGGGAGATGGGAGATGGGAGATGGGAGAGGGGAGATGGGAGATGGGAGAGGGGAGATGGGAGATGGGAGATGGGAGATGGGAGATGGGAGAGGGAGATGGGAGATGGGAGATGGGAGAGGGGAGATGGGGAGATGGGAGAGGGGAGATGGGAGATGGGAGATGGGGGGAGATGGGAGATGGGAGATGGGAGGATGGGAGATGGGAGAGGGGAGAGGGGAGGATGGGAGAGGGGGAGAGGGGAGATGGGAGATTGGGAGAGGGATGTGAGATGGGAGATGGGAGATGGGAGATGGGAGATGGGAGATGGGAGATGGGAGATGGGAGATGGGAGATGGGAGATGGGAGAGGGGAGATGGGAGATGGGAGATGGGAGATGGGAGATGGGAGAGATGGGAAGATGGGAGATGGGAGATGGGAGATGGGAGAGGGGAGAGGGAGATGGGAGATGGGAGATGGGAGATGGGACGATTGGCCGAAGAACGGGAGAGGAGAGGGGAGCCGAGAGGGAGATGGGAGAGGGGAGATGGGAGAGGGGAGATGGGGAGATGGGAGATGGGAGATGGGAGATGGGAGATGGGAGATGGGAGATGGGAGAGGGAGATGGGAGATGGGAGATGGGAGATGGGAGAGGAGTGGGAGATGGGAGATGGGCGATTGGGAGATGGGAGATGGGAGATGGGAGATGGGAGATGGGAGATGGGAGATGGGAGGAGGGGAGATGGGAGAGGGGAGATGGGAGATGGGAGATGGGAGATGGGAGATGGGAGATGGGAGATGGAGAGGGGAGATGGGAGATGGGAGATGAGGAGATTGGAGAGGGAGATGGGAGATGGGAGATGGGAGATGGGAGATGGGAGATGGGAGATGGAGAGGGAGATGGGAGAGGGGAGAGGGAGATGGGCGATGGGAGATGGGGAGATGGGAAGAGGGAGATGGGAGTGAGAGGGAGATGGGAGATGGGTAGATGGGAGATGGGAGATGGGAGATGGGAGATGGAGAGGGAGGAGGAGATGGAGAGGGAGATGGGAGATGGGAGATGGGGTAGCCATGGGAGATGGGAGATGGGAGATGGGAGATGGGAGAGTGGAGATGGGAGATGGGAGATGGGAGAGGGGAGACGGAGATGGGAGATGGAGATGGAGAGGGAGGGGAGATGGGAGATGGGAGAGGGGAGATGCGGAGATGGGAGATGGGAGATGGGAGATGGGAGCTGGGAGGATGGGAGATGGGAGATGGGAGATGGGAGGATGGAGATGGGAGAGAGGGGAGATGGAGATGGGAGAGGGAGATGGGAGAATGGGAGATGGGAGATGGGAGAGGGGAGGGGAGAGGGGAGAGGGGAGAGGGGAGAGGGGAGAGGGGAGATGGAGGAGATGGGAGATGGGAGAGGGGAGAGGGGAGAGGAGATGGAGAGGGGAGATGGGGAGATGGGAGATGGGAGATGGGAGATGGGAGATGGGAGATGGGAGAGGGGAGATGGGAGAGGGGAGAGGGGAGATGGGGAGATGGGAGATGGGAGAGGGGAGATGGGAGATGGGAGATGGGAGATGGGAGATGGGAGATGGGAGATGGGAGATGGGAGATGGGAGATGGGAGATGGGAGATGGGAGATGGGAGATGGGAGATGGGAGATGGGTGGGAGGGGAGGGAGGGGAGAAGGGAGATGGGAGACGGGAGAGGGAGAGGGAGATGGGAGATGGGAGACGGGAGAAGGGAGATGGGAGATGGGAGATGGGAGATGGGAGATGGGAGATGGGAGATGGGAGATGGGAGAGGGGAGATGGGAGATGGAGAGGGGAGGATATGGAGAGGGAGATGGGAGATGGGAGATGGGAGATGGGAGATGGGAGATGGGAGATGGGAGATGGGAGAGGGGAGATGGGAGATGGGAGATGGGAGAGGGAGATGGGAGATGGGAGAGGGAGATGGGAGAGGGAGAGGGGAGAAGGGAGAGGGGAGATGGGAGATGGGAGATGGGAGAGGGGAGATGGGAGAGGGGAGATGGGAGATGGGAGATGGGAGATGGTAGATGGGAGATGGGAGATGGGAGAGGGGAGATGGGAGAGGGGAGATGGGAGAGGGGAGATGGGAGAGGGGAGATGGGAGATGGGAGATGGGAGATGGGAGATGGGAGATGGGAGATGGGAGATGGGAGAGGGGAGAGGGGAGATGGGAGATGGGAGATGGGAGATGGGAGATGGGAGATGGGAGAGGGGAGATGGGAGATGGGGATGGGAGATGGGAGAGGGGAGATGGGAGATGGGAGATGGGAGATGGGAGATGGGAGGATGGGAGATGGGAGATGGGAGAGGGGAGATGGGAGAGGGGAGATGGGAGAGGG
>CANJKZ010000580.1:0-12500 GCA_947471745.1 Closterium sp. Naga37s-1
CACCATCTTCCCCGGTCTCTCCTAGGTGGACTCCGGTTGCCCCCGTAAACGAGGGTTCCCGTCGACCTCCACGGAGGGTCCGGGGTAGCAGCGCTTGCCAACCTGCAACGGTTTCCCGTTGCCCATTTTCAGAGTTCAGGCAACAGTTCCCCTGTTGCCCACTCTTCTACGGGCCCTCCCGGCCCCCCTCCCCCAACACATCTGGGGCTCTGCATTTAATGTTAGCCAGAGCCCCCCTCCCAGATGGCCCTCCGCACCACAAGTACGTCCCGCCCCCTACCTCTGGGGGTCAAAGTGCACGCCAACCCTCCGAAGAGTGTCGACACACACAAACATTCGGGCGTCACGGTCCACCTCCCGCGTGGACCCATGTGGTGAATCGTTAGACCTCAAAAGCTCGACGGATTACCCAGGTGCACGAGAACACCGAGTCCTGCGACAAGCCCGCCTTCACAAAGCTCGTCCTCTTGGCATCGGTTTTGGTACAAGCCGACTTGGCAACCGCCTCGCGGCGATTACCGGTTCTGAACGCGTGCGTATCGGCTGGTTCTAGAGCGCCGCCGTCACCGTGGCGAACTTTCGAGCTCCTTTCCCGACCGACCCGGTGTCGTAATAAGCCGGGTTTCATGAGCAGGGAGCTACCCAATTACTCAATCCCCCATGTTCGGCTCGTGACCACTGCCGCTGAACGGTTGTGCCCGCCTCCTACTTGAAAAAGTAGGTAGCACCGACCGCTCTCCTACCCACTGGTAGGCTGCTTAAAAAGTGGCCCCTCACGCGCTAGCAAACAGCTTGTTCCTCACGATGCTCCCTCGACTCGGCAAGGCCGAGCAAGAGGAGTCTTTGCCCTGATCGTCGGGACATTGCCAACCGCATCCCATGACAGTCTCATTTCTTGACAGTTCCAAGAGAGCTTGATGCAAGTCCCCGGGTGGTTTTGTTAGGACATGGGCCACCGTTTTTCCCTCCTTTCGGGAGAGTCGGAGTTCCCCAGACCGCCACCTAGGACGCAAGCACCTCCTTCTCGAGGCCATACAGAAAGAGGGACACACTTCCCTTTGCTACTCCGGCTGGTTACCTTCTTCCTATCAACCACCTCCGCAACAAGGCTGGATGGCCGGGATACAGGCCCCAATTTCCGTTTCGCTCAGTTTGGTCTGCCCTTCTAACGTATCGGGCTCAGATATGGTACTCGTCAACGCTTGCTTTACTCCGTTCTGCCAGTGTCCCAGTATCAGCCGGCTAGGCCCGGGGTACCCCACTGTGCTCCATCTTTGATTCTCAGGGGCATGACCAGAGGATAGAAACTGTCCCCCTTTCAATCTTAGCGCCTTCCCCTTTGAAGATTTGTGGAGCTCGTGTATTAGACTATGGGCACGGGACTTGAACATGCCACACACTGGCTTCCAGTTTGAGCAAGCGTTGCCTTTTGCATATCCGAGAGGCTAAGGAGACGGGCATCCTCAACCTTGTAAGAGAAACGCGTTGCATGTCCGTAGTCGGGCAGTTTGGCGAGCCTCTCTGCCCGCGTCCGGCCTAGCGCCCGCTATCCACATCCGCCGTTTGGAGACCTAGCATCGTCCCACGTCCGACCGAAATCGTCCGCAGTCAACATGGATCTCCTCCCTTTGTCAGTGTCAAGCGAGATTGCATGTCCGTAATCGCGCAGTTTGGCGAGCTCTCTGCCCGCGTCCGGCCTAGCGCCCGCTATCCACATCCGCCGTTTGGAGACCTAGCATCGTCCCACGTCCGACCGAAATCGTCCGCAGTCAACATGGATCTCCTCCCTTTGTCAGTGTCAAGCGAGATTGCATGTCCGTAATCGCGCAGTTTGGCGAGCTCTCTGCCCGCGTCCGGCCTAGCGCCCGCTATCCACATCCGCCGTTTGGAGACCTAGCATCGTCCCACGTCCGACCGAAATCGTCCGCAGTCAACATGGATCTCCTCCCTTTGTCAGTGTCAAGCGAGATTGCATGTCCGTAATCGCGCAGTTTGGCGAGCTCTCTGCCCGCGTCCGGCCTAGCGCCCGCTATCCACATCCGCCGTTTGGAGACCTAGCATCGTCCCACGTCCGACCGAAATCGTCCGCAGTCAACATGGATCTCCTCCCTTTGTCAGTGTCAAGCGAGATTGCATGTCCGTAATCGCGCAGTTTGGCGAGCTCTCTGCCCGCGTCCGGCCTAGCGCCCGCTATCCACATCCGCCGTTTGGAGACCTAGCATCGTCCCACGTCCGACCGAAATCGTCCGCAGTCAACATGGATCTCCTCCCTTTGTCAGTGTAAAGCGAGATTGCGTTACCCTTTGAGAAAGGCCGCTGGCCTTCGAACGGACTAGCGTGGTGAGCATGCATCCCGCAAGCGGAATAAATGAGCACCCCATTCGTCTGATCTCGAGCAAGCAGACCTCCTCGTTAGAAAGATGGGAGAGCGCACCGTCTTAGGCTCTGATCGGCTTTACTAGGTGGTCATACATTCCGCAAGCGAGATGGATGACCACCTGTTTGTTCGATCTCGGCCTCAAGTGAACTCCCAACACCTTCCCCAGAGAAACGCAAGCACGTAATCGCACAGTTTAGCTAACCTCTCTGCCCGCGTCCGGCCTAGCACCCACTGTCCACATCCGCCGTTTGGAGACCTAGCATCGTCCCACGTCCGACCGAAATCGTCCGCAGTCAACATGGATCTCCTCCCTTTGTTAGTGTCAAGCGAGATTGCATGTACGTAGTCGCGCAGTTTGGTGAGCCTCTCTGCCCGCGTCCGGCTTAGTAACCACTATCCACATCCGCCGTTTGGAGACCGAGCATCGTCCCACGTCCGACCGAAATCGTCCGCAGTCAACATGGATCTCCTCCCTTTGTTAGTGTCAAGTGAGCTTGCGTTCCCCTTTGAAAAAGAATCGGCCGCCTTGACCGCTACCCGAGGCATTATCCAACTGGACACACTGCAACAATTGAGCTTTTTGTCCTTGCCATCAGGTAGTGGTCAAACACCCGACCGGATCAAACCCCAAATGGGAAGTGATCTGACCGGGCCCTCATCTTTTTCTCTGGTTCCAAATGGTCCGAGTCCTACCCTCACCAACCCAAGGGTCAACGACGCCGCCTCGCATAGCGCAAAGAGGGGGGGCCACCTAACCTTGAGCGGATCGGGATAGAAAACGGTCCATCATTCCCGGTGCCAAGAAATTTGTAGGGACATGGCGGGCCCTGAGAGTAAAGGTGCCTCTCTGGGTAATCCGCCGAGCTTTTGTGGAGAGGGTCCTTTACCTCCTCTTCCACGTATTATTACTACAAAAAGTACCTGGATCACCGTGGCTTACCAAATATATTTAACCACAACAACCAAAAAGGCAAGATTACATAAAGACATCCCTATCTTCTTCCAAGACTAATCACTTGGATTACATTGGATTACCATCATTTAAAGGAAACAAAATAAACAATGGATGGGTTGGGGAATACATTCCGGGTGGGAGCCGGATCCACCCAGGATTGGGGTGGGGGTCCGGACCATCCCGGGTGGAAACCGGATCCACCCATGCCAGATGGGGGTCCGGACCATCTCGGTTGGGAACCGAATAAATCCTGAACGGGTGGGAACCAGATGGACCCAGGCCGGGCGGGGTTCCGGACCAGCCCGGGTGGGGACCGGATGGACCCATCCTGGGTGGGAACCGAACCCACCAGAGCCTAAGTCCTAGAGAGGGACAAAGAAGAGCTGACACTAATTTATTCCTAGGCCAATCACTCGGATCACGTTGGGTTACCATCATTTTAGGCATTCATGAATTCCCCACCGAGGGGAATCCACCCAGGCCGGGTGGGGGTCCGGACCATCCCGGGTGGGATCCGGATGGGGGTCCGGACCCTAAACCTGGGTGGGAACCGGATCCACCCAGGCCAGGTGGGGGTCCGGATCCCACCCTGGGTGGGAACCGGATCCACCCAGGCCAGGTGGGGGTCCGGACCATCCCGGGTGGGAACCGGATCCACCGAGGCCGGGTGGGGGTCCGGACCATCCCGGGTGGGATCCGGATCCACCCAGGCCGGGTGGGGGTCCGGACCATTTCGGGTGGGATCCGGATCCACCCAGGATAGGGGTGGGGGTCCGAACCCTAAACCCGGGTGGGGACCGGATGGACCCAGGCCGGGTGGGGGTCCGGACCATCCCGGTTGGGGACCGGATGGACCCAGCCCGGGAGGGAACCGGACCCACCAGAGCCCGGGTCCTAGGGAGGGACAAGATACCCCTTCCTCATTCCAGGGCCAATCACTCGGATAACGTTGGGTTACCATCATTTGGGGCGTTTGGAAACGCCCCACCAGGGCCCAATGGAGAGAAGATAACAACTCCCTACCCTATTCCAGGGCCAATCACTCGGATAACGTTGGGTTACCTTCATTTGGGGCGTTCGGAAATGCCCCACCAGGGCCCAAGGGAGAGAAGATAACAACTCCCTACCCTATTCCAGGGCCAATCACTCGGATAACGTTGGGTTACCTTCATTTGGGGCGTTCGGAAATGCCCCACCAGGGCCCAAGGGAGAGAAGATAACAACTCCCTACCCTATTCCAGGGCCAATCACTCGGATAACGTTGGGTTACCATCATTTGGGGCGTTTGGAAATGTCCCATCAGGGCCCAATGGAGAGAAGATAACAACTCCCTACCCTATTCCAGGGCCAATCACTCGGATAACGTTGGGTTACCATCATTTGGGGCAAACGGAAATCCACCACCATGGCACTGGGGAGGGGCAACATACCCGATTCCCTACCCTATTCCAGGGCCAATCACTCGGATAACGTTGGGTTACCATCATTTGGGGCCATCTTGGGATGGATATGAGCCCGTGCAAGGGTGATATTGAGCCTTGGCCCCTAAATCCCCCGGTACAATGGAGCGTTTGTCTCATTCCAGCCGGTCAAAAGGACCCTTGGGATGGATATGAGCCCGTAGGAAGGTAGCTCCCACCCTGTTTTACACTTCCCACCGGTCATCCAGGCCTTTGCACCGGGAAAAAGAGGTCCCGGAGCCCATCCGAGCCCGTGCGAGGGTGGGATTGAACCTTGGCCGGTCCATTGGATCATTTGCCTCATTCCAGCCGGTCAAAAGGACCCTTGGGATGGATATGAGCCCGTAGAAAGGTAGCTCCCACCCTGGACTACACTTCCCCCCGGTCATCCAGGCCTTTGCACCGGGAAAAAGAGGTCCCGGAGCCCGTCCGAGCCTGTGCAAGGGTGGAATTCAACCTTGGCCGGTCCTTTGGATCGTTTGTCTCATTCCAGCCGGTCAAATGGACCCTTGGGACGGATATGAGCCCGTAGAAAGGTAGCTCGCTTCAGCCGGTCAAATGGACCCTTGGGACGGATATGAGCCCGTAGAAAGGTAGCTCGCGCCCTGGTTTACACTTCCCCCCGGTCATCCGGGCCTTTACACCGGGAAGAGGAGGCCCCGGAGCCCATCCGAGCCCGTGCAAGGGTGGAATTCAACCTTGGCCGGTCCTTTGGATCGTTTGCCCATTCCAGCCGGTCAAAACGACCCTTGGGATGGATATGAGCCCGTAGAGAGGAAGCTCCCACCCTGGCTTACACTTCCCCCCGGTCACCCAGGTCTTTGCACCGGGAAAAAGAGGTCCTGGAGCCCATCCGAGCCCGTGCAAGGGTGGATTTCAACCTTGGACGGTCCATTGGAGGAATTGTTTCATTCCAGCCGGTCAAAACGACCCTTGGGATGGATATGAACCCGTAGAAAGGAAGCTCCCACCCTGGTTTACACTTCCCCCAGATCATCCGGGCCTTTGCACCGGGAAGAGAAGGCCCCGGAGCCCATCCGAGCCCGTGCAAGGGTGGAATTCAACCTTGGACGGTCCATTGGAGGAATTGTTTCATTCCAGCCGGTCAAGAAGACCCTTGGGATGGATATGAATCCGTAGAAAGGAAGCTCCCACCCTGGTTTACACTTCCCCCAGATCATCCGGGCCTTTGCACCGGGAAAAGAAGGCCCCGGAGCCCATCTGAGCCCGTGCAAGGGTGGAATTCAACCTTGGCCGGTCCTTTGGATCGTTTGACTCATTCCAGCCGGTCAAAACGACCCTTGGGATGGATATGAGCCCGTAGAGAGGAAGCTCCCACCCTGGTTTACACTTCCCCCCGGTCACCCAGGTCTTTGCACCGGGAAAAAGAGGTCCCGGAGCCCATCCGAGCCCGTGCAAGGGTGGATTTCAACCTTGGACGGTCCATTGGAGCAATTGTTTCATTCCAGCCGGTCAAGAAGACACTTGGGATGGATATGAACCCGTAGAAAGGAAGCTCCCACCCTGGTTTACACTTCCCCCAGATCATCCGGGCCTTTGCACCGGGAAAAAGAGGTCCCGGAGCCCACCCGAGCCCGTGCAAGGGTGGAATTCAACCTTGGCCGGTCCATTGGAGCGTTTGTCTCGTTCCAGCCGGTCAAAAGGACCCTTGGGATGGATATGAACCCGTGGAAAGGAAGCTCCCACCCTGGTTTACACTCCCCCCCGGTCATCCGGGCCTTGGCACCGGGAAAAGGAGGTCCCGGAGCCCATCCGAGCCCGTGCAAGGGTGGAATTCAACCTTGGCCGGTCCATTGGAGCGTTTGCCTCATTCTAGCCGGTCAAAAGGACCCTTGGGATGGATAGGAACCCGAGCAAAGGAAGCTCCCACCCTGCTTTACACTTCCCCCCGGTCATCCGGGCCTTTGCACCGGGAAAAAGAGGTCCCGGAGCCCATCCGAGCCCGTGCAAGGGTGGAATTCAACCTTGGCCGGTTGATTTGAGCGCTTGCCTCATTCCAGCCGGTCAAAAGGACCCTCTGGGTTGATAGGAACCTCGTAGAAAGCCTGCCCCCGCCCTGGTCTACGTTCCCCACCGGTCACCCTAGAGCCCTCGAACCACAACCGGCCGTGAAGGAAGGTGCGACCCATAGAGTAAAGGGCTCTAGGGAGGGTGTGGGCCCGTGCAAGGACCCACACCCACCCTTGGGCCCACGAAGAACCCCGGTCGAGAATGGAAGTGTGACCCAAAAAAATAGAGGGCTCTAGGGAGGGTGTGGCCCCGTCCAATGAACCACACCCACCCTAGAGCCCACAATGAGCCGGACCCCTCTCATCCCATCCAGGGCGGTTCGGACCGGACCCATCCCACCCGCGGTGTTTCGAACCGGACCAATCCCCACACGGGAGGTGCGGTCCGGATCCATCCCATCTAGGGTGGTGTGATCCGGATCCATCCCATCCCGGGTGGGGTTATTTGGATCCATCCAGTCCAGGGTGGTGAGATCCGGATCCATCCCATCCCGGGTGGGGTGATCCGGATCCATCCCATCCCGATTGGGGTGATCCGGATCCATCCCAACCGGGGTGGTGTGACCCGGATCCATCACGCCTAGGGTGGTGGGATCCGGATCCATCGACCCGGTCGATCCGGTTCCCCGCCCGGTTCCAACCCGGATGATCCGGCCGGTCCGGTCCATCCGGTTCCACGTCCGGTTGACCCGGTTCCCCACCCGGTCGATCCGGCCGGTCCGGTAGATCAGGTTCCCCGTCCGGTCCGGTCCATCCGGTTCCAAGTCCGGTTGACCCGGATCCCCACCCGGTCGAACCGGCCGGTCCGGTAGATCCGGTTCCCCATCCGGTTCCCTACCCGGTTCCGACCCGGTTGATCCGGCTCCCTACCGGGTCGAACCGGTCCCTCACCCGGCTGGGGCGGTTGATCCGGTTCCCCGCCCGGTTGACCCGGTTCCTCACCCGGTTGATCCGGTCGATACGGCCGGTCCTCTAGATCCGGTTCCCCATCCGGTTCCCTGCCCAGTTCCCACCCGGTTGGCCCGGTTGGTCCGACTCCCCACACGATCGGTTCGGCACCCCATGCGGATGAGCCGGATGACCCGGTTCCCCATCCGGATGGTCCGGTCGATCCGGTTCCCGACCCGGTACCCGACCCGGTTCCCCACCCGGATGGTCCCGCTTCCTACCCCAGACCCGGTCGATCCGGTTCCCTTCCCGGATGGCCCAGATGATCCGTTCCCCCGGCCGGATGGTCCGGTCGATCTGGTTCCCGACCCGGTACCCCACCCGGTTGGCCCGGTTGGTCCGACTCCCCACACGGTCGGTTCGGCGCCCCGTGCGGATGAGCCGGATGATCCGGTTCCCCATCCGGATGGTCCGGTCGATCCGGTTCCCGACCCGGTACCCCACCCGGTTCCCCACCCGGATGGTCCGGCTTCCTACCCTAGACCCGATCGGTCCGGTTCCCTTCCCGGATGACCCGGATGATCCGGTTCCCCGGTCGGATGGTCCGGTTGAACCGGTTCCCGACCCGGTACCCCACCCGGTTGGCCCGGTTGGTCCGACTCCCCACACGGTCGGTTCGGCGCCCCGTGCGGATGAGCCGGATGATCCGGTTCCCCATCCGGATGGTCCGATCGATCCGGTTCCTGACCCGGTACCCCACCCGGTTGGCCCGGTTGGTCCGACTCCCCACACGGTCGGTTCGGCACCCCGGTTCCCCATCCGGATGGTCCGGTCGATCCGCCAGGACCCGACCCGGTTCCCCACCCGGATGGTCCGGCTTCCTACCCTAGACCCGGTCGGTCCGGTTCCCTTCCCGGATGACCCGGATGATCCGGTTCCCCGGTCGGATGGTCCGGTTGATCCGGTTCCCGACCCGGTACCCCACCCGGTTGGCCCGGTTGGTCCGACTCCCCACACGGTCGGTTCGGCGCCCCATGCGGATGACCTGGATGATCCGGTTCCCCATCCGGATGGTCCGGTCGATCCGGTTCCTGACCCGGTACCCCACCCGGTTGGCCCGGTTGGTCCGACTCCCCACACGGTCGGTTCGGCACCCCGGTTCCCCATCCGGATGGTCCGGTCGATCCGCCGGGACCCGACCCGGTTCCCCACCCGGATGGTCCGGCTTCCTACCCTAGACCCGGTCGGTCCGGTTCCCTTCCCGGATGACCCGGATGATCCGGTTCCCCATCCGGATGGTCCGGTCGATCCGGTTCCCGACCCGGTACCCGACCCGGTTCCCCACCCGGATGTTCCGGCTTCTTACCCTAGACCCGGTCGGTCCGGTTCCCGACCCGGTACCCGACCCGGTACCCCACCCGGTTGGCCCGGTTGGTCCGACTCCCCACACGGTCGGTTCGGCGCCCCGTGCGGATGACCTGGATGATCCGGTTCCCCGGCCGGATGGTCCGGTTGATCCGGTTCCCGACCCGGTACCCCACCTGGTTGGCCCGTTTGGTCCGACTCCCCACACGGTCGGTTCGGCACCCCGGTTCCCCATCCGGATGGTCCGGTCGATCCGCCGGTACCCGACCCGGTTCCCCACCCGGATGGTCCCGCTTCCTACCCTAGACCCGGTCGATCCGGTTCCCGACCCGGTACCCGACCCGGTTCCCCACGCGGATGGTCCGGCTTCCTACCCTAGATCCGGTCGATCCGGTACCCGACCCGGTACCCGACCCGGTTCCCCACCCGGATGGTCCGGCTTCCTACCCTAGACCCGGTCGATCCGGTACCCGACCCGGTACCGGACCCGGTTCCCCACCCGGATGGTCCGGCTTCATACCCTAGACCCGGTTGATCCGGTTCCCGACCCGGTACCAGACCCGGTTCCCCACCCGGATGGTCCGGTTCCCTAGCCTAGATCCGGTTCCCTTCCCGGATGACCCGGATGATCCGGTTCCCCGTCCGGATGGTCCGGTTGATCCGGTTCCCGACCCGGTACCCCACCCGGTTGGCCCGGTTGGTCCGACTCCCCACACGGACGGTTCGGCACCCCATGCGGATGATCCGGATGATCCGGTTCCCCATCCGGTTGGTCCGGTCGATCCGGTTCCCGACCCAGTACTCGACCCGGTTCCCCACCCGGATGGTCCCGCTTCCTACCCTAGACCCGGTACCCGACCCGGTTCCCCACCCGGATGGTCCGGCTTCCTACCCTAGATCCGGTCGATCCGGTAAACCCGACCCGGTACCGGACCCGGTTCCCCACCCGGATGGTCCGGCTTCCTACCCTAGATCCGGTCGATCCGGTTCCCGACCCGGTACCGGACCCGGTTCCCCACCCGGATGGTCCGGCTTCCTACCCTAGACCCGGTCGATCCGGTTCCCGACCCGGTATCGGACCCGGTTCCCCACCCGGATGGTCCGGTTCCCTAACCTAGACCCGGTCGATCCGGTTCCCTTCCGGGATGACCCGGATGATCCGGTTCCCCGTCCGGATGGTCCGGTCGATCCGGTTCCCGACCCGGTAGGGAAGGTAGGGGTCCGTGCAAGGACCCACACCCACCCTAGAGCCCGCAAAGAACCCCGGTCGAGAACGAAGGATGTGACCCAAAGAGCAAAGGGCTCTAGGGAGGGTGTGGGCCCGTCCAAGGACCCACACCCACCCTAGAGCCCACAAAGAACCCCGGTCGAAATCGAAGGTGTGACCCAAAGGAGAAAGGGCTCTAGGGAGGGTGTGGTCCCGTGCAAGGACCCACACCCACCCTAGAGCCCGCAAAGAACCCCGGTCGAAGCCGGAGGCGTGGCCCAAATGAAAAAAGGGCTCTAGGGAAGGTAGGGGTCCGTGCAAGGACCCACACCCACCCTAGAGCCCGCAAAGAACCCCGGTCGAGAACGAAGGTGTGACCCAAAGAATAAAGGGCTCTAGGGAGGGTGCGGGCCCGTCCAAGGACCCACACCCACCCGGGAGCCGGCAAAGAACCGGACCCGTCTCATCCACGGTGGCCCGGTCCGGATCCATCCCTTCCAGGGTGGTTCGGACCGGACCCATCCCACCCGCGGTGTTTCGAACCGGATCAATCCCCACCAGGGAGGTGCGATCCGTATCCATCCCATCCAGGGTGGTGTGATCGGGATCCATCCCAACCCCCGGCGGGGTTATCCGGATCCATCCCGTCCAGGGTGGTGAGATCCGGATCCATCCCATCCCGGGTGGGGTGATCCGGATCCATCCCATCCCGAGAGGGGTGATCGGGATCCATCCCAACCGGGGGGGTGCGACCCGGATCCATCCCGCCTAGGGTGGTGGGATCCGGATCCACCGACCCGGCTCAACCGGTTGATCCGGTTCCCCGCCCGGTTCCAACCCGGATGATCCGGCTGGTCCGGTCCATCCGGTTCCCCGTCCGGTTGACCCGGTTCCCCACCCGGTTGATCCGGTCGATCCGGTCGGTCCGGTGAATCCGGTTTCCCAACCGGTTCCGACCCGGTCGATCCAGCTCCCTACCGGGTCGACCCGGATCCCTCACCCGGCTGGGGCGGCTGATCCGGTTACCCACCCGTTTCCGGCCCGGTTGATCCGACCGAACCGGCCCATTCGGCTCTCCACCCGGTTCCGATCCGGTTCCCCACCCGTTTTTGGTCCGGCTTGTCCGTCCGATTGGGTCCATCCGGCTCCCATCCGGTTGATACGGTTCAACACCCGGTTCCGGATCCGGGTTCCGACCCGACCGACCCGGATGGTCCGGTTCCCCACCCTAGACCCGGTCGATCCGGTTCCCTTCCCGGATGATCCGGTTCCCCGTCCGGATGGTCCGGTTGATCCGGTTCCCGACCCGGTACCCCACCCGGTTCCCCACCCGGATGGTCCGGTTGGTCCGACTCCCCGCACGGTCGATTTGGCACCCCACCCGGACCACCCGGATGATCCGGTTCCCCGTCCGGATGGTCCGGTTGATCCGGTTCCCCGACCCGGTACCCCACCCGGTTCCCCACCCGGATGGTCCGGTTCCCCACCCTAGACCCGGTTGATCCGGTTCCCGACCCGGATGATCCGGTTCCCCGTCCGGATCACTACCCGTTTGGTCCGGTTTCCCACCCGGTACCGCACCCGGTTGGTCCGGTTGGTCCGCTTCCCCACCCGGACCACCCGGATGATCCGGTTCCCCGTCCGGATGGTTGACCCGGCTCCCGACCCGGAACCGCACCGGGTTCCCCACCCGGTTGGTCCGATTTCCCATCCGGTCGATTCGGCTCCCCACCCGCACGGTCCGATTGGTCCGGTTCCCCAACCGGATGGTCGGGTTGATCCGGTTCCCGACCCGGTTCCCCACCCGGATGGTCCGGTTGGTCCGGTTCCCCACCCGGATGACCCGGTCGATCCGGATCCCCACCCGGATGACCCGGATGGTCCGGTTCCCCGCCCGGTACCCTACCCGGCTGGTCCGTTTCCCCACCCGGTTCCCCATCGGGCTTGCCCGGCTGATCCGGTTCCCCACCCGGATCACCCGGTCGATCCAATTCCCCATGCGGATGACCCGGATGATCCGGCTTCCCGTCCGGTTCCCTGTCCGGTTGGTCCGGTTCCCCACCCGGTACCCCGTCCGGATGGTCCGGTTGATCCGGTTCTCCACCCGGATGACCCGGATGATCCGGTTCCCCATCCGGATGACCCGGATGATCCGGTTCCCAGTCCGGTTCCTGACCCGGTACCCCACCCGGATGGTCCGGTCGGTCCGGTTGGT
>CANJKZ010000580.1:22500-32500 GCA_947471745.1 Closterium sp. Naga37s-1
GTTGGCTTACCAACATTTGCGGCCAATACATAAAGTAAGCCCGAAAGAGGGACACCACAACGCTACCATACCGTGCTCGTGGACCAATCACTGGGATCACGTTGGGTTACCTTGATACGGGGCTCAAAACTAGTCTTACCGGGGCATTAGGGAGACAAAGACTGTTGGAAGATGTACTCATGGATTATTCCTAGGCCAATCACTCGGATAACGTTGGGTTACCATCATTTGGGGGAATTGAAAAACCCCCACCGAGGGGAATCCACCCAGCCCGGATGGTGGTCCGGACCCCAACCCTGGTGGAACCGGATCCACCCGGGTCGGGTGGGGGTCCGGACCATCCCGGGTGGGAACCGGATCCACCCAAGCCGGGTGGTGGGGGTCCGGATCATCCCGGGTGGGAACCGGATCCACCCAGGCCGGGTGGGGGTCCGGACCATCCCGGTTGGGAACCGAATCCATCCTGAGCGGGTGGGAACCGGATGGACCCAGGCCGGGCGGGGGTCCGGACCAGCCCGGGTGGGGACCGGATGGACCCATCCTGGGTGGGAACCGAACCCACCAGAGCCTAAGTCCTAGAGAGGGACAAAGAAGAGCTGACACTAATTTATTCCTAGGCCAATCACTCGGATCATGTTGGGTTACCATCATTCTAGTCATTTATGAATTCCCCACCGAGGGGAATCCACCCAGGCCGGGTGGGGGTCCGGACCATCCCGGGTGGGATCCGGATGGGGGTCCGGACCCTAAACCTGGGTGGGAACCGGATCCACCCAGGCCAGGTGGGGGTCCGGATCCCACCCTGGGTGGGAACCGGATCCACCCAGGCTAGGTGGGGGTCCGGACCATCCCGGGTGGGAACCGGATCCACCGAGGCCGGGTGGGGGTCCGGACCATCCCGGGTGGGATCCGGATCCACCCAGGCCGGGTGGGGGTCCGGACCATTTCGGGTGGGATCCGGATCCACCCAGGATAGGGGTGGGGGTCCGGACCCTAAACCCGGGTGGGGACCGGATGGACCCAGGCCGGGTGGGGGTCCGGACCATCCCGGTTGGGGACCGGATGGACCCAGCCCGGGAGGGAACCGGACCCACCAGAGCCCGGGTCCTAGGGAGAGACAAGATACCCCTTCCTCATTCCAGGGCCAATCACTCGGATAACGTTGGGTTAACATCATTTGGGGCGTTTGGAAATGCCCCACCAGGGCCCAATGGAGAGAAGATAACAACTCCCTACCCTATTCCAGGGCCAATCACTCGGATAACGTTGGGTTACCTTCATTTGGGGCGTTCGGAAATGCCCCACCAGGGCCCAAGGGAGAGAAGATAACAACTCCCTACCCTATTCCAGGGCCAATCACTCGGATAACGTTGGGTTACCTTCATTTGGGGCGTTCGGAAATGCCCCACCAGGGCCCAAGGGAGAGAAGATAACAACTCCCTACCCTATTCCAGGGCCAATCACTTGGATAACGTTGGGTTACCTTCATTTGGGGCGTTCGGAAATGCCCCACCAGAGCCCAAGGGAGAGAAGATAACAACTCCCTACCCTATTCCAGGGCCAATCACTCGGATAACGTTGGGTTACCATCATTTGGGGCGTTTGGAAATGCCCCACCAGGGCCCAATGGAGAGAAGATAACAACTCCCTACCCTATTCCAGGGCCAATCACTTGGATAACGTTGGGTTACCATCATTTGGGGCAAACGGAAATCCACCACCATGGCGCTGGGGAGGGGCAACATACCCGATTCCCTACCCTATTCCAGGGCCAATCACTCGGATAACGTTGGGTTACCATCATTTGGGGCCATCTTGGGATGGATATGAGCCCGTGCAAGGGTGATATTGAGCCTTGGCCCCTAAATCCCCCGGTACAATGGAGCGTTTGTCTCATTCCAGCCGGTCAAAAGGACCCTTGGGATGGATATGAGCCCGTAGGAAGGTAGCTCCCACCCTGTTTTACACTTCCCACCGGTCATCCAGGCCTTTGCACCGGGAAAAAGAGGTCCCGGAGCCCATCCGAGCCCGTGCGAGGGTGGGATTGAACCTTGGCCGGTCCATTGGATCATTTGCCTCATTCCAGCCGGTCAAAAGGACCCTTGGGATGGATATGAGCCCGTAGAAAGGTAGCTCCCACCCTGGACTACACTTCCCCCCGGTCATCCAGGCCTTTGCACCGGGAAAAAGAGGTCCCGGAGCCCGTCCGAGCCTGTGCAAGGGTGGAATTCAACCTTGGCCGGTCCTTTGGATCGTTTGTCTCATTCCAGCCGGTCAAATGGACCCTTGGGACGGATATGAGCCCGTAGAAAGGTAGCTCGCGCCCTGGTTTACACTTCCCCCCGGTCATCCGGGCCTTTACACCGGGAAGAGGAGGCCCCGGAGCCCCTCCGAGCCCGTGCAAGGGTGGAATTCAACCTTGGCCGGTCCTTGGGATCGTTTGTCTCGTTCCAGCCGGTCAAATGGACCCTTGGGACGGATATGAGCCCGTAGAAAGGTAGCTCGCGCCCTGGTTTACACTTCCCCCCGGTCATCCGGGCCTTTACACCGGGAAGAGGAGGCCCCGGAGCCCATCCGAGCCCGTGCAAGGGTGGAATTCAACCTTGGCCGGTCCTTTGGATCGTTTGCCCATTCCAGCCGGTCAAAACGACCCTTGGGATGGATATGAGCCCGTAGAGAGGAAGCTCCCACCCTGGCTTACACTTCCCCCCGGTCACCCAGGTCTTTGCACCGGGAAAAAGAGGTCCTGGAGCCCATCCGAGCCCGTGCAAGGGTGGATTTCAACCTTGGACGGTCCATTGGAGGAATTGTTTCATTCCAGCCGGTCAAAACGACCCTTGGGATGGATATGAACCCGTAGAAAGGAAGCTCCCACCCTGGTTTACACTTCCCCCAGATCATCCGGGCCTTTGCACCGGGAAGAGAAGGCCCCGGAGCCCATCCGAGCCCGTGCAAGGGTGGAATTCAACCTTGGACGGTCCATTGGAGGAATTGTTTCATTCCAGCCGGTCAAGAAGACCCTTGGGATGGATATGAACCCGTAGAAAGGAAGCTCCCACCCTGGTTTACACTTCCCCCAGATCATCCGGGCCTTTGCACCGGGAAAAGAAGGCCCCGGAGCCCATCCGAGCCCGTGCAAGGGTGGAATTCAACCTTGGCTGGTCCTTTGGATCGTTTGACTCATTCCAGCCGGTCGAAACGACCCTTGGGATGGATATGAGCCCGTAGAGAGGAAGCTCCCACCTTGGTTTACACTTCCCCCCGGTCACCCAGGTCTTTGCACCGGGAAAAAGAGGTCCCGGAGCCCATCCGAGCCCGTGCAAGGGTGGATTTCAACCTTGGACGGTCCATTGGAGCAATTGTTTCATTCCAGCCGGTCAAGAAGACCCTTGGGATGGATATGAACCCGTAGAAAGGAAGCTCCCACCCTGGTTTACACTTCCCGCAGATCATCCGGGCCTTTGCACCGGGAAAAAGAGGTCCCGGAGCCCACCCGAGCCCGTGCAAGGGTGGAATTCAACCTTGGCCGGTCCATTGGAGCGTTTGTCTCGTTCCAGCCGGTCAAAAGGACCCTTGGGATGGATATGAACCCGTGGAAAGGAAGCTCCCACCCTGGTTTACACTCCCCCCCGGTCATCCGGGCCTTGGCACCGGGAAAAGGAGGTCCCGGAGCCCATCCGAGCCCGTGCAAGGGTGGAATTCAACCTTGGCCGGTTGATTTGAGCGCTTGCCTCATTCCAGCCGGTCAAAAGGACCCTTGGGATGGATAGGAACCCGAGCAAAGGAAGCTCCCACCCTGCTTTACACTTCCCCCCGGTCATCCGGGCCTTTGCACCGGGAAAAAGAGGTCCCGGAGCCCATCCGAGCCCGTGCAAGGGTGGAATTCAACCTTGGCCGGTTGATTTGAGCGCTTGCCTCATTCCAGCCGGTCAAAAGGACCCTCTGGGTTGATAGGAACCTCGTAGAAAGCCTGCCCCCGCCCTGGTCTACGTTCCCCACCGGTCACCCTAGAGCCCTCGAACCACAACCGGCCGTGAAGGAAGGTGCGACCCATAGAGTAAAGGGCTCTAGGGAGGGTGTGGGCCCGTGCAAGGACCCACACCCACCCTTGGGCCCACGAAGAACCCCGGTCGAGAATGGAAGTGTGACCCAAAAAAATAGAGGGCTCTAGGGAGGGTGTGGCCCCGTCCAATGAACCACACCCACCCTAGAGCCCACAATGAGCCGGACCCCTCTCATCCCATCCAGGGCGGTTCGGACCGGACCCATCCCACCCGCGGTGTTTCGAACCGGACCAATCCCCACACGGGAGGTGCGGTCCGGATCCATCCCATCTAGGGTGGTGTGATCCGGATCCATCCCATCCCGGGTGGGGTTATTTGGATCCATCCAGTCCAGGGTGGTGAGATCCGGATCCATCCCATCCCGGGTGGGGTGATCCGGATCCATCCCATCCCGATTGGGGTGATCCGGATCCATCCCAACCGGGGTGGTGTGACCCGGATCCATCACGCCTAGGGTGGTGGGATCCGGATCCATCGACCCGGTCGATCCGGTTCCCCGCCCGGTTCCAACCCGGATGATCCGGCCGGTCCGGTCCATCCGGTTCCACGTCCGGTTGACCCGGTTCCCCACCCGGTCGATCCGGCCGGTCCGGTAGATCAGGTTCCCCGTCCGGTCCGGTCCATCCGGTTCCAAGTCCGGTTGACCCGGATCCCCACCCGGTCGAACCGGCCGGTCCGGTAGATCCGGTTCCCCATCCGGTTCCCTACCCGGTTCCGACCCGGTTGATCCGGCTCCCTACCGGGTCGAACCGGTCCCTCACCCGGCTGGGGCGGTTGATCCGGTTCCCCGCCCGGTTGACCCGGTTCCTCACCCGGTTGATCCGGTCGATACGGCCGGTCCTCTAGATCCGGTTCCCCATCCGGTTCCCTGCCCAGTTCCCACCCGGTTGGCCCGGTTGGTCCGACTCCCCACACGATCGGTTCGGCACCCCATGCGGATGAGCCGGATGACCCGGTTCCCCATCCGGATGGTCCGGTCGATCCGGTTCCCGACCCGGTACCCGACCCGGTTCCCCACCCGGATGGTCCCGCTTCCTACCCCAGACCCGGTCGATCCGGTTCCCTTCCCGGATGGCCCAGATGATCCGTTCCCCCGGCCGGATGGTCCGGTCGATCTGGTTCCCGACCCGGTACCCCACCCGGTTGGCCCGGTTGGTCCGACTCCCCACACGGTCGGTTCGGCGCCCCGTGCGGATGAGCCGGATGATCCGGTTCCCCATCCGGATGGTCCGGTCGATCCGGTTCCCGACCCGGTACCCCACCCGGTTCCCCACCCGGATGGTCCGGCTTCCTACCCTAGACCCGATCGGTCCGGTTCCCTTCCCGGATGACCCGGATGATCCGGTTCCCCGGTCGGATGGTCCGGTTGAACCGGTTCCCGACCCGGTACCCCACCCGGTTGGCCCGGTTGGTCCGACTCCCCACACGGTCGGTTCGGCGCCCCGTGCGGATGAGCCGGATGATCCGGTTCCCCATCCGGATGGTCCGATCGATCCGGTTCCTGACCCGGTACCCCACCCGGTTGGCCCGGTTGGTCCGACTCCCCACACGGTCGGTTCGGCACCCCGGTTCCCCATCCGGATGGTCCGGTCGACCCGCCAGGACCCGACCCGGTTCCCCACCCGGATGGTCCGGCTTCCTACCCTAGACCCGGTCGGTCCGGTTCCCTTCCCGGATGACCCGGATGATCCGGTTCCCCGGTCGGATGGTCCGGTTGATCCGGTTCCCGACCCGGTACCCCACCCGGTTGGCCCGGTTGGTCCGACTCCCCACACGGTCGGTTCGGCGCCCCATGCGGATGACCTGGATGATCCGGTTCCCCATCCGGATGGTCCGGTCGATCCGGTTCCTGACCCGGTACCCCACCCGGTTGGCCCGGTTGGTCCGACTCCCCACACGGTCGGTTCGGCACCCCGGTTCCCCATCCGGATGGTCCGGTCGATCCGCCGGGACCCGACCCGGTTCCCCACCCGGATGGTCCGGCTTCCTACCCTAGACCCGGTCGGTCCGGTTCCCTTCCCGGATGACCCGGATGATCCGGTTCCCCATCCGGATGGTCCGGTCGATCCGGTTCCCGACCCGGTACCCGACCCGGTTCCCCACCCGGATGTTCCGGCTTCTTACCCTAGACCCGGTCGGTCCGGTTCCCGACCCGGTACCCGACCCGGTACCCCACCCGGTTGGCCCGGTTGGTCCGACTCCCCACACGGTCGGTTCGGCGCCCCGTGCGGATGACCTGGATGATCCGGTTCCCCGGTCGGATGGTCCGGTTGATCCGGTTCCCGACCCGGTACCCCACCTGGTTGGCCCGTTTGGTCCGACTCCCCACACGGTCGGTTCGGCACCCCGGTTCCCCATCCGGATGGTCCGGTCGATCCGCCGGTACCCGACCCGGTTCCCCACCCGGATGGTCCCGCTTCCTACCCTAGACCCGGTCGATCCGGTTCCCGACCCGGTACCCGACCCGGTTCCCCACGCGGATGGTCCGGCTTCCTACCCTAGATCCGGTCGATCCGGTACCCGACCCGGTACCCGACCCGGTTCCCCACCCGGATGGTCCGGCTTCCTACCCTAGACCCGGTCGATCCGGTACCCGACCCGGTACCGGACCCGGTTCCCCACCCGGATGGTCCGGCTTCCTACCCTAGACCCGGTCGATCCGGTTCCCGACCCGGTACCAGACCCGGTTCCCCACCCGGATGGTCCGGTTCCCTAGCCTAGATCCGGTTCCCTTCCCGGATGACCCGGATGATCCGGTTCCCCGTCCGGATGGTCCGGTTGATCCGGTTCCCGACCCGGTACCCCACCCGGTTGGCCCGGTTGGTCCGACTCCCCACACGGACGGTTCGGCACCCCATGCGGATGATCCGGATGATCCGGTTCCCCATCCGGTTGGTCCGGTCGATCCGGTTCCCGACCCAGTACTCGACCCGGTTCCCCACCCGGATGGTCCCGCTTCCTACCCTAGACCCGGTACCCGACCCGGTTCCCCACCCGGATGGTCCGGCTTCCTACCCTAGATCCGGTCGATCCGGTAAACCCGACCCGGTACCGGACCCGGTTCCCCACCCGGATGGTCCGGCTTCCTACCCTAGATCCGGTCGATCCGGTTCCCGACCCGGTACCGGACCCGGTTCCCCACCCGGATGGTCCGGCTTCCTACCCTAGACCCGGTCGATCCGGTTCCCGACCCGGTATCGGACCCGGTTCCCCACCCGGATGGTCCGGTTCCCTAACCTAGACCCGGTCGATCCGGTTCCCTTCCGGGATGACCCGGATGATCCGGTTCCCCGTCCGGATGGTCCGGTCGATCCGGTTCCCGACCCGGTAGGGAAGGTAGGGGTCCGTGCAAGGACCCACACCCACCCTAGAGCCCGCAAAGAACCCCGGTCGAGAACGAAGGATGTGACCCAAAGAGCAAAGGGCTCTAGGGAGGGTGTGGGCCCGTCCAAGGACCCACACCCACCCTAGAGCCCACAAAGAACCCCGGTCGAAATCGAAGGTGTGACCCAAAGGAGAAAGGGCTCTAGGGAGGGTGTGGTCCCGTGCAAGGACCCACACCCACCCTAGAGCCCGCAAAGAACCCCGGTCGAAGCCGGAGGCGTGGCCCAAATGAAAAAAGGGCTCTAGGGAAGGTAGGGGTCCGTGCAAGGACCCACACCCACCCTAGAGCCCGCAAAGAACCCCGGTCGAGAACGAAGGTGTGACCCAAAGAATAAAGGGCTCTAGGGAGGGTGCGGGCCCGTCCAAGGACCCACACCCACCCGGGAGCCGGCAAAGAACCGGACCCGTCTCATCCACGGTGGCCCGGTCCGGATCCATCCCTTCCAGGGTGGTTCGGACCGGACCCATCCCACCCGCGGTGTTTCGAACCGGATCAATCCCCACCAGGGAGGTGCGATCCGTATCCATCCCATCCAGGGTGGTGTGATCGGGATCCATCCCAACCCCCGGCGGGGTTATCCGGATCCATCCCGTCCAGGGTGGTGAGATCCGGATCCATCCCATCCCGGGTGGGGTGATCCGGATCCATCCCATCCCGAGAGGGGTGATCGGGATCCATCCCAACCGGGGGGGTGCGACCCGGATCCATCCCGCCTAGGGTGGTGGGATCCGGATCCACCGACCCGGCTCAACCGGTTGATCCGGTTCCCCGCCCGGTTCCAACCCGGATGATCCGGCTGGTCCGGTCCATCCGGTTCCCCGTCCGGTTGACCCGGTTCCCCACCCGGTTGATCCGGTCGATCCGGTCGGTCCGGTGAATCCGGTTTCCCAACCGGTTCCGACCCGGTCGATCCAGCTCCCTACCGGGTCGACCCGGATCCCTCACCCGGCTGGGGCGGCTGATCCGGTTACCCACCCGTTTCCGGCCCGGTTGATCCGACCGAACCGGCCCATTCGGCTCTCCACCCGGTTCCGATCCGGTTCCCCACCCGTTTTTGGTCCGGCTTGTCCGTCCGATTGGGTCCATCCGGCTCCCATCCGGTTGATACGGTTCAACACCCGGTTCCGGATCCGGGTTCCGACCCGACCGACCCGGATGGTCCGGTTCCCCACCCTAGACCCGGTCGATCCGGTTCCCTTCCCGGATGATCCGGTTCCCCGTCCGGATGGTCCGGTTGATCCGGTTCCCGACCCGGTACCCCACCCGGTTCCCCACCCGGATGGTCCGGTTGGTCCGACTCCCCGCACGGTCGATTTGGCACCCCACCCGGACCACCCGGATGATCCGGTTCCCCGTCCGGATGGTCCGGTTGATCCGGTTCCCCGACCCGGTACCCCACCCGGTTCCCCACCCGGATGGTCCGGTTCCCCACCCTAGACCCGGTTGATCCGGTTCCCGACCCGGATGATCCGGTTCCCCGTCCGGATCACTACCCGTTTGGTCCGGTTTCCCACCCGGTACCGCACCCGGTTGGTCCGGTTGGTCCGCTTCCCCACCCGGACCACCCGGATGATCCGGTTCCCCGTCCGGATGGTTGACCCGGCTCCCGACCCGGAACCGCACCGGGTTCCCCACCCGGTTGGTCCGATTTCCCATCCGGTCGATTCGGCTCCCCACCCGCACGGTCCGATTGGTCCGGTTCCCCAACCGGATGGTCGGGTTGATCCGGTTCCCGACCCGGTTCCCCACCCGGATGGTCCGGTTGGTCCGGTTCCCCACCCGGATGACCCGGTCGATCCGGATCCCCACCCGGATGACCCGGATGGTCCGGTTCCCCGCCCGGTACCCTACCCGGCTGGTCCGTTTCCCCACCCGGTTCCCCATCGGGCTTGCCCGGCTGATCCGGTTCCCCACCCGGATCACCCGGTCGATCCAATTCCCCATGCGGATGACCCGGATGATCCGGCTTCCCGTCCGGTTCCCTGTCCGGTTGGTCCGGTTCCCCACCCGGTACCCCGTCCGGATGGTCCGGTTGATCCGGTTCTCCACCCGGATGACCCGGATGATCCGGTTCCCCATCCGGATGACCCGGATGATCCGGTTCCCAGTCCGGTTCCTGACCCGGTACCCCACCCGGATGGTCCGGTCGGTCCGGTTGGTCCGGTTCCCCACCCGGTCGATCCGGTTCCCCACCCGGATGACCCGGTCGATCCGGTTCCCCACCCGGATGACCCGGTTGATCCGGCTCCCCACCCGGATGGTCCGGTCGGTCCGGTTCCCGACCCGGCACCCCACCCGGATGGTCCGGTTGGGTCCGGTCCCCCACGGGGATGGTACGGTTGAGTCCGGTTCCCCACCCGGATGGTCCGGTCGATCCGGTTCCCGACCCGGATGACCCGGATGATCCGGTTCCCCATCCGGATGGTCCGGTCGATCCGGTTCCCGACCCGGATGACCCGGATGATCCGGTTCCCCATCCGGATGGTCCGGTCGACCCGGTTCCCCACCCGGATGATCCGGTTGGTCCGGTTCCCGACCCGGATGACCCGGT
>CANJKZ010000580.1:35000-37500 GCA_947471745.1 Closterium sp. Naga37s-1
TTACCCCATCTCTTAGGATCGACTAACCCATGTGCAACTGCTGTTCACATGGAACCTTTCTCCACCTCAGTCTTCAAAGTTCTCATTTGAATATTTGCTACTACCACCAAGATCTGCAGCGATCGGGAGCTCCACGCGCGCTCACGCGCACGCTTCGATGCGTCCCACCGCGCCCTCCTACTCGCACCGGCTCACCAGCAGCCGGGTGCGGCCGGGTATAGGTCACGCGCTTGAGCGCCATCCATTTTCGGGGCTAATTGATTCGGCAGGTGAGTTGTTACACACTCCTTAGCGGATTTCGACTTCCATGACCACCGTCCTGCTGTCTTAATCAATCAACACCCTTTGTGGGATCTAGGTTAGCGCGTAGTTAGGCACCGTAACCCGGCTTTCGGTTCATCCCGCCTCGCCAGTTCTGCTTACCAAAAATGGCCCACTTGGCACTCATGTTGGTGGGGTCAGCCAGCACCCCTGAAAGCCAGCCACAATTAAGATGGCGGCCCTCCTCGCCCGTTTAAAGTTTGAGAGTCGGTCGAGGGAGCTTCTCCCCCGAGCCCGCCAATCATTCGCTTTACCAGACGTAACCACGTATCGAGCACCAGCTATCCTGAGGGAAACTTCGGAGGGAACCAGCTACCAGATGGTTCGATTAGTCTTTCGCCCCTATACCCAAGTCTGACGAACGATTTGCACGTCAGTAGCGCTGCGGGCCTCCACCAGAGTTTCCTCTGGCTTCGCCCTGCTCAGGCATAGTTCACCATCTTTCGGGTCCCAACGCGACTACTCAACGCACCCCGGGCGCCGAGGCCCCCGGGGCGGTCCGTGGTGCGGGCAGCACGAGGCCGCCTTCTCACGGGTCGCTTTCACTGTCGCCATTGTGGTTTTCAACCCATTGGCTCGCAGCCGCGTTGGCCTCCTTGGTCCGTGTTTCAAGACGGGTCGCATCAGCCCGTTTCGCCAGCGCCGACCCGTGAGGGCCATCCTCGGTCTCCGCCGCGGTGGGAGCGAGCTCCTTTTCCCGCGGCATCGACCGGCGCTGCGTACCTCCGGGCCCCGCGTGAACGGGTCCCGCAGGTTTGCTTGGGCTCATGCGCTTATCCTCCTGACGATTTCAAGCACTTTTTACTCTCTTTCCAAAGTTCTTTTCATCTTTCCCTCGCGGTACTTGTTCGCTATCGGAAACCTGGCCGTATTTAGCCTTGGATGGAGCTTACCACCCATGTTGGGGCTGCACTCCCAAGCAACCCGACTCTTCGGATGCGCCTCGTGAAGTGACGGGTCGTCGCCCGACGGGGGTGTCACCCTCTCTGCCGCCACTTTCCAGTGGACTTAAGGCGGCGCCCGTCACAGAGAACGCTTCCTTTTCAGACTACAATTCGGAGGGCCGGAGGCCCTCGGATTTCAAGCCTGGGCTTTTCCTTGGTCGCTCGCCGCTACCAAAGGAATCACGGTTGTTTTCTTTTCCTCCGCTTAGTAATATGCTTAAATTCAGCGGGTAGTCTCGCCTGACTTGAAGCCATCGTTTGGGGGTTTGCCCGGTTCTTCCCCGGTCCGACCATTTTTAGTACGAGCCCCGTCCGCCCCTCGCCCGGTCTGTGCGCGCTACTTTGGAGGGCGGAGACCGAGGGTTGCCACACCCTCGGCTCCATTTTTCCGTTTCGCGGCCTTCTCGGGAGAGGAAAAGAGGACCGGTTTGGCATCCGATACCCCCCCACCTGCTGGGAGGTCCGGACGGGGTCCGTTGGCCGGCTGGGTTCACCGAGCCCAGCGGGGTCGCCACCCGCCTCGTCGCGCTCGTCCCGCTCGCGTCCTCCCGGTTGGCATCCGGGGATCTGCACTGGGGTCGAGACGGAGAGGAGACGGGCTTGTGGCGGCCCTGCGATTTCAGCCGACTGCCCCCCGTTGTGCACGGGTTGCGACGGCCATCTCGTTTTCCCAGGTACGGGCGATTGTCTCGGGTAAACCCGAGCGCCCCTCGTATGCCACGCATTTTGGCAGTTCCGTCCCGTTCACCCCGCCGCACGTAGCCGCGTGCGGAGGGTGTGGGTGCGGATGCGTGGCTCCACCTGGATGTGTGTGGCGTTCAAGCAGACGTGCCCTCGGCCGAGGCCTCGGGCGCAACATGCGTTCAAAGTTTCGATGATTCACGGAGTTTTGCAATTCGCATTACGTATCGCATTTCGCTGCGTTCTTCATCGAGCCAGGTTCCAAGATATCCATCGTCAGGAGTGGGGTCCCAGTTTTTATTAGGTGCCGGGGCTCATGGGGGCCCCGCTCAAGGGGAGGGTTTTGCGATCGGACGGCCAGTCCCGATCGCGGAGAGGTCTATATCCCGTGCCCGTTCGCGGCTCCTTGATGCACTGCGACCGGACCCGGCTGAGAAACGGTCCCTTGCCATTGCCACGGGCGCCCCTTCCCAGCCAACCGAAGAGGATTTCGGAAGGCCGGGCGAGCAAGACCCCGCAGTCACACCAGCCGGTGCCAAGAGAGACGGAGCACC